>JBAFTB010000021.1:22476355-22496870 GCA_037177355.1 Melanotaenia trifasciata
AATTTAGAATAACCAATTAACCTATCATGCATGTCTTTGGACGGTGGGAGGAAGCCGGAGAACCCGGAGAGAACCCATGCATACACAGGGAGAACATGCAAACTCCACACAGAAAGGCCACCGCACTCAAGGTTCGAACCTCCCCCCGCCAAGATTCGAACCAGTGACCTTCTTGCTGTGAGGCTGCGGTGCTAACCACCTCACCACCGTGCAGCCTTATTTATGGGCCCTTTAACAAATAATGTTTTGTCTACCTGGTTCAGTGTCAGTCAACTTATGAAAAGCTCAACAATTAATCTGTTACTAACTTAAATTCTTTGAGTCCAATACCAGCTTTAAGTTCTTATTTAACCCCTTAGCTGACCTAAACCTCACAGTTATCCTCACAAAGATAGAGGTACAGAAAAAGTGCATTGGGGTTTTCACATTTCATTGCTGCTCCTGGTTGAGGCTACACATCGATGTGAGGGCTGGCTTTGTACGGCAATGGGTGGAACAGAAAGGCAGGGACAGAAACAAGAGTCACCACCACCAAAGCTTCAACATTTAAATCCAAAACACACTGCCTCTGCAGCTTATTGGATGCACCACATTTGTAGTGTGTACAAATGAGCTCAGTGATGCGGCACATCCATAAATCCACAAATCATTTTAGCCTCTAATGTAAAACACATGACGTAAATATGAAGAGATGACTTTTCTTCTCCTTTGACATGACTTCTTCTTAACCAAAGAGCTGTTTTGTACCCACTGGAAGAATTATCTTAATAAAACGAGTCTGTCCTTGCCATTTGTGACAGATAAAGCACCATAGAGGAGGTGCTGGATGGTAAGACAGTAAATTTAAAGTAGTATGTTTATGTCAAGCAGGGAAGAAAGGCTGGACCAATGCTGCTTTACAGGGCTGCTTGTGCTTCATCGTCTCTAAAGTACAGCTGTGAAGCAGATTTATTCGATGTTCAAATGGCCAATTTGAAAAGTCTCCTACAGAAATCGTATGTTTTGGCCTCAACACACAGCACATTTGAACGGAAAGTTCTACATGGGACAAAGGAAGTGACACACAACACAAAAATATATGGTATATGTAAATGAATCAAAAATAAAGGCAGTTTTATTCTTTACAACTTTTCCTCTTCAGACAAATTGGTTCACACGAAACTTCGAACTAATCTGAGATCTAAAGTGGATACAACCATTTTAACCCAGAACTACTGGGTTTATGCAAAGCTGAAACAAACTGGACATGGAACCACAGTTACATTATCACACAAATAGCTGCAGGTTTAGTTGGTGTTAACTTGTGACTATCCATGAAAAGTTAACTTCAGGGTCTTGCTTTACATCATAACTACTTCCATCACACATGCAAACTTTCTACACAAAGAGTTCAATATCTTTGCAGAAAGCCCCCAAATGACCCAACAAACCTGCCAAAACCTGTATCCGTGGTCTTGAAACTAAAGAAGACAATGAGAGAATGACACAGATATGCATGAGGATAGGTTGCTCATTCAGCTGAAAATATTCTGCACCACTGGTCAGTCAGCCCTGAGGATCAAAGGCCAGGTGTAAATATCATTTAAGGTTAAACAGAAAAAGAAAGTAAACCGCAAAGCAAGGGATTTATGAAATAAGAAGGTTACATTAGAAGACCTATGAAGTGTTTATACAGTTTGTTGTGTAAAAAAAGAGGCTGGTAACTGGTTTTAAATTGAACAAAAAAGTAAATAGTGGTCTAAATAACATTGGGCCTCATTCTACAATATTTTCTCATGAATCTTCTTAAATTTGTTCTTGGGTTGTACTTGAGATGTTCTTTAAAAAAAATCCTCCATCAGATTCATGAACATGTTCGTAGAGTGTGGATCTTTTCTCTTAAATTGGTGGATGCTAATCTCTTGCAAGTTGAAATGAAGTACCAGCAGGCCCTACCTGTATAGGTAAACGCCCCAAAAAATGCCCTTAAAAGGTTAAAATATCCAGATGGCAAACAGACACAGACAATGTTGAGACAGACGAGGAAAATGAACATTTATTACATTAATTGCTCCTGAACTTGGACAAAAAAAAATTCTCTTTTGCTAAGAACAAATCCAAGATACAAAGATTTTGCCACAATTTTCATAAAATCTTTATATGATTTTAGAACAAATTTATTCATAAGAATAATCAATGAATGAAGCCCAATGTCCTGAAACTAAAATCTGTTTAAGCCCTTATGGTATTTCTTCTTTTTTTTCTATAGAAAGATTGTTGTAGTTAAAACATTAAATTTAAGACAATCATTTAGATTTAATAGCAGAGGGCTCAGTCATTCAGCTTATTTAATTATTGATAATTAGATATTCACAACACCAGGTCAAAAAAAACACAGTGGAAATATTACATTATCATTTATATAAATAAATAACAGTCAAATTTCAAATTCAGAAGCAATATGTGAAAAAAAAGTCCACCATCATTGCTTTCATAAAGAGCATAAGTAGCAACCACGTGTTAGTAATCAAAGCAGTGAATTTATTTACCTTTAAAGAGTGTGATCACCTCTATGAAACCAAACGTCACCTTTCTGCTCTGGAGCATTCAGGTGAGTGTTAACACAAAGCCAAGGAGGAAAGACATCAGCATTGTTATCTGTCAGTCTGAGAAGGATTAAAAGGACATTTCCAAACTCTTTGGAGTCCATCTTTCTAATCATGAGAAGGATTGTTAACATGACTAGCTTCCCAGGACAGGACATACCACTAAGTTCGAAATGCTGAACTGTGTAATGCTCAAAGAAACTACAAACAACCCAACAGCCTCATCTCAGCCGTACAGACCTTGGTTGTTCACTGTTAAGGTTTATGACTGTACAACACGAAAGACTGAGTCTTGAATACTAAAGTATTCCAGAGTCAGATGTGAAACCGTATGCCTGACACTTAAAATGTGGATGAAACTGAGTCCAGACGTCAAACCCAAACTTACTGCTGTTAAAAGTGGTTCTACAAGCTTTTAAATTGTACTCTGTAGATAATATTTTACACACACTGCTTCTGAATTTTGGTGCTTGTTATTCAGTTAAATAGATCATGGCAATGTGTATATGTCATGTGTTCATCTGAGATTGGATTTAACTCATTCTGTGACCTGGTTCGTCTTCCTTTTAATTTCCTTATCTGTAAGAAGAAAAAGAGGATGTCCGTTCCAACATGACTGTGCCTTCATTTTCTCTAAATATAAACCCAAAGAGCTTCTGCTAACGTACTGAAAAAATGATATAGCTTGACAGTAAACTACTATTCAAGCATCATTTTTAACACTTAATCTAAATTTTTAGATACACTGTCAGGGAAAATGAATGTTTGCACTGATAAAGCAACATTATTTAACTATATGCAAAGATTTTAGCAAGTACTTCTGTGTTTTATCATTTACATCTTTCATGGATTAAATCACTTTTTATTTGAAAGTTGGTTGATTAAGTAAATTAAAATAATATGTGGTGAGTTTTTGGAACTTCCATTTCACAACCATTTAATTTCTCACAGCTAAATCAATTTTTTTTTTTTGTCTTTTTTTTTTAAATGGTGTTCTTGTTAAATGCATGTTGTGATTTCAGAGGACAGCACTGGTTTTTGCAGACTTGACATAAAATGAGACAAAAATTATACTTAAAACAGCATCTAGAGTCAATTGATAAATTTACAAACCAAATATGAACATTTAATTGGACCTTGATTATCTTTTGAAATCAAGGCGTACGAGAGTGGCTTTAAATAACAGAACTTGCAAGACAGAATTAAACCAACAATGTTTGCATGCCAGTCAAGCAAGATCCATGCTCAGGAATTATGTGGTTAGATTTTTCAGGCAGTTTCTTTAAGAATTTTGCCAGAAAATATTTGTTTGGGTTTAATGTTCATTAAATTGAACTCTCTAGTATTTCTAGAACAGAAGAAATTATTCTACAGTATCAACAGCCATATAATTCCCAGCATGTGGTACACAACACAAACCAGCCTGAGGAGTAAAAGACGGAGAAAATGTGTTGGAGAATAAGAATGATGGGAAGAAAGAGACGACAAAGGAAGACGGAGGATCTGCAAAAACGAGGACAGGATGTGCAGCACACTGTTACCACAGCGACGGCCTGCACAAATGACAGCTGGCTTCTCCCTCTCAGCGCAGATCCGGTTACATGTGCACAGCCGGGGATGCTTCTGAGCATGTTTACCTGCTTGTGACCAATCACAGATTTTTCAGACTGAAGCCAATAATGTTTTAGAATCATGAAAATAATTAAAAAAAAAAAAAAAACATCCTCAGCTATATCATATTTGGCATATTACTGTGGTAATCATAGGTGTAACTGTATATGTCTATGTTGTGTACAAGTGTTGTTAAATGTGTTTTTTTAAACAAAGTGGCCCATGACAAAGGACGACATCTCTATTGAGAGGGAACAAAAAGGCAGAAGATTTTTTAGATGAGCTATTTTTAAGGGGGACACACCAAAAATATTGTGTAGTAAATGCTCTGTTGTGTGGACTGGACACTTAATGTGTGAATAAGTTATGGAAGTCCTGGTTCTCAGAGAATAGCTATAATATGGTGCAAAAAGTTAATCGATCGTTAAATAATCTATACTGGCATACAGATTTTTATACTTTAAAATACTCAAAATGTTCACAGAACAAAAAAAGAAAAAAAAATCTTCATGAAGCAAGATATATGTTATGTAAATTTATATTAATAATAATTATAATGAATTTAATTCTAGACTGGTTATAACTGTAGAGATGTTTTTCTTTGTATAGGCAACTAAAAATACTTTTTCCTTGGTTTAATTTAGCTTTTATGACTGCTATTTACAGCCAAACAAGCTGAAGCAAGCTAAACAAGCAGATAAGCGTCGTGTATACAGAACTAAGAAGAGAGCGGTAAATGTATTGCATGGACCAAACCCCTGTGAGAAATCAGTTGTTTTAAAAACTTTGAAACCCAGTTTTTTAGGGGGCAGGGAATTAAATGGGTACTTCAGACACAATTATGTTTACAATCATATATTTTGGGGGGTAACTGATTGTTTTCCAGGGGGACATGTTGTCCATCCACCTGCTATTTGAACTGTGCCTGCGCCAGAGTATCAGATAAAAAACTTTGAAAAGACACAACATTTGAATAGAAACTAGCTATTACACAACTGAAACTGCTGTATGTTCAGAGTTCTATAGAACTACTCTAATGCAGTGGTTCTAAAACTTGAAGTTGTGACATAATTTCAGATCATTTCCAAAAATATATCACCTACATTTTTCAAATAAATTAGTGATTTTCACCCGGGCTATCAAATTAAACCATCAATGAAGAGAAACTTTTTAAAAATTAGCAGCTTAATTTTTTACACATTAACTCATGAAGAACAAAGTTAGTAAACATGCCATACTAAAAATCTGAATTTGACATTATCACTGCACCAGAAGCTGATTTGGAGCATGTAAGTCACAGTGGTAAACCACCAAAACCTACTTTATCCTCATTATTCAGGACAGTTTTCCACTCTTATATTTAGAGAATGGCTGCAAGATGACCTATTTGATATTTGACACAATTTATCACAAAAATGTCGTCACATGGGGGTGAGGGTCGCGGACACCAGTGCATGTTATCTTGGGGGTCGTGGCTCAAAAAGTTTGAAAACCACTGTTCTAATGTACTATTTTCATTACTACACAAACTTAAATTTGTTTACAGTAGCAGTTTTTGTGCATGGACACTTGTGGCTACGCAGCTCATCGGGCGGTACAACATTTGAGGTGGGCACATTTGACTAAAGTCTTGTTTATTGTATTTGTTTAGTGCTTAGAAAATTTGAGCTGCAGTTTCAAAATCTTGCCATTGAGTTCTCTTATTTCCATCTACTGTTAATGATCCCACATATGTTTATGTAAATAATCAGCAAAATCCAAATACCTGTTGCTAATTTAAGCTAGCATACAGTATATTGTTCTGGCAGTAAAACGTCTCTTTTCAGCCACCATATTCTCTCCTTTCCTTCTTTACTTGTGTTCATCACACCCTTCTTTCCTTTCTCCAACACCAATGCTCTTTCCTCCCCTCCTTTCTTGGGGATAAGTGAACATAGTGCGGTTTGCTGCTGTGCCTGTGGTTGTGGACTTCTGTTTGCTCTGTTAATAGGGATTGGGAGCATGCTGCTTGGCTTTCATGAGTCATCCACAGAGACTTCATTAACTCAATCCTGGAAACAGGATTACACAAGCATGTACCCCTGCTCTCCTCTATTTAATCCTGGTGACAGCAGCAGGTTTACATTTAGGTGAAGAAAACATGCGTCAGCGCACACATGTGGATGAGAGATAACTGTGTGATACTACAGGAATCAGACAACACACGCACGAGCCAAAATGTGACACAAGATTTTACTAATTTAATCAAGGGTTGAAAACAAAGAGGCAGCTTAATGTGTGGGCTTGGGTAGCAATTAGTCAGCAGTTCCTGGATCTCACATTGTTTTTCTTTTTGGCAGTCACCATTAAGACCAAACAAAGAGCTGCAGCCAAATCACAGGAACACAAACATTTGCAAACATTTTAGTAACTCAGGGCTCAGAGGTCCCTTTTTTAAGATTAGACAAATGACTGGCTCCAAATTAGAGTACTTACTTAATTTTAAAGGCAAGTGAGTTTGTTTATAGAGGTACGTCTAAACCCAATCATTCTTACAAGAGCTGAAAGAAATAACAGATATAACCACCTAATATAAAAAGATCATATGAAACAGGACAAAGGTTGACAAGATTTTTAGCTGATGCTCAAAGTTTAGACACAAATGTTCACAAAACAAGAGCGAAAGTCTATCTTACTGCTTAAGATACATGTTAAAAATAAAAATACATAAAAAATACATATTTTACTAAAAGGTGATCAGTGTGCCTAATCATTGTTAGCATGGTGTTGTCCTCTATGAAATAAGGGTGAAAGGAACAGCAAAGAATGGAAATTTCACATTACACCTCTATTTTATTGCACTTTACTCACACTTTTAAAAAGAAAAAAGAACTAATAATAAAGCTTTCGTTATTTCACATTTTTTTATTTTAGAAATACAGGGAAATACCGGTAAGATTACGGACATAGTTTAAAACCCACAAACAAATTCTTAATTAAAGTATTTATTAACAGGGGTTTTTAGTGACAACTTAGGAATAATATATAATAAGAGGTGTTAACAGAGAATAGGTCTTAATTAAACTCAAACCTCTACAAACCAAACAAATATACAAGCAGAGACCTAAAAGCAAATACACAAATTGAATTATACTATGGAAGCCGTTTTGACATTTATTAGCTTAACAGGATATGTATTTCAGATATCTGTATTTCTATTCCTCCTAGTCAAAATGAACATTTCAGATATCTAAAATGGTATTCTTACTAGGACAAATGACGTCACATTCCCCATTCATGTGTATTGTGTTTTTACTTCCAGCTGTCCTAAATGACTTTCCTCCTATCTAAAATAATCATTCTGGAAATCTGAAACAGAATTCTTACTAGGAAAAACGAGAGTTTCTGATATCCAAAATCCAATAGTTTCTAGTCATAATTTTCATTTCAGGTATCAAAAATCATTACTAAAACAAACTAATGTAATCACCTGTGTGTGACCCATAATGCTTAGCGGCTCACATTCCGTATTTAACACATTAAGTTTCGTTACCTCTGTTTTCTCTCCGTGATGGTGTTATCGCTCACTGACAGGATCACAAGAAAAGGAAGAACAGAGAGTAACTCCTCTGGATGTGTTAGTTTTTGCCTTTGCACGAGAAACTGCACCAAACAGTTGATCGAAAGCTGATGTTCTGTCCCTGTCTGAGTCCATTTTACCAGTCCAGGGTTAAAGCACGGCAACCATTTACACGTCATAACGTTGCATCGAAGATTGAAGTTGCCATCATGAAATATCTTTAACTGGAATCAGGGATATCCACTATTCAGATGTGGATATCTGTAACTCAGTTCTGACTATCTGTAATGATACACCACATACACACGAATGGGAAAAGGGACCTAGTAAGAACGTCATTTTAGATATCTGAAATGTTCATTTTGACTAGGAGGAATAGAATTACAGATATCTGCCTAGATATTAGATGTTAAAAAAGGCATTTCATAATTGATAGGAAAAATGGCAATTATGGATATCCACAACTTAATTGTTCCTAGTACAAATCCTATTATGGATATCTATAATGACATTTTTACTAGTCAAAATATATTTGTGATAATAGATATGATTTTGTAGCTAACTGAAATGTTTTTTTTTTATTTCTGATAACTGAAATGAAAATTATGACTAGAAACAACTGGATTCTGGATATCAGAAACTCCCATTTTTCCTAGTAAGAATTCTGTTTTAGATTTCCAGAATGATTATTTTAGATAGGAGGAAAGTCATTTAGGATAGCTGGAAGTAAAAACCCAATACACATGAATGGGGAATGTGACGTCATTTGTCCTATTAAGAATACCATTTTAGATATCTGAAATGTTCATTTTGACTAGGAGGAATAGAAATACAGATATCTGAAATACATATCCAGTCAAGCTAATTATGTTAAAAATGGCCAACTAAAATTTGTAAAGATTTGTGGATATCTGAAATTTGGTTCTTACTAGTACATTTGTAATTGTAGATATCTTAAAATTCAGTTTCTGCAAGCAAAAATGTGATTGAAAATATTTTTAATTAGAATACTGACTAGTAAGAATGTAATGTAAACATCTACCAAAGGGCACAATGAGAGGAGTGCACTTTATATTATACATATTATACAAGTCCCCAAAGATCACCAGGCTACAAAGAGCCGACCAACAGCAGGGAAATTATTTCCGCAGTGGCTCCTGTGCAATAAAGATACAGATGAAAAAAGATCACTATCTCTATGCAAGAAGCCATTTATACAGTGGAAAAGTTATGAAGTTGTTACGTTGTTTTATTTACTTTGTAGGCCGTGGTGCTAACCATCGTGCTAACATTTTTCCTTAAACATACAAAAGCTGAAATAAAACAAAGATCCATGTCAAAGTGAAGGTATAAACTGCATTTTTATCATGGAATTATTCTTTACTTTTACGCTTAGGTTCCTGTTTTTTACAGTATTCTTCTGATGCCCCAACGTCCAGAATATTTAGTTTATTTTTATTTTATTTTATTTTTATTTGTTTATAGTGCAGGCATATTACCCAAATGTGATGATGGGAAGAAGAAAAAAAGTCTCTGAGGCCTGAATGATGTCAGTAGACACCAAGAACATGAATATAAACCTTTTCATTTTGGAGCAGATCTTCATTTACTTGGCATTTGGCATTTTGGGTGTTTTATTTAAATATAGTCAGAGCTTAACAGGTTGAAGCACCACAAGCGATGATTTACACTGTAAATTTATTCTCTTCACTCTTCTTCTATTTTGGATTGAATACAGGATCAGCCTGCCATCACCTCAGGAATATTTCAGGAATCAAAAGGCTGACGTGTCAGAGTGATTTTAAATTTGGTTCGTGCATTTATCTTCAGCAGAGTGGATTGTCCTAACAGCTTATTTACAGGTCTGCTGTAAAATCAATCAGACAGCGGAAGCTAATTCAGAACGCTGCTGCTCCAGTCCTCACCAAGACGAAAAAAGTAGATCCTATCACTCCACGTCTTAGGTCTTTACACCAACCTCCCATCCAGAAAAGAAAGTATTTTGACATACTACTGTTGGTCTAAAAGCATTCATTGGTTTAAGGCTGAAACACATTTTAGACCTTCTGGTCTCTTATGGCCCTCCTGGGCAGCTTACATCATCAAGTAAAACTTTGCTTGGGTCTAATAAAAAAAAAAAGCTGCTTTTATTTTTTATGTATCTTTCATGTGGAATATTTCACACAGATCTGCAGACCTGCTGAATCTCTTTAACTTGACATCACATCTTTGACTGATCTTTTTTACCACTGCATTTGGTTTAATTTTGTTGTTGCACTTGTTATGATCTCATCCGATTTAATTTTATTTATTTATCATACACTTTTTATGTCATTATGTGCTTTACTTGTCTTCTATCAGCTAAAAAATGTCAGTAAATTCGAAGGGTTTGAGTCTGAAAAAGACCAAGGGAAGCTTATCTGCAGGTTTATCTCCAGTAACCGCAACTGTTGTAATGGTCTGCTAACAAAACTTCCTAAAAAGAGTAGAAACAGCTTCAGCTTATTAAAAATGCTGCTGCCAGAGTTTTAACCAAGACAAAGAGGAGAGAACACATCATCGTGGTCCCGAAGTCTCTACACCGGTTTCCAGTTCACCACAGAATATATTTTAAAGTGCTGCTACTGGTCTACAAATCACTAAATGGTTTGGGTGTAGAATAATTGCTAAACATACTAAAAGAGTAGAATCTGAGTCAGACTGCCAAGTTTAGGTCAGCTGGTAGAACCAGAGTCCAGAGCAAAAATGAAGAAGCAGCATTTTTAGCTGTTAAGCTGCAAAAAACTGGAACAAACTCACAATAGAGGTTAGGTTAAGTGTAGGGTTAAATCCAGGTTAAAAACACATTTCTTTTCCTGTGGTAAATGTTTCGTCTTTCTATGTTAAGCACATTGAATTGCCTTTGTGTATGAAATGTGCTAAATAAATACCCTTGTTTTGTTTTTCTTACCTGCATCATACGTCCTACCTTGGTTGTAATTTGTATGAATGTTAACCTTATTTGACTGTCAAACTTTTATAGTATCACAGGACTCAATGATTTATCAAACTAGAGAAAATCTGGTCGGGATACAGAGGAAACAGTTGTATTCTGACGTTAGTGACTTATAAAAGAACACAAAGATGGAAACTGAAAATACGAAAATGGCATTTTCCTGTTAAATGAATCAAGAATAATGTGGTCTTCTAAAGCAATAAAAATACATAAACATAAACATATAATAAAAATAACATCAGTCTGCCACAGTCGATCCTGTCCATTTCATTTAAACTTATAATATCCTTTATATCCCCACTGGTATTTTTCAATCCTCACACTTCTGGATTACTTTCAGTGTTTTGAGAGCAGGAACATACGGAAGCCAACAGCAGTCATTCCTGCAATTTTTATGCTGTTATCTCAAGATAATTAGTTAATCAATCATCATCTTGAGCTCAAGGTGCTCGTTCTCATGTGATAAGTTTATTTTCTCATTAGCTCGAGGTAACCACCTGATCCGAATCTGTCGTTCAGCTTTCCTCGACTAAAAGAAAGAAAGTAATTTTACTGTCATGATGTAAAAAAGAAAAAAAAATCAAGCACCTCATCAAATTAAAATAAGACATTTTGGTCGTTAGAGCAAAAAATTGTAAACAGCTTCTCATGTTCTTCTTAACTAAATCTCCTAATTAATTAATGTATTACTGTTTGATTGATTTTTTTTATATTGAATCTATGCTATTGGCTCACTGATACATTGATGTGGATCATTTGTTACACCTCTACTATCTATAGGTTTATGATGCATTGACAAGAACAAATATCCTGAAATTCTCACCATGAGTATATTTTATTGTAACAGTAAAAAAAATAGAATTATGTAGAAAAAGGAAACAATATGCAGAGAACAATGTGTTCAGCCTGATTTGCATGGCTGGCTAGAAGCACCATGTGGATGCCAAACTCATCTCACACACGTCCATCACCAGAGACTGATGTAATGTTAGTGATGCTCCTGACTGACGCGAGGTTTGGCGCCATGGCAACAGCCTGCCACTCAGAGACCTCCAATTGTTTTTTGTTATATTTGTTTTGTTTTTGGCTTTTTTGGGGGGGGCAGCTGTCCGAAGCAACACAAGATATTTAATATGAAAATTACTATGGTTCGAATTACCGGAGAGTTTAAAAGCAGAGGAGCTCCCTCAGAGACATTCAGCTGATGCTCAGAGGAGGAGCCCAAAGTATTCAATGTTCAGGTTACATTTCATTTTTTCATTATGGTTCCTGAACCTTGTTGCAAACATGTGACATTCATTTCTTTGAATGTGCACAAACGACACTTTAACCACAAAATATGAGGCAGCCATGATAAACATGCATAATTAATTCTCTGGCTTAAACTATTGTCTGGACATCTGACTGTCTTGTTTTAACCTGGTAGTAACAGGTTTCTACCACCACAAGGTGACGTTAGTTGGTGGCGATGTAAGATTTTATGCCAGTAAAGTACAAATGTATATATATATAAAAAACAAACAAGAAAAAAAACAACTACTAAAGTGTGGAACCCCCTCAAGAAGACAAACTAAATTGACGTTCAGTCCAAACTCTGCCCGGTAAAGCTAGTGTATCATAGGCCACCACGGCTGTGCACAGTCTAACTAAAGGTCCATCCACTAATCAGCAGTTAATGGCAGCTTTTCCACCACATGAACTAAATTTGAAGTTAGAAATGAGAGTCAATAGAGAACGATATCTCAGCCACTGCTAAAGATATGATTCCCATCAGTTTTGCTGAAGATTTTCCAAGTTTGACGGGATTTTTTGAGCCTAAGTTTACAGTCTCCTCTCCCCCCAAAAAACAGAAAACATCAGCAAAAGACGGAAGAAACTGTGTGATGATACTGCAGGAGAGCTGCTGAAAAGCTGCCTCCAACCACAGATTCATAGACCGAGCTTACAACTGGGTCGTATGTAGCCATGATGTGTCATCCTTAATTACTGTCACTGCTTCCCTGGATCACAGGAATAAACCTGCTGTCTATAAAGTCATAGTAATCCAATTAAGAATTAACATAAAATGCAGGACAAAATCCTTTAGAATTAGTATATAAAGTAAGATATTAGGAAACAGTCATACGGTCACAGCTGTGATTGGAGGTGATATTTGTAAGAAAGTAAAAGTTTTGTGTGTAAACTGAGTCAGGAGGGTCTAGATGCCGGGCCTTTGATTAACTGCAGCCAGCTCAGGATCATGGGGTGTTCCTGCAATCAGAAGACATGGAGCTCGTGCTGAGAGGGATATCAAAAGGCTGCAGTCAGGGCTGCTGTTATTCCAGCTACCTGCTGCGTCAACATGTCTGTCACCGCTGCCACGGCGGGCCAGGGATCGCACACCGGGAGGAGTGTAGAGCAGATTAGAGGGAAAAGAGAGAAGATCAGTGTGTGTGTGTGTGTTTGTGTGGACTGAGGGGAAAGAGGAGAAAGGAGGAGGAGGCAAGCTGGAAAATGTACTCACTGTCCTCCGAAGAGCTGCATGCCAAGCAAAGCAAAGACCACAATGAAGAGGAAGAGGAGGAAGAGCAAGCTGATGATGGACTTCATGGAGTTAAGGAGGGAAACGACGAGGTTCCTTAATGAGTTCCAATATCTGAAATGAAAGAGGACACACAAAAAAGTAGAAAAATTTACATGCTGGAACAAAGACGAACTTTTCTTAAATGCAACAATCAGCGAGTAAAAAGACAAACGTTCTGTGACTAAGACTGAGTCTGTAAGACTACAGCAAATACATTCTGTGATTTACTATAGAAACAAAGCTCTAATATGGTCAAATGTTACTGTTCTCTTAAACTTTAATAGGTTTGACAGTTGAGCAGGGAAATAGTTAAGCATGTCCAGAGGAAAATTAAAAAGAAAGACAACTCTAAGAACCCTCTGCATAATTTTTATCTACTGGCATGGAGTCTCGTTTACTCCTGCAGTGGGTTCATAGAAATATAAGAAATCCAATGTTTCTTCACACAAAGATTCTCAATAAAATAACAGAATATTGTAAAAAAAAAAAGGTCTAATAATACCACATGATTACCACATTTATCTAAGAAGAAAAAATCTTCATGTTTATTTATCATTACAAAGTTATGTGGCCTCATTTCACCTGCAATCCCTGTGGCCTCATTTGGTCACTGGTCCTGAGTTTAAAATCAGAAGTATAAAACCTTCCCACATTGATAGATGCTGTCAAACGATCAGACAGGGCCTCCACGCTCAGACGGATTAATGTTAACATGCCTTCACTTTTCAACATGGCAGCCTTTTACAGAAAATGAGGGATGGAGTGGGCTCACGAATGGGCCAAATAAAAACTGTCTTATTCTTTTTATCACATCACATAGGATCGTAATGGCTTAATAGTCACTAGTTCCTAAAAATGTCATTACTGCCTATAAAATAAAGACTGAAGTTTAATGACACTTTATTATTGTTTATTGTTGACTAGAGTCAGACAAGATTTCTCACTGAACACAGCCAGTCATAATTATCATGTTCACACAGCAAAAATCCAGCTGTGCCTACGTTGTTTGTAAATTACAATCATTATTTTATTAGCAGGCTTGTTTTGGTTATTAAAAAACGTTGGCTGTGTGTATCTTTATTGTCCTGTATAATGTTTATGGATGGCCTGCAGAACTGGGAGCTTTCCTGAACTATCAAGTGTTTTCTGACTGAGGGAAAAGCATTAGTTACTCCAATAGAGAATGGATTATTCTAGAACACACTCATTTTGTTGCCAACTGAAAGGCCTATATCACAAAATTGTACAAAATGTTGTTTATAAGAAAGAGTTAAACCACTAACTGGATGAATGTACAGCTTAATTTAAATGGTGTCATTCAGATCTACTTTGTAATCATTATGTAATATTGTTAAACACATGAGCTGTTATTGTCCTATTAAGCTTTTTATTGTCCTAATATTCATGGTTGGAATAATAATAAAATAAATGTGGCCAAATATTGAACTTAAATTTTCTTTTCCACTACGTCTTCTGCAGTTTTATGAAACATGAAATGTTTTGATGAACTACTGGCTGAAGAATATCATATTTTCCTCATAAATTCTCTTAGTACAAAGGTGTCATTTTTTATTTTTACAAATAATCACTGTAAATTATTGTAAACTATAGAAGTATACACAATATACATTCACCAGCCACTTACACCTTGAAAGTACCATGTTGGACCCTGTGCTTCCTCCAGAACTCTCTTCATTCTTGGTGTGATAGATTCAACAAGGTGCTGTAAACATTCTGAGGTTTTGCTCCATATCGACATGACAGCATCACACAGTTGCTGCAGGTTTGTCGGCTGCATCCATGATGAGAATCTCCAGTTCCACCACATCCTAAAGCTGCTCTACTGGACTGAGATCTGGTGACTGTGGAGGCCGTTGGAGTCCAGTGAACTCATTACCACGTTCAAGAAAGCAGGTGGAGATGATCTGAGCTTTGTGACATGGTGCATTATCCTGCTGGATGTAGCATCCGAAGATGCTACACTGTGGTCATAAAGGGATGAACATGGTCAGTAACAATACTCAGGTAGGCTGTGGTGGTTAAACAAGGTCATGCTGGTACTAAGGGGCCCAAAGTGTAAAATATCCCCTACACTATTACACCACCAGCAGCCTGAACTGTTGATCCAAGGAAGGATGGATCCATGCTTTCATGTTGTTTCCACCCAATTCTGAGCCTACCATTTAAATGTGGAGCTGAAATGGAGACTCATCAAACCGAACAACGTTTCTCCATCTTCTATTGTCCAGTTCTGGTGAGTCTGTGGGAATTTTAGCCTCAGTTTCCTGTTCTTAGCTGACATGAGGCACCCGCTGTGGTAGCCCTTCTGCTTCAAGGTTGGACGTGTTGTGTGTTCAGAGATGCTATTCTGCAGACCTTGGTTGGAACCTGTTCTTATTTGACTTCCTGTTGCCTTTCTATCATCTCCAACCAGTCTGCTGATTCTCCTCTAACCTCTGATATTAACAAGACATTCAGGTCCAGACAACTGCTGCTAACTGGATATTTTCTCTTCTTCAGACCATCCTCTGTAAACCCTAGAGATGGTTGTGTGTGAAAATCCCAGTAGATCAGCAGTTTTTGAAATTCTCATGCCACGCTAAAGTCACTTAAATCCTCTTTCTTGCTCATTCTGATGCTCAGTTTGAACTTCAGCAAGTCCTCTTCACCATGTCTACATGAATAAATGTGTTGAGTTCCTGCATTGTGTTAACAAGTAGTTAATGTGATGTACCGCATATAATAATGTGGCTGGTGAATACATGCAAAAGACAATAAAACAAGGCTTTAGCAGTGGAAGCTTCATTATATATTATTACTATATTTACTCTTTGTAGTATCTGTTTCAGTAAACTTACTTGGTGACTTTGAAAATCCTTAAAAGTCTCAATGCCCTCAACACACTGATACCAAATGATGCTCCTGGTTTAATCATGTCCCAGATCACCTCAAAAATACTGCCCACGATCACCTGGAGACAAGTACAAGGATATAGTTAAAATATGCTGTATTTCATTTTATTAGCCACATTTCTTTCAAATCTCTTTATAGTCCAAAAAACCAAGAGGGGCTTTGTTTAACAATAACTTACCCCAAAATCAAAGCAGTTAAAGGAGGAGTGGAAGTAATTTCTTACTCCAAGGCCGTACATTTTCAACGTCATCTCGGTCAAAAACAAACCCAGAAAGACAAACTCTGCCGTGTCTGGTAGTGAGATGGACAGATTAGCCAAACAAATAACATGCAAAGGCTCAGAGCATCATCAAACATGATCATGCATATGCATCCGCAAACGTTACTTACAGAGAGCTCTCGTGAGCCACTCGGGTTGGTTATAGTGAACTATGGCCACACACAGTGTGTTGAGGCCCACCAGGCACAGAACAACCCAGTAGAAGCTCTGAGCTTTCACCATACGGCGAATGAAGAAGCGAATCCTCTTTTCTTTGCGACGGAAGTAAGAGGAGTTGTCCATCTTCCCGCTTTTCACGCTGGCCCGACCAAACGGAGAGCCGGGCGGAACTAAAAACAACGAAGAAAAGAGACTTTACAGATCGCATACTATGCAACTTTATTTGTTAAATCTTTACAAAAGAATAAGAATGAAAATAAATTTGTGGCAAAGAGGAAACTAAAACAGCAAAAAGCAACAATGGCACACAGATCCTCTACACCAGGGAACATCAGTCTTTGTCTTCGAGGGCCGGTGTCCTGCAGGTTTTCAAAGTCTCGCTGCTGCAAATAAACATGACTCAAATCAACAGGTAATTAGCTTGACATCAATCTCTGCACAAATCTGAGTCTAACTCAGGTGTGTTAAGCAGGGAAACTGTGAAAACCTGCAGGACACTTGTCCTCGAGGACCCAGACTGAGAGTCCCTGCTCTGCACACTCATAATTTACCTGCAGCTTCTCATTAAAAAATGTGCAACTCATACCAACCAACTGTGAGCATGGTGTGTGAAACGAGTGAGATGAAAGACGGAGCCTGACATCTATTCCCCGAATGTCTGTTTTTATGGAAAACAGACATTAGATGAGGCTGCAAAACTGACAGCAACAAAATGGTTTTGATTACCACGCTAATGCTTGTTTCCAACCCACACGCAAGCAATTATATGTTGTTTCTGTGAGAGTATAAATTCCATTAACATTAAAAAGAAAAGTCGAACATGCTGCAGGTAACGCTCCTGCTATTTTAGTTTCACAGTCTAATTAGAAAAGTTAATTATACTCTTTCTCCTTCAAGGTGATGTGTCTCAGCAGCCAGGAGAAACGTCTTTAGGTTGCTGGTTCAAAGTGCAGAGTTAGCTTCTATAATCCACATATAGACCTTTAGCCCCATACTTTATGGTGTTAAGCTGATGTCAGATCATGACCCACTCCTTTAATAAGCGGCAGCCAGAGAGTCAGGGGACAGCTTGACCTGCTGGTGAATAAAAAGATGAAAAATTTACCAACAGTGGTCATGTCAGCAAAAGGATCCTCCCCCTCCTCAGCGCCGATTAGGTCATTTTTACCCTTCTTGATTTTGCCTCGCTTCAGGACTGTAAAGAAAAACCAGAAATACCAGAAAATGATATATAAGACATTATAATGATAGCTCAATGAACAACTGTTTGGCAGAACTGCCTTAATGATAAATCATTAATGATCCTAGAGCCACATCAAATGGCAAATGGCATGAAAACAAAGAGTTTTCTACTTCAATGAAGAGTTGCAGGATTTATGGGCTTGTGTGTGTGAGGGATGTGCTAATTGGAAACTATGAATAGAGGTCATCAATCACGTTTCTCATTTGGAGATTTTCTACCCTCTTGTTTGAAGTCAGCCTTGAATTGAAAAACTGCCAGCACTACATGAATGCCATCGTCACATGACTACCTCCGAGTTGCCTGGCTGGTTTGCTCGTTAATGAGATCGACAACCCTGAATCTCTGCTCCAGAAAGCTGCTTGCAGGCAGAACCAGGGTGGAAACCCAAATGCTGCTTTAAAAGAGGAGGGACCCTCTAAGCCAGATTTCTCTCTCCCCCCCTCTGCTTCAAACTGTTCCCCAAAAATGTTAATTCATTTTAAAAAAGATGAAACAGTCTACCATTGCCTTTAACCTTGTAATGACATCATATGAAGCATTTTTTTTCAAATGGATAACCATTTGGATAAACTCTGGAGGCAACAATTTTGGGTAAAGTGTCATGGCTGCGAGGATCCTGTTGTACCTTAAATATGTAATGGTATGGAGAATGGACAAGTTTTATAGCTTGTATATTCCTATACAAGATAAAAGCTTGAAACTGTAACAGCAAGTACAGGTACAAATCAAATCTACAAAACAGATTAATTACGCAAGTCTGAAAATACAAGTCACTTTTACAAGTACTGAATATTTTTCCCACATTTTACACACGTACTCAAGAACCAGTCACAGATTTCTAATCCCTAACTGATCAGAGAGAGAGCTGAGCGAGGCCAGCGTCAAAGCTCCCTAAAGATAAGTCGGTTCATGGGCAAATAAAACATTTAAGAACCTATTAGCTAATAGCAGAGACGTGTTTTTCCATTTACAGAAAGAGGAATTCCCTTAAGGAGCTATGATTGTCATGCTGGCCGTGGTCAGATGGTCGCAGCGGAATTTTTCCACACACCGTAAAGTTTTGCTGTGGACACAAAGAATCTCAGCCCCCCGCTGTCTGTGATTGGTTAGGAATTAGAGAAATTTGATTGGTTCTTAAGTAGGCGTGTAAAATGTAAGACAAATGTGTACTTGTAAAACTTATTTGTGTTTTCAGACTTGTATAATATGACTTGTAATATTTAGTTGTATTTTCTGACTTGCAGAATTAATCGGTATTTGTAAATTGTGATTTGTACCTGTACTTGTTGTTACAGTTTTAAATAGAAAGATAAAAGTTACAAAACTTATGTTCCCTATCCTAGTTCCATATATTGAATCATGGCTTTTCCCACAAGGGTCGCAGTCCTGCAGGTTTTCAGTGTGTCCCTGCTGCAACACACCTGACTCAAATTAATTAGTAATTATGCAGAACTTCACAGGCTGTTGGATCACTAGTACATTTAATTGTACATTTTTTATTATTTGTTCTCTGAATAACAAGATTAATGAAGAAAAAGAAAACAATTCTTTAAGGACTGCAGCAACCTTCAAGACATTAGCTGGTATTCCTGTATTTTTAAATATTAAATACCTGGAAATGAATTTTTATTATTAAGATTGTTAGATTTTCTGCAATGGATTGCTTTTTTTTTTAAAGTATGTCCTTCTTTCATCTCTTAACGTAATACCCAACTTCTTGAAAGTTATTATTAAAAGATCATCTTCTTGGATTCAGGAGGAGCAGTGTGGTTTTTGTCCTGGTTGTGGAACAGTGGACCAGCGCTATCCTCTCAGCACTGTCCTGGATGGGGCATGAAAGTTCACCAGACAAGTCTCTATGTGTTATGCAGACTTGAAAAGGATTCGACCGTGTCCCTCAGATCCATTTATGATGAGAGTTGGATTACACCAAGGCTGCCCTTTTTCACTGATTTTATAACCTTTATGGATAGAATTTTTAGGCCCACTCAGGGTATTGATCCTGTCTCTTCATGATTGGGTCCCTGCTTTACATAGATGATGTAATCATGTTTGCTTCATCTGACCATGCTCTTCAACTCTCATTGGAGTGAGCACAGCTGAGTGTGAAGTGGCTGGGATGATGATCATCACATCCAAATCTGACACCACGGTCCTCAGCCAGAAAAGGTTTGGGAATGACATCATGCCTCAAGTGGAGAAGTGCAAGTATCTCGGGGTCTTGAGTATGGGATGGAGCAGGAGATCGTCAGGCTTATTGGTGCAGCATCCACAGTGATGTGAGCTCTGCATCAGTCTGTCATGGTGGAAAAAGGAGCAAAAAACAAAGGTATCGATCGACTGTTTAATCTCCTTTCCTACCCTCACCAATGGTCACAAGTCCAGGGAAAGACCTAAGACACACTGGAGAGATAATGTCTCCTCTGGAAACACTGGATTTTTTTCCCAGATGAAATGGAAGAACTGGTAGGGAAACCCAAACTTCCCTTTCTGCTAAGTAAACCCTCTACAACCCAACCTCAGATAAGGCAAAAGATGGATGGATGGATGGATGGATGGATGGATGGATGGATGGATGGATGGATGGATGGATGGATGGATGGATGG
>JBAFTB010000021.1:22545144-22557247 GCA_037177355.1 Melanotaenia trifasciata
ACACACTCACCAACACTGGACAATAGAAGATGGAGAAATGTTGCTGGTCTGATGAGTCTCCATTTCAGGTCCACATTGAGACGGTAGGATGGATCCATCCTGCCTTGGATCGACAGCTCAGGCTACTGTTGGTGTAATGGGGAATATCTTCTTTGCCCACTTTGGGCTCATTAGTTTTACTTGAACACACTTTAACCACCACAGCCTACCTGAGTATTGTTGCTGACCATGTCCACCCCTTTATGACCACTGTGTAGCATCTTCTGATGGCTACTTCCAGCAGGTTAATGCATCATGTCACAAAGCTCAGTATTAGCAAGCTGGACCTAATAAAGTGTCCAGTTAGTATATGCACACTAATAAATGATGTGATGCGGACATGATATGATACTAACAAAGGAATGTTTTTTCAACAAAGGAATTGTCATGTTCAAGAAAGCAGCTGGAGATGATGAGTTCACTGGACTCCAACAGCCTCCACAGTCACCTGATCTCAATCCAGTAGAGCAGCTTTGGGATGTGGTGGAATTGAAGATTCTCACCATGGATGCAGCCGACAAACCTGCAGAACAGGCGGCTAAGTTTGATTGTTTAGTTTGCAGGAGTAGCCAAAATTGTGGCATAATCTTCCTTTTAGATCGTCCTTATAGGCATTAGGAATTATTGTTATATACCTTGTGGTTTATCTACAAATCTGTCTTCAATAACTGATTACCAAACATTATGTCTCTGTTATGTACCTAATGAGACCCCTACTTTAAGCCCCAAGAGAACAATGTTGTTTAACTGGCTTGTGGTTGTGGGAGATATTAAATGATGATTTTGATAAAAGTCCAGCAATATCTGAAGTCTTCCCCTTTCCAATTTCCTTGATAATTAAGTTGGCTACCTTTAATACATGATTTATACCTCCTTATCTACCTTTTTATTATCCTTTATATATTTCCTACTATTGCTTAGTTTTAGCAAACCAACAAAGAAGAATTTTTGCTGCTATTCAAAGTTGCAGAGTGACCCCAGGCCTTCTGTATTTAAAATAGTCGACAAAATCTGAATAATCAAAGAAATAGTGAGATTTTAAAAAAAGTGCACATGCATACTTTTCTTTTGTGCACATGTGTCCATGCAAACGGCTAAAACACACCCCTCTTATCACCTGCTGCTTAGTCAGAAAAGGTTCTGTAGCGAGGAAGAAGAGGAAGTTCAGTGTGAGACGTGTTGATCACAGGGGCAGAGGCCAGGAAAAACTGGATTATATTGTTGAGGATCTTCTTGATCAGTGTCAGAGAAGTATACTGTTGCTAAAACAAAACAGAAAACTTGAATAGGTGTAAAATTAAATGGAAATATGAGGGTGAACAGCAGGGTGAAGTCACACAAAGAGAGTGTAGCTGCTCTTCGACATGTAAATATTTATGCTCAGTGAGGCTGGACACAGTAAAACAATATGACATAGATGAAACAGAAACTGGGGAGTTCGGTGACAGGAAGAGCCCACCACTTGCCCATCCCTGTCAAGCAGAGACAGACTAAAAAGAGGGACCACTGAAGGGTGGCCCTTGTCTCCACTGCTGTTGACATTGCACATCCATTGGGTCCCATGGCGTTTTGAGCCCTTATTGTGGTCGACCAGCAATGTGGTCGAGTTCTCACAAAGACTTGACTAAAGTCACATGAGGACATTTAAAAACAGGCTACCATTAAATACATTTACAGTGAGTTAAGGAGGAAGAATGTACTCGTTGGCACAAGTGTACATCACCGTGCTGGTTTTTGAATTTTAAAAAAAGTCATTTCTCTCATTTTGCAGCTGTGGTGTCTCAGAACTGGATCCTAAAGGCAGGACTCAAATGCAAACTTCACACCAAAAGAGTGAAATCAAATGGCCTTTAAAAAGTGGGAACCATGTGATAAAACAGGCAGATAAAAATATCAGAGGGTCTAGGCAGAATGCGAATCACATGAGGCATGTTGGATCATAACACCAAAAGTGATTGGAGAGAAAATGCTAGTACACACATAGGACACAGATAAACTGGCACAGAACAGACACTCAGGGGGTCTCTACAGGGGAAGGCAATGAGACACAGGTGGAACACAATTGGATGGGGGAGGTGCTGATTTCAGGAGGGCAAAAGGTGAAGATACTTAAACAAGACAAGACATTAAAACAGGAAATGGAAAACCTTGATGAAAGAAAAACACAGAACTCAGCCAGTGGAGCTGGATGTAACATGCACCTGTTAGTGATCTGTTAATATCACTGCTTGGTGGCATCAGTTTACCAGGCTGTTTGCCAAGCGTTAAGAAAAAAAGCAACAGTTTCACGATTGCTAGACGAAACTTACAGAGCCAAAGCCAGCAAGCACCAAAAAGTTATTTGCAGAATGAGGTCCATTGGGTTCATGTTATGTTTTTGATTCAAGATTTATTTTTTTTTGGTTCCTGGTCTCCTCTTTGAATCCTCTTTATAGTTTTCTGTGTCATTTTGTGGTCTTTCCCCTTGTGTATTGTGTTTGCTTCACGATTCTGCTTGTTAATTGTCACACCTGCTTCTTGTTTGTAATTTATCTCCAATTTTCCCTGGGTGTGTGCGCGCCGCATTGCGGCTGGGTCTGCGGCGGGTCAATCTACACCGGGAGCGTGTCAGGTGAGAAGCGCCCACAAGTGCAGTCTGCCTAGCTAGATCACAACATGACAGGAGAATTAGAGAATCTTGTGATTCTCCACTTCCAGGTTAAACGTCTAGTCGTCCATGATGAAAACAAAAATACTGTGACTGGGTTCAGCAAGCACAAAGCTGCACAGGGGCTTTTATTTAGAAAATTACCAGAAGCTTTTACACCTGATTTGAGTTTGACACGTTCTGGAAACATCCTCCATCAAAAACAGATTCAGAGCGTATGTTTAGCAGAGAGCTAAACAAGACGCTTCTGGGATGCTCCTGACACGCACCCGGTGGGAACCAAACTATTGACTAAAACAGCCACGAATATCTGCAGAGGCCACGGCGCACATGCACCTGGTGGAAATTGGTCTTTAGTCTCTGTATTTAAACTCCCTCGTTTCCTTTGTTCTTTGTTGTGAATATGTGTTTTTATCATGCTGCGTACTTGAGTTTAGCTGGTCAGTCGGTCAATTTCAGTTCTTCCTTTTCTTTAAATCTGGTTAGTGATGGCTAGATGCCTCATGAAGCATTGAAGCTTTCCAGGAAATTGGTTCAGAAAATGAAGAAATTCTGGTGGCGCCATCTGCTGGCCAAAGTGTATAAAACAGGCAGCTTTCATGTAATTCGTGACATACTTCACTTTGTGGCAGATTTACTGTAATTCTTTTTTATTAGAGTAATTTATGTCTGCTATGGGATTGGCCAAAATTGCATTAAGTACTCTCATGCGATATAATAACTGCACGAAGAGTAACAGTTCTGTGTCACCTCTGGAAAATGCTATTGGTTTAATTAGGGACATGACAGTAGAAGTGCTCTTTTAAACCAGCACAATGATCTGCATTTTAGGGGAGATTTCATTAATTTTTATTAAGAAAAAATTTGAATTTAGTCACTTTTTCCTCTTTTTTGTGAGGGAGAGACAACTTCTCCAGCCTTTGGAAAACATTCTTTCGTATGCCACAGATGAGGTTTTCAGTGAGATCTGAGCCGCTTTTCAAACCAGTCATGTTGTAAACAAGGCATCGAGGCTTCGGACGTAATCATCTGTCACTCTTCAGAAATGATACAAGCCCCAATACGTGCTTCAGGGTACATGCTCCAAAGACTTTGTGCAGTGAGTCCCATCACTAGTTCTGGTATTCACTGCTTTTTTACAGATTCTTTTGTTTTATTAAAGCATTTCACTCTTACGTCCACCTGTCCCTTGTGAGTCCTGCGTTTAGGTCCTACGTTCTTATTTCATCTCGTGGATGAACAGTCATTTCGGAGTGAAGCATTCAACAGAGGATCTATCCACATATCAGCAGTCAATGGTTCGCTATGTCACCAGATGAAGTTTGATGTCGATGTTAAGATAAAATATCGGACCTTATCTTAAAGGTGGTAACTAAAAACTTCCCATCAGCTTTCCATCAGTTTTCTTGAAGGTAAAGGTTTTCTTAGTTTGATACTTTGAGCCTGACTTTATCTGTGTTTACAGTCCCATCAAGAAATTAGCACAAGCCTAATGAAACTGTATGATGTATTAATGCACAGCACTTATAGAGTTGTATGGAACCATCACGTTATTAAATAATGAACTGAAAAATGCAAGAGAAGCACACTGCTGTGGGGATATTCAATGAAAGTCTGAATCATTCTCAGTGATACACAATAGTTTTTGTTTGTTTGTTTTTAAATAACCATTTCTAAAACATATACCCAGCAGAGTCAAAGCCCATTTAACTCTGTATGCCAGTTACATTCATCAAGGGGCTTTCCTCTTTGAAAAGATGGATCTGTGCACCTTACATCATCAATGCCTATGCACCTCTCAAAACTGTGGATGGAATGGCATTTGCATAAAGAAATAAAGTAATGATGACAGCATGCATGTTTCGGAGACAGTGTTTTTTTTCGGAACAATGCACACATTTTCACAATAGCTCAAAACTCTGTGGCTCCACCCACACAATCTCAAACCAAACATTCATTGCTATGCACCAAATTGTGCAAGAAATCTTTTTATGAGGTATTTGATGTTCAGGTGTTTGAATTAATTGGTTTGTCAAAAACAGACATTGATGCTTCCTTACATGGTTTCAATTATATTTCTGAAAAAGTATAATATAGTTATAGAGCTACGAAATATATTTATAAACGATAGGAATCCATTCATCTACAAGTGCAGTAAAAAAACTAACCTTATTATTGAAGACATAGCATTTCTTGAACACTTTAATGAAACAATTGTTTTATTATATCATTAAATAGGAAACAAGCCAAGCAATAATATACCAGACTTCAATATGTCACATGCTATTTGTTAATAAAAATTAAGTGTGTGTGTGTGCATGTGTGTGAAAAGTGGTAGGCTGTGTTGCCATGACGTTATACGATGTGAGTGGACAGCTGTGACAGTCAGGAGAGCAAGCATTTCCCACAATGCACATGAGGACAGAAGGGGGTACTTATGAACTCAATGTGGCTGCCAGAGCAACTCACCATCAAACATGGCTGCTGTGGCTCTAATTTAACACTGCATGCATGCCCGAACATGCATGTAGGCACATACAATTTTTAACCTATTAGATTCATGTATAAGTTAGCGGCATAACATAAACCAAACAAACAGGCACAAGTTGTTGGGCAAGCAGGTACCGTTCCTGATAACAGCCTGGCTCTCTTGTCTGCATTCAAAGTACATGAAAAAATAAAATAAAATAAAAAAACCTCTGAGTATAATTTTCATTTTGATAACTTCAAAAGGTTTAATCTGTGAAAAAACAAATAAATAAAAGATGGGGCCTATGCAGAAAGTTATAGGAAGTTAAAAAATATAATTAATTTAAAAAACACTAACTCCACAGGAATAATTCGTTGGAGTGACTCTTCTAATCTTGAGAAGGTTTTTATGCTAGCACATGTGCTGCTTCATCAATGAGTTGGAACTGTTTTGGGTATATGCACTAATGCCAGTTGCCTAGCTTAGCTTAGACTTAAGAAAAAGATAATTAGCAAGACCAAAGATGTTTTGGAAACCCCATATTGACATACTAATACTGCAGTATACAGTACACAGTGTACCACGTTTGTTGCTAGTACATAGTCTGAAACTCGAAGTGCAGATTCATTGGCCACATACATCATTCACAGAATTTGAAGGACCCTCCAAATCCAGACTTCAAATCCGCACTTCGTTTGGCCCCAAACAAACGCTGCTGGTGGTGCATCCTTCGTGGCCTCTTTTCTCCCAGAGTTCATTGTTCATTCAGTCTTGTTAAATAAAAAAGTATGTTTTTTTGTTTTAACTACACTTTAGTAGAAACGTTACAAAACCAAGTAAAATAAAAACATGTTTATTAAATGGTGACATTAAAATTCAATAATATTTGGTATTAGTGGATTCTTAAGGGGTTAATGAAGTGTGTACCAGCAGGAAAACAACAGAGTCTCACAGCGTGTTTTTTTTTTTTTTTTTTTTACTGTTGGCGTTACCAGTCGGTTTTAACGTCCACTGAAGTGTTTTAAGAGTAATTTCTGGGGTTCAAGTGATTCAACGTCCTGTGTTGTTGCTATGGGAAATTCTTGTTGACTAGGTAGGCTGTCCCATTTCACAAACCTTAAGCAGACTTTGAAGTGTGTAGACTACGGAGGACACTCTGTATCCAACGTCTTCCTGCTCCTTATCCTGTTCAACACCTTGCTATTTAGGGACAAGCAGGCGCTCCAGTCTTTGCCAGATTGTCTCACATTACTGCGTGGTAATCCGGCCTTCTTACGAATATTCTTGTGGCTCTTTGCAGTTATCACCTGGATGTTTTTGTTTCCCCTCAGCTCTTTCGGATTGCTTCAGAAACTTTTGGATATCCTCCAAGAGCTCCGGATCTGGACTCCATGTCTCTACCAGCCCTGTTTCAGCCGTTAGCCCTGCCTGTGGCCTAACTGGTACACCACAACTGGAAATCATTTCCTGACTCACCCCTCCTCCATTAAACAACTACTGGATCACAGTAAACTACAGATCTTGTCATCATAATAACCTGTTTGGATCAACATTAATCCTCTACCCTCTGTTAGGAAGAGCCTCCTGTATCTGGACCAAGCCACCCGCATTTAGTGAGAAGTTGTAAATAAAGACTGTTCATTTCTTTCCCTCACCTCTCTTTGTGTTTGTATTTGGGTCCTCCTCCTTGCTACGGTCCCTGACCGTGACAAATTATTGTTTCCTTAGAGGTAAGCTAGCAAGCTAAGTTACTCACCAAGGTAAGCTAGCATGTTGGCTTACAAAAATAAGCTAATCAAACACATAACTGGAATTTAAAATAAATGTAATGCACACAGTAGTCAAGGAAGCGCTACATAACAAATGTTTATTATACAGTAGAGGTAATGCACTGTTCAGGTGAATGCCTGAGTTTTCTTGAACCAGCAGCTTGCTCCTCAGTGTCACGGCCAGATTTCTTTAAACTAGATTATAACTAAAGCATGCCTAAAGCAAGTAGTAATAGCTGCAGAAAGGTAAAATAAAAATAGGCTATTAAAGAGGTACAGCTTAAGAAAAGATCTGCTTTTCCACACGTCAGAAAGCCACATCTGTGCTGCACAGAAAATACCAAACCAGTGCTCGAACTGCATCAGTCAAATCATTAAGTGTCCTCCTACAATCTCAGTATATCTGCATTCTGTCACAAACGTGAATATTACATATTAATTCTTTTTGTTACAAGAACTTTAAACATAAAAAGTACACAAACCCTCAAAAGTAGAACAATTAAAACATAAAACCCAGTGTTTTCATAATATAACCTGTCAAGAACGAACTGGTTTTCAGGTATGTGACCCAAATGGGAGCCTTTGAAACCGTAGATCTAAAGGATGATTAGATACGCTTCAAGATGCAGTACACCCAAACAGACCCAAATAGAGAGAAAACACAAACACTGCCGGCAATGTAACACATCACTAGATAATGAGCAGCTGTGGTGAAAGAGAGAGTGTGCAGCAGAAGTCCATGTTGTTTCTCCTGCTCTCAGTTAATACTCACCTAGTACTAAAAAGAGATCCATTTGGGTGCAACACATTAACACATGGAGGGTAGATCTGCTGCAACACAAGACCCACCCCAACCCAGTTAGAGTTTGGACCAGACCCAAGTCAGACTACTAAACCATTTGACACATGAAGACTTCATTCTGACAGATCTTATCGCCCATTGCATGCTTTAAAATGTTCTTCAGTTAATAACCATCACTGGTGTGAAGTAATTAAACATTTTATTTTTTACTCAGTTTACAGTTCTGAAAGTTCAAGTTTCTCCAAAATATACCAGAGAATTTCCTTTTATATTACTTTGTAATTATTCTGCACATTCTGACTCCATTTTCAAATGCTTTCATGATTACTAAAGGTCACATTCATTCATTATCTATTTTCTTTACCTCTTATTCCAGTTGAGGCTGGAGCCTAACTCAGCAATTAGCAGGCGAGAGGTAGGATACATCCTGGACAGGTCGCCAGCCCATCGCACTAAAGGTCTTATACACCAACCTGCTGCTTTATTTAGTAAACTTTACTAGTACCAGGTTGGACTCCTGTTTTTTCTCTAGGACTGCCTTAATTCTTTATGACATAGATTCAACAAGGTTTTTGGAAATATTTCTCACAGATTTTGCTCTATAATGACACGATAGCATTAAGAAAATATCCCCCACACCACTGCACCACCAGCAGCCTGAACCATTGATCCAAGTAGGGATGGATCCTTGCTTCCATGTTGTTTCCACAAAATTCTGTCCCCACCATCTGATTATTGCAGCTGAAATGGAGACAGAATGGTTAAACAAATTGTAAAAGCCTTTTGTTTGATGTTTCAGCAGCTGTACTGCAATATCACAATTTAAAGTGAACCATTAAAGGATCAGAGGATGTTTGAAAGACTGTATACTGTCCAGGTGTTCCTATAAAAGAGGAGCAGATCTGATAACCCATCATCACATGGATATCCAGAGAGGAAGCAGTTACACAACATAGAGGCAGTGGGGAGCTTGGCTCTATACGTGAGCTGTGTCAGGAGACAGTCTGTTACACTGTATTTGATAATTGCATCCAACTACAAGTGAGGCAGAAATTTTACAGATGAATTAAAATAGACTTCAAATGAGAAAAAGTGTTTCATTCTGAACTTTAATTTTTATTTATCTAAAATAAAATAATATTGCTAATGTTATTGTCAGTTATTACCAGTGCACAGTGTGTACATAAGCTATAGAAGTCAATGTTTAGCCCCCCTTGAAGAAACATCCTGACAAGATGCACTGTGATATATGTTTGGGAATGCAATCATGCTGAGCAGGCTGAGCTGAACCATTTCTGGAAAGCTGCATGTCCATGACATCATGATATTAAGGCATGGGTCCGTTGTCAGCAGACGCTGTATAGATCTTGACTTGAAATACATCACTGGGATTGTAGCCCAGGGGGACTGATGAATTTGGACATCCATATAAAACAATGTTTTCTCTCTGTGTTCTGTTCATACAGTGTACAAGTACAGTATGTCTTAAAGAGAGTAATAGCTTTATCTCTTCATGTTGTTTCTCAAGACCAGTGTTCACCAAGAAGCTAATAAAGAACGACAACGAGAGGAGAACCGCAGACACAAAGACAGAAAAACAACATTAATAAAGAAAGATTAATATAAAGCCAGACAGTAAAGATATTGCTTGAAATATCAGACAGGATTTGTTTATCAAAGCCAGGAGGAGGCCTGCAAGAAATGATGTGGTACAGTGAGAGTAAACACTGTCCCACAATTCCAGACAAAGATCAAGCTTGGCATAAAGATTGAGAAAATTACATCTTTTTAAAGGAAATTTCTTCATAAAAACATTCCTTTGTTAGTATCATATCATGTCAGCATCACATTATTTATTAGTGTGCATATACTAACTGGCCACTTTATTAGGTCCACCTTGCTAGTACTGAGCTTTGTGACATGGTGCATTATCCTGCTGGAAGTAGCATCAGAAGATGCTACACTGTGTTCATACAGGGGTGGACATGGTCAGCAACAATACTCAGGTAGGCTGTGGTGATTAAAACATGCTACGTTGGTACTAAGGGGTCCATCCTTTGTCAAGCATATATCCCCACACCATTACATCACTAAGACCAGCCTGTCTGGCACCAGCAACCGTGCCACGTTTAAATTCACTTTCTTACTCATTCTGATGCTCAGTTTGAACTTCAGTAAGTCTCCTTCACCAGGTCTACATGCCTAATGTATTGAGTTGTTGCCATATGATTGGTTGATTAGATGTTTTTGTTAACAAGAAACTAAACAGGTGTCACCTAAAAATTGGTGTTGAGTGTTTAGTTTTTTATTGTTGTTGTATTTTGTTTTGTTTTGTTTTATGTAATTTTTTTTACAACTGTTATGTCCCATTTAGAAGGTCTGCTGGTTCTAATGATAATTACTTGAAATGATATTTACTTGCGTGTGCATTTGTTTCAAATGTCATGTTGCAGACCAGAATTTTTCTCGTGACCAGTAACCTGTTCATTTTGTAAATGCCTCAATTTCACTAAGTTAAAAAAAAAACACAAACAATGCACTAATGTTGATGAATTCCAAAATGATGCATATACTATATTGATCTATGCTTGTGACAATCAAACTGAAAGCCACTACCAGTTGGCTGGCTGGGTTGATGGTATGAAGCGATGGCTTTATACTATCAAATAACAATAAAATACTGCCAGCAGAGACAGAAATGTGCCCGTCACCCACTGATATGCTATATGAATCTGTCTGCATGTGCTAAGCTGAGTCTGTCCTGCCCCCAAAAAAGCACAGTGTCAGTTTTAGCTGTGATGGTTATGTGGTTGACATCTGTTGAGGAAAGCATATTGCTTTACTCACTAACAGCACTGACTCAACCTTGTCAGCCTTACCTGACACTGAAGGTGAGGTTTACTGAACAGGAGGTACATCTATGCATCATCAGAAATATTCACTAATATGCTGTAAGTCCATGCAAACTGAATATAGTTCCCATGCCGCAGGTTAGTTAGGAGTTAGACCAACTATGTGATGGAAGCAGAGGTCTGTGAGGACTAGCTGGGGTGGGACAAAGGAAGCACAAGAGATACAAATTATCTTCATCCCAGTTTTCGGCTCGTTTACAGCGATATCATGGATTAAACAAAGCCATTCAAACTTGCTCTGGAGGGCTGTTAAAAAGAAGCAGATGAACTTAGAAAAGTTGCAAAACAACATAAGTAAACTTTATTTAACAACTAAAGAAAGTTAGGCCCGTGGCGATGGAGCAACTAGCTTGTAGCTTCATTCAAAAAGTACATGTCTGAACCTCAGTACAATAAAAACCCACTGACATAAATTATTAATCAAACTATGAAGGTAACATTATTATATCAAAACAAAGGAAATAAATATTTCACTTGCTCTCACTTAAAAATACCAACAATGCTTTATATTTAAAGATTTTAAAAGATTACTTAATGGAAACCAGTCAAATGTCCCCTCTGTTTCTGAACCAAATAGTACACTCCAGATTAATTCAAGTGAAGAAAACCATTTGAGCGTGCTCTCTTAGAAGTGTAACTATTAACCATGTACCATAAGAAGTGTAAGAATGAAAAAATCTGCATGTATACCATGTGCCTCTTCTTCCGCTGGGCTGTGCCAAAGTTTAAAGGTCACCTAATGCGTTGTCAAGAACAGTGTGCAGCAACAGCATGTATTTGATAGGATTTAATTAAGAGAGTTTGAAGTACTCTGTAACCTAAACACTAGAGGAAACAGGTTACCCCCAAGACAAGATCCAATGGGAGCCTGTAGTTCATCAGCCAGTAGCTCACATTTAAGTTTTTGATAAACCATCTTTCTAATTAAGACTAAAACAGGCAGTTAAAGAAACAAGTTCATGATATAATCACGCTGACTGCGATACTTTTGTTGAAACTCTAGGTTATTCATATTTCAAAAGTACACAGGCTAGGTAACACATGAGATCCATCCATCCACTTGATTATCCAAGGTCGGGTCCTGAGGTGTTCCCAGTCCAACTAAGAAACATATTCCTTTCAGTGTGTTGTCCGTCTTCCCCAGGGCCTCCTCCCGGTATGACGTCACTGCAACATCTCACCAGGTAGGCGTCCAGAAGGCCACCAGATGCCTGTATCACCACTTTTCAGCCATCTGAAATCTTGATATCATTCTTTCACTCACTACTCACGTATCATGATCATAATTGAGGGTGGGAACATCATCATAATAATAATAATAATAATGATAAAGAGAAGAAGAAGAAGAAAAAGAAGAAGAAGAAATTGCAATAGTAATAATCTATTTTCTAATAAAAACCAGGTTTTCCAGCAGCATGCAGCTTAATCAGGTGCATCTCAGAAAAAAAAAACATTTATTCCGTA
>JBAFTB010000021.1:22577753-22597845 GCA_037177355.1 Melanotaenia trifasciata
GAGTTTTCCGACGAGAGCGTACTGGTGAGTGTGGGGGGGCATGTTTTACGCTCGCTGTGCTGCGTTCACGGCCCCGCAAGTAATTAAAAACGCCAGCGATCACAGCAATGCGCTCGATCAATTAAGAAATGCGCTGCTGAATTGATAAATACGCTCACCAGGATATTTGTTACGCTCATCGAGGTATTTGGCAGCGATGTAACGCCATAGATACTTATTTGTGAATTGTATATTGTAAATAGTATTTTTATCTACATTTTTATACTTATATATGTATATATATGTAAGCGTATATATAAGCGTATATAATTTTTTCTTTCACATCTCTTATCTTTTCTATTTCTGTATATAGTATTTTTGCATCTTACAGTTTAGTTTTACTCTTTTTTTCTCTCTGACATTTATGCTGCTAATAAAACTGAAATGTCCCCGTCTGAAGTTAATAAAGTACAGGACAAATCATAAACACTAATGAGGACTTTAACTCCAGTCCAATTTGGCACCCCTTCAGTCTGATACACTTCCCAGTGTGTTATTTCTTAAAGTTTACCCTGCCATGTATTTATGGCAAAACATATCCATTTTTACAGAAAACTCAGTATAAAGCTTTGTACCACCGTGTGACATCTTTCTGCAAACACAGTCTTTCTGAGAATAATCTATGAGCAGGGTGGAACTGATTGTGAAGAAAGTAGAGTACTCTGACAAAAGAAATGCAGACAGAAGAATGATGCAAGCATTTCATACCACGTACTGTTGTATAATATCTGAGCCTTTGAGTAAGCTAAAAACCAATAACTTCAGTGGTAGCAATAATCACAGATTCCCCACAGGAGCCATTCTGACATTGTGTGCCGTGATTTATGTCAGAGAATGTAATCAAGTTGGGCCAATAACATCCTCAGAGTGAACATTTCTGCAAGGCCACATGGCCGTCACATTACAGCACACATTTTTATATACAAGAGGACAGTCTCTATAGACTGTAGCCTGACCGATTGTCTTTACAAAACAAAATCACTAAGAGCAGATGTCAAGGACAGACAAAGAGCAATCCACATTAGGGATGGACATATTCATTGATTTGAATATGTGGTCTGAGACAGACATTTGCGATGTCACTGCACGAGTAGCTTCAGTGTGTATCGGATACAGCTGCCAGCTAAATGTGCAACGTATCTTTCTTAGCATGCCGGCATCAGTAAAAGCCATGGTTACATCGATTACTACATAGATTAACTCCTCTGCACCCATGTTTTCGAGGCACCTTGAACACATCATCACTATCTTTTGATGTTTTGTTATTAAAACATACGTGAGCCGGGTGGTGCAGCCACAGTTAGTAAACAACAAACATGGAGGGAAGCGAGACAACAACTGAAGAAGAGATATTCCAAGTATGTACGTTTTAGAAGTGGTTTTTAAAATGATGTAAAATTACACAACACTTTTTAGTAAAAGGACTGTTTGTGAATGGTCCATGTGTTTTTTTGTTTGTTTGTTTGTTTTTTGTTTTTGTTTGTTGTTTTTTTATTGTTTTGTTTTTTAATTAAGAAGCCAAAAAGAAATTACCAAAATAAATGTACTGTATAAGTAGAGAATGAGATTAAAAACCAATGTAATGAAAAAAGATTCTTCATGAATTAGTGTTTATTAGGAATAAAACAATCTTCTGTCTGTATCATACTGAATTGCATATTCTTTTTAAATTGGATTTATCTGTTTGCTTAATGGAAAACAATCAAGTATCAAACACATCCTTCACAGGGAAAAAAAGAGGACAAAATAACTTTTTGTATTGTGCTGAATCATTAAATCGTTTCAAACCGGATCACATTGTATAAAGTCAAATCTTTGTCAAATCAATAATGAATTGCATCTCATCATGAACAAGGGTGAATTGTATCATATCTTCACGGGGCTTCACTGTATTGTTAATGTATCATATTGCTGGCAGTGTATCAAGATGCGTATTGAATCTGCCTCAGTGGTCGGGAATTCACATCCCTAATCCACACCTGCCAAAACTCAGATGCAGATTCCTTGATTCTGAGTGGTTTGTTGGAGCAGGGAAACATTGAAAACCTTCAGGACCACAGCCCTCATGGTCCCGAATTCAGTAGCCTTGTTGTATACTATGGGAAGTTATACAACCAAACTCTTCACATATCTATCTGTTGCAAAGTATACAATAAACGACGGACGTCCCTAATTACGCACATAAATGAGCAAAATGGGCTTTTAAACTGACTGTCCCATCCAAGCAGGTTTAAATCACTTTTGGTATTAGGAAAGCACACAATGATTTAGATAAGTAAATGTATCTAAATGGGAAATGAAAGAACCAATACCTGGACATTAAACTTCAGTACAGCAAAGAAACGTTTGTTCTACAGTTGGTCCATAGACAGTGAGCGGCCATTTTGCCATTATTTCTTTCAAACAAATCCATTTTTGATTATTTACTTTGATCAGAATCTGACAAGACAGTCACCTTTTTCTATTGATCATAACTGGCCATTTTCTTATTAGTCGATTCTTTGGATAATTGAAAATGATGTCATTGTTGCTTTTATTTCCTCCTTACACAGGATATTCGCTCCAATCTCTCATGACTGTCCTCCCTCTCCAATCTGTCTTTACAGTCTTTCTAAAGTAACACAGACCCACAGCAGTAAATCTGTCATTGTGGTGACATTGTGGTGACTAAAAGGCTCACTCACAACCTCATGTTATCACTAAATATTTCATGTTCATTCTCACAAATACAGGAAGATTTGTATTGAAGGGGTGGGAAGTGACAGGAAGTGTGAGGCAGCAGAGAAAGATATTGATCAAGAGGCAGACAAGGTGTGGTCAACTCATACTGTGAGATCTTTGCTTTACAGAATTGATTGATATGTCAGGGGGAATAAAACATTGTTTGGAAAGCAAATAAAACTTTATTATGCCTTTTGGCATGGAAATGATGAAGATCCTTTATAATAATTACTTGTCTGTAATTCTCTGAATGTTCTGAACAGTGTTTGAGTTTTAAAGGTGCAAAATTTCTTTTTTTTCTTTTTTTTTGCCAACTATGTCAGTATTTTTCTGTATTTTCTGCATTCAACTGCAGGCCATTCAACTTGCACAACATTGACAGAAATGGCTGACAAATGGTAATCTTGTATAGATAGAAATGGTGGCTGTAACTGTATTTCTTGATCTAAGCTTTGCATTTGATATTGTAGACCACAGTTTATTACTTTTAAAATTAATTGCATTTTGGTTTAGTCCAACAGCCATTAAGTGGATGAGAAGCTACTTATCTCATATAATGCCTTAGACCTTTGCTATTTTTAATATTTACAAATGACGTGCTCTATGTTTTACACAAGTGCAGTGCTACATTATTTGCAGATGATGCAACTGTTTATTTTGCAGCACACATTACTGAGTTAAGCAAGACACTTCAAAATGAACTGCATCTTTTACTTAGCTGGATGGATGAAAATAGGCTAATTCTGAATGTAGCTGAAATTAAAAGTTTATTATTTAGGAGCAAATGTGCTACAAATGATACAAATGAATGGTACCTTCCACCCAGAGGTTCTGATATTGAGCAGGTTCATGAGGCAAATTTTGCTAGGTGTCACATTAGATTGGGCATTTATTATGGGATAAACATACTGATATTGTTGCTAATAGAATGGGTGCTGATATCTAAGGCATTAGTAGATGTTCCTCACATCTTACCCCTATTTATAGAGTACTTGCATTAGTGTTATCACATCTTGATTATTGTTCTTGATAATTGTTGGGGTATTTTGTAACCCTTCGATGTATGCGGACCCCAGCTACCACCTTAGTGGCAACTAATGGGGATCCAAAAAACAAATCAATAAATAAACAATTTTGTTTCTGTTGATTCACAGCAGAACCAAACCAGAGGGTTTGCGTAATGTCCGAAGTCACCACAGGGCCAGCTGCATCAAGGAGCATCAGCCTCTGTGCAAAAGGTGCCCACTCCACTGGCTGAGCTACCCAGCATTCCCACAAACACTTTAATAAAAAGCAACTTCTAGCATGTAAATTTTTGGATGGATTTCCAGTGCTCTTTTATACTGTTTTCAAATGTTGAACATGTTTCTTGCTGTTTAGGACATCCTCACAGGATGGGGAAATATCAACAAAATTATCTCCCAGGAAAAGTAAATGAACAGGCTAAAACAGGGTTTTTAAACATTTGATGCACGGATAATGGAAATGTTGGGTATACAATACTGATTTAAACTAATCTAGTGATGCAGCTGTTTGATGTTAGGTAGTGTAAGTGAAAAATAGTGACTGTGCTCCTCAGAGGAGAATCCTTTAGTTTGCTGTTCTGCTGCTTCCCTTCTCTTTTACACTCTAGTATTGGTGGAACGCTCCAGGAAATAGACTGGGATTTACACAATACACAGCTTACTTGCATCTCTCAGGACTTTTAACTCTTAGGAGACATAAACCACTCACAGCTAATTTTCCTCTTTTTTATTAAAAGTTCTGTCTTTGGGACGGAGCTACCACTGGGAAGGGATGATATCAAGTGGGACAGGAAATGTGTCAGGATGAAGATAATGACACTTTTTTTATCTTGGCTTACCTTCTGTTTTTGTTTACATTTACTTGCAGAATCATTTTATAATTTAATGTCAACAGGATGGCTTATTCACCCACCTTGTATGATACCATCTATTAAAACAAACACGACATTTCAACATCATGTCTGACTATGTGGAAAAATTAAGCATATATATATCAATTTTATCAACAGAAATTTGAGGTAATACTTTTCTCCATGATATTATTAGTCTGTTCTGTTTTATGACCCATCCAAAACAGGCAAAACTAAAACCATGGTGCTGTGCAGTTCGACCAAACATCTCCACTGTGCCCTCCTCTGACCAGAGGCCTGTACGACAAAGCCTGGTTAACATACCCCAAATACCTCTCTGTTATCTGGGTTGACTTACCCACACATTCAGAATATGGATAAGCGGTACGACGAAGCTGGTTATCAACTTTGTAATTCAACCCAGGGTTTTCCAATCATGATCATTGTTAGCTCACAAAAAAGGGTGGTGTCTTCAGCTTCTGACTAATAACAGACATGGAGAAACCCTGCAGAGCAGCCTACTTCTCCATGGAGGAACAGAAAATTTTTATTTAAGAAATATGAAGAATTCAAACACATCATCAAGGCCAAAAGTAATACTGTTGCTGCAGCAACAGCCAAGAAAGAATGCTGGCAGAAAATTGCTGACTGTTAGTGTGTAAATTGGTCAGGTTGTACAATATTAATTCATGGTAAATTATAAACAGACAGCAATCTAATCACTCAGTTTCACTTTATCACGGCCCAGACGTTCTGGCCAGAGTGCTTACTCAATGCCCTTCCTTTCCTTTATATTTTCCATCCAGTACTTCTGAGGCTCAGCACCCAGTCTGAATGCGTTTTGTGCTGGAATATTAATTCCTCACTGTGACGACACGAGTAGATGTGGTTCCATAAATTCATAGTGGTGCAGTTCTGCCATGTCCAACCATTATTATTGACCTCATTATTTCAGATGCAACCTTAGTAGAGCTAAACAGACTTAGGAACAAGTACAAAAACATACTTCAAAGTGGCTTTATTTCGTCATCAAAATGATCCATCTTTCTCTCCTAAGTGCTCCTCTCACGATCCACGCACCAATGTGGAAAGGATGTTCTACAAATGGGCAGGAGGTGGTGCTTTTATACTTGTTGATCTCTTAACCAGAACATAACCTGCTCCAGAGTAGGTTAGCCGTTCAGCGTAATGGTGATTTATCTGGTAAGAAATGAACCAGCTTTATTGTACAGAAAATTCAGGGTTAACTCTGAAGTTGCCTGGATAAGAGAAAATCCAGGTTCCTTGTACAGGCCTCAGAAGTCTTATGGTTGGTTTAGATGCAACTTTGCAGAGCAGAATAGGCTTTTCCTGTACTTTTTCTGCATCGTCTGACCTTAAGAAGAACTTCCAGGGATGTTCACAAATATTTCTTTTCCATATTAGAGTCTAATTATGTTTATGAACTCAAGAATAATTCTTGTTCCTAGAAACATGGTGTTAATCATGTGTTGATCAACTTGTTGTTGAGTCGGCTCTCTCATTTCAAGACCTGGCAAGGATTCAATTTTTTTTTCTTTATTATGCCCTGAAACAGACTCTTCATTGCAAATATTATGACTGACTTTTATTTTAGAAACCAATGTCAGATAAGTAAAGAGGCCTTAATCTGCTCAATAAAATGAATAAAACCCCAAAGCTCAAAGAGGGTTTGTTATTGTGGAGCTCTCTCCGTCAGCACGTGTCTTCAGGTTTGTCTTTTGTTACATACAAGCTTGTCCAACGACCCTGTTTTTTTAAGTTCAGTGAGGTACTGAACCTTATAATTCTAGCAGCACTATATGTTACAAAACCTCACTTCATGGAAAGAAAAGGTTAGAGAGGCATTTCCATATTTCCATGCTTTCAGCTAGCTAACTGCTTGCTACGACTAAAATAAAACTGCAGAAATGTCAACAGGAATGACCTTCATGAGATCCTCAAAGATTCAAAATGTTATTTTTAGACTTGCTGGAAAGCAGCTGCAAAGTTAGTCTTTCAAGTATGTATTGGTTGCACAGGCATTTGTTGGACCTCAAAGATCAGTTTTTGGTTATTGACTGATGTTCCCTCGAGACCACTGTGATCTTCAATGTATAGTTGATGCAGCAGGAGAACAACTTTTACCACAAAGCACAGAAATTAAACCAGGATGACAAATTTAACTTTTGTTTGGATTTATGGTTTTAAAATGGTGCTCTATGTCAGTCACGACCCCCCCTGCCTCCTGGGATGGTGTTTGCCCCAGTTAAGCACCAACCCCCCTGTGTTTGGGAAGGGCTGCTCTAGGTTACTCCTCTTTGAACCTGTTTAGGTTTGTTTGCCAGTTAAACACAAAATGATCCATCGAAGGCAAACAAAAATTTGGCCGTCAAGTTGTCTTGAAATTTTCTGTGGTTATCCTGTGAAGCTCATATATTTCATTTTTCCACCTTATAACACTAGTTGACTGCCTACTGGTCCCCTTCTTTCAGTTGCTGCTGCCTCAGCGTTATTTCCCTCGGTTGTTCGAGCACTTTGTCTCTTCATCTGATCTTCTTTACCTTTGTTTCATTATGAATCCATCCATCTTTGGAGCATATCATAATTAGCCAAGCTAGTAGTTTCTACCCTTAAGGAATAAAAAATGCTTAACCCTCAAGACCTCCACGGGGATTTTTGAACATTTTTCTAAACCTTCTTTTATTTGGTGATCATTTTAACTGTCTTGCAGCTAGTGGTAGGAAATTTTGCAAGAATTCTTTTTTTTTTAATCAATTAAAGTGTCCTTTTTCTCTTGTGTTTTTATATGCTGTTGATACATTTTGCTCTCCTTCAACCTTTTGGGCGAAATAATTGCTGATTAATAAAACAAGATGCTGATTTAGAAATTATTTCACACATAAAATAGGAAAGTCTCTGACACTGCTTCATTATGTAATGGGCAAAAATACAAGAATTTCAAGTATTTGCTTGCAGTGGGAAAATGGTTGAATTTGGTGGACACAGTTAAAATGTCCAATATCACTACTTTTCTTCCAAATGCAATGCAGACATTATAGAATAAATGGCTTAAACTTTATTAACAGTGTGGTTAACAAATGTGGTTTTAATAGAAGTTAATGCAGGTGAGAGACTATCTGATGCTACATGAAAAATACTGATGCAATCAAATCAACTTTCCTGCTAAGCTTCAACATATCCAAGACTCTAATCACGACCAAAACCCCATTCCCCTAATTTTAAATACACATTTAAAATAATCAAGCAGACATTTAAAGGGTTAAAATTCTAAAAATGATTGAATATTTGGTTATTTTTATGATGATTTTAAAGTATTTTTTTCCACATGAAGGTTGCCACAGGGTAGTGGATTTAAGGAGGACACCAAGATTAATGTTTTAAAGGTTAATGCTAAATATTTGCTGGCATCAAACACCAACATATCTTGGAGGATGTGTTTCAAAAGGTTCAGGAACCACTTGTCTGGATTATATGCATTATTTATTTCACCCACATTTATTCAGCTGTCAAAAAGCACACTTGGTTTAGAGTTTCTAAAATCCAGCAGCACTGAGCATGACACACCCTTCAGTGTTTGTAACCTGTCTTGACATCTTGGGTGTGGACATTTTTACTCAATCATTAGCTGCCACACTAGCCACAAATTTAAAGTTGGTTTTAGATTCTGACCTTTAGTTTGAGGTAATTTCTCTCTAAATCTAAAACAAAGAAAAATTCTATATTTACTCCAGAATCCAAAGTGATTTAGACTCTTGATCATTATGATCCATCATTTTGTGTGAAGTTTCGTTAACATCGCCACTCAGAATGTTAACAGGCTTGTTCAGTCACCCACACAGCTGAGTAGACATTTTGACAGAGGGCCTGCCTGATCACAAAGAACAAAAAATGAAGGAGGATCAGTTGGTAGATTACTTATAATAACCCATTCTCACTAATACTGACTTACTGTAAATCCACAGTTTGTCTGATGACCACATGGTGTCTGAAGAACCGAGCACCGGCTGTTTGTTCAGTCGGGTTAGATAACAGGTGGGCTGATAAGGTACCACAGAACTGCAAATCAGCAGCACTCAACCTCAACAAATAATTTATTGTTCAAAGCTAGTAACATCCACTGAATGTAAATACGTAAATAAGAGGGTACTTTACAGCAGGACCGTCCAAACCAACATTTATTGATATAGATGGCAGCTGAAGACTATGGTTTTGGATGATTTGCACAGATACCAGTAAAGTACCAGTAAAATTGCTTATTATGATTAAACATCATTTATGATAAATGTAAATACAATTTAAAAATCAAATTGAAATTTTATTCAAACGTTTGACCTGCTGATTCTGATTATTCAAGGGTTTGTTCATACGAAAACCCTGAGTATGAATAACTTTGCATTTTAACTTCACCATGTTGTGCTTTCTGTTTGTCACAGGAAACCTAAAATTAATCCTTCAAGCTACTTAACAGAAGTATCTGTGTGGATAAAATACAACTGAAAAGAAATTACTTTTTGAAACACTTGATTAGAGGTTAGTAATCACTTTTAATAAAGAAAGAAAGAAAATAAATCATAAAAAATCTAATTGGTGCAAATAGGACTGCTTTTCCCCCCAACATTCAAGTGCAATATTTCTTCTTTAGCAAATGAAAACAGGTAAATAAAACAGTGCATTTGTATCAGAAACTTTGATTCTTCTCATAATTTTTTTCTTTTTTCCTCTGTAGACCCTAGTGAAAATCAGCAGAGGTGTGCCGGTTGGCATCGTCCTCTGTCAACGCTTTAATTCGACCTATTTTGCTTTTGTCATAGTCTTCAGACTGGGAAGATTTAGAGGGATTCAGATGCTGTTGAAGTTTGTTGTTACAGACTGAACTTCCTGACTCTTGTTGACAAACTCACTGACAAACTCCTTGCATGCTCGCTGGTGCTCGCCGGTCAAGCTGAAAATCCAGTCACCAGCTGAGCCATCGGTGGGTCTCCTATCTATTATATTACAGGCTAATGTTGCTTAAATTATTAAGGGACCCAAACATCCTCAGTGTTAGTCATTGAGGCATGGGTCAATTACTTTCATAAGAGCAATTATAAGATGAGATAAAAGACCAAGGGGATCCTGAGTTTTAAGATCATGATGGGAAAGAAGCTCACTTCTAAACTCTATATTCAAGTGTGGATTATGTCAGACAAGATGTTAAATATATAAAGAAGAGATACTTAAAGTGAGTTTTTTTGCATCAGAAACCTCTCTGATTGCATAATTAACTTGTGAAAATTTGTAGTGTGCAGATGCCAGGATGTGAAACAGCTCCCACCGGATTGGCTCCTGGAGGCCACATCAACTATCAATCTAAATATCAAACTAGAACAGACACAACCAGGGCAAACGATCTCTTATTTAACTATGTTTGACTGTGCCACATTAAAAATAAATAAATAAATATGCAGTACAATATAGTACAAATCTCACTAAATATTCTAAAACTTAGTCATAAAACACTGTTAGAAAGAGCATAGTAGGATAACATTTCTGTCTCCTAAGGTAAATTATGGACTTCTTTACCCAACAGAGTTCATAAAATGACCTCAAGGTAAATATTTGCACCTTTTTAAGAACCTGAAAAGTACATTTATGTTCCTAAGTAGTAAATGGAACATGTATGTTGCTTCTGAAAAGAAGACAATATGAGAAGATTGTGTTTGGAGGGAAGAAGACAGAAGGAAAGACAGAAAGAGTTAAATAAGATAAAGTCTTTGCAGTTCCCTTATACATTCAAAGCAGATGTTAAAGCAGTACTACTAAACGTCAGCAGATTTTCTCACTGAAACATTTGATGACGGCTAATTCAGCGTCTGTCTTGCATCCTGTCTCTTCTCTAAGCTCTCTCCAGCCAATAAAAGTCAGTCAAATGTTGACTTTCGTCTTAGCTCCTGCTCTGTCCCTTTCTGTCTTTGTCCTCACATTTTCTGATAAATTCTTCTTGTATTTCTTTGATAAATCAGCCATGGTGCAAGATTTAAAAGACCACTCTGTTAATATCCGGTAGCTAGCATGTGACACGAAGCAACAAAACGAAACACTGCTGTCACATGACGCCCGGGCTAGAAAAGAAAGATGATGAAATGCATATTCTCAGCTTTATGATGCCACAGGACATGCTGTCTTTTGGGAGGGTGGTGGATGTAGATGAGGACACCTGGTGTTACAAATTTGAATCATACCACTTCAGGCCTTTTGTTAATATATTTTTTATATATTTAATTATTCTATCTGATAATTTGCTTTTTAAAATCTTATTTATCTATTTAATTCTATACATTTTATTATTCATAATCATTATTTATTTATTGTTATTATTTTATTTAATATTAAAGTTTACTTTGTTTTGTTCCAGTTTTTTTCTTGTTGTTTGTTTTCCAATTATTCCCATGTATTCATTTAGGTTTTTTTTTTCTTTTTGTAAATAAATTCAGGTGTTAAGGGGTTAACCCTTTAGGTCTTAATGCATCACCGGTGGCAAATAATACCACTTGTTATCTATACTATGGTTTTTTAGGGTTAAACTGGCGTACACAGTGACAACCAGAGGTACAATACTGGCTTTAAGCAGGTGCAAACTACTAGGGTATGAATAATCCTGTGTATTACTAAAGGTACAATTAGGTCCAAAAGTGTAATTAAGAATGATTTTAACATATCTTATCAATGATTTGATTATGAGTGATATCTTAAATTTGAATCAATGCTGTTGGATTGTTGATCTTTGAATCAGTGTATCCATGTCGAGAAACCCCAGTAAATTAAAATGCTGTAAAAATACAGCCCGACACTGAAATCTAATATTGTCAGCAAAGACTGAAGCTGACAAGGTTGTGTATGCTGTTTATTGTGAGCTAATCTTTCAGCATTTTGATCACAGCATCTCTTATCTCCCTCATTTTCCCTGCTTTCCGTTGTGCCCTTCACCTCTCTGTGTGCGACTCTGTCAGTTACTCCACAGCGACAGAGCTTACACAGGGCCTGGATGGGTGAACAAACAGAGACGGAGAAAAGACGAGGTGGAAGGGAGGAGGCGGCGGCAAGTGCTTCAGCAGTGGCATCGAGCTCCTGGTGGATCTAATGAGACAGAAGGGAGGAAAACTGGAGGAGGAATGTTGTTTCTCTATCTGTGCAGTGCAAACAAACCTCTCAACTCCCTCTGCTTGGTCCACAGCTGGAGGCAGAGGGCTGCAAGGAGGACATACTCTGCAACACGATTCACTCCATTACACAGATGTTTGGGAATAGGAGGGGACACCACAAAAAGCCACTTTCCAACCCTTTTAGATGCTGGTAATACAGCTCAGAGAAATAAAATAAAAACAAGGTGAGCCTGTACATGCAAGTGAAGCCCATTTTGTGGAGCAGATGCTGCGCCTACAGGAGGACACTCAGAGAGGGATGCTGAGGATGTGGTTAGGTAATCGAACATTGAGGTTTCCTGTCGATTTGAGGGGGTGGGTGGGAAGAGGGGGCTGTAGCAAGTTTCTTCTATTAAAGGCATTTTGGTGCAGCTTTCTTTTGCCAGAGTTGTTTGTGCTGCAAAGTTGAGAATAGTTCAGTTTTTTCAAGCAGCAGCAGAGGTGTCATGTAAATCCTTCCTGCAGCTCATTACAAGTAGGAGGAAGGATGCCAACTCATCATAGATTAGATGCTTCTACTAATCAATGAGTTCTCTGGACTCCAATGGCCTCCAATAGAGCAGCTTTGGGATGTGGTGGAACAGGAGATTCTCATCATGGATGCAGCCAACAAACCTGCAGCAACTGTGTGATGCTGTCATGTATATATGCTCTTGGTTTTCAGTTTGATGGTGTCAGATCCTTATATATGCTGTATGGTTTATCCCTGTCGTGTGTGGTTCTCTGTCTTGAGTTTTGGGAAAATAAACCTTGTCACTTGCACCGATTCTGCCTTGACTGCCTGCAACTGGGTCCTCACCACCTCCGCCATTCATGACATAAACTGGAGAAGAGGAGCAGAGTTTTGAAAGGAAGACAATATATTTAAGAGCAAGAAGGGACTTTTTGAGTGTGAGAGCAGAGTTTTGAGAGAGAACAAGCTTGTTTTTGAGCATGAAAACAAGAAATCTTAAACAATTATGCTCTTGATTAAAATAAACAGTATTGTTATACTGCCAATGATAACCAACACTTTCTAATAAAACCAAATTAAAACATTTAGCTTGAGGCTATTTCAGGCTGTACTGCTGAATTACCTGTCAAGAAGAAAACTGGCAACTTTAGCATCCCTTTTAAAATCAAGTCAACCTTTAGTGTTTTTTTTTTTTTTTTGCTTGTTTCTATTTGTATTATATGTGCACATTCATGGCAGTACAACACAGCTAAACCTTAAAACTTACATTGATTAGATTAAAGTAAATTAAATAAATAAAGGTCAGAGTAGGTCAAGGGGTTAAAATTTGACTTGGCTAAACCCTCAACTATAACCAACTTGGTAAAAACTATAATCAGAAGATCACATTTTTACAATTAAAAAAAAAAAAAAAAACAGTGCAATTTTTCTTCATTTCTTTTAGCTTTTTGGGGGGTCTTGAATGTCTATAAGCATGTCTCTACAATACACACATTCAGACACACATGGCTGCTCTCTTTCTCCTTACAAAAGGCAGCTGGGGAACCTGTGCAGCCACCGATGCCAAACAACACTGTTTGTAATTAGCTCTGGATGTGAGGGAAGGGAAACCTGCCAGTGTGCCGCATCAGCTGTGGTGAATTGCACTTCCTCTGCCTACAGGAAACGACAAGCATCACTTTCAGCCACGCTCCGCTGGAACTGTGGCGGCAAAGCCATCAGAGACACAAAGATGTACATGTGTGTTAATAAAAAGAGCAAGAGAGAAGTTACTCATGGTTATTTATGTGGGCTTTCATGTGTCTAGACATGCATGAGTGCTTGTGTGTTCACTCACACGTGCCGTGGACGTCGGTTCGTCCAACAAATCTATGATTAATGTGTGTTTTACTGCATCTCTGCTTGCCAACTTCCCGCTGAGCCAAACAAAGTCACGTTTTCTTTTTTTTCTTCTTCTTAAAAAGCATCTGTATCATGAGCCATGTTCTACCTACTCAGGGCTCTGTGCCACAACTGTAGCAGATGATGCAAAATGCCAACGTCTCGCCAAGAACCTGCCAGATATATGTCATTGGAATAATTGGATTGCATGTAAAGGCATATAGCTAGCAGCTGTTTTAGTCAGACACAAACAGGCATGATGGGGAAAAAAACAGATGCAAGCTGGATTTTTACACCAACACTGTTATTCTGAGTCACCTTGGGCTTACTGTATCTCTGTTGTCATGAATATTGATGAAGTTGGGTTTGCCTGCTAATGGTTTGAGCTGAGATTAGTCAGTTGTAATGTAAAAAGCCTCAACAGTTTTCTTTGCGTCTAAATATAGCTGAAAATTGTCCCTAATCTACCACAATGACCTTTCCTAAGATACTGCCTGATAATCTTTGTTTCTCATGTTTCTATCCCATCATTTTCTGTCTGATATTCGTTTTGTAATTAATGATAATGCTTCCCAAAGGTGATTTGTCAAAATTTATATAGTACTTTAGTGCAAAGTGTTTTACATCCATCCATTTACAAACCAATGACAGCGAGCCACCATATGAGGTGGCAGAGAAAGAATAGTCTACATCTGAATAGCACAGCTCTGCCTTTTCAAATACATCCTATTCATGTACTTGCATAGCAGCAGAGAAGACATGCAGCGTTTGCTGCAAATGGGAGAAAATTTGTGCTTGACACTTTAAAATAAAGATAAACTGAGGCAAATAGCCCAGAATTCAAGTTAAAGATTAAATCAGTTCGCAAACCCTGGATCATATAAGCTGACCATTAGCAGACCAGTGATGGATGATTCTACACTGACAGTAAAAGTTTGCTAATTCAGATTTTGCTGCAGCTCAGACACATTTAATGCAAGATTTTTTTATGTTAATCTCAGAGTAAACATAAGCATTTATAAACAGAGCCAGCTCATCAGAAGAGAAAATATTTAAACATTAAAAATTCAATTACATATGTCAACATAATTGGAAAATTAAACACCAATGATGTTATATTAATGTCATGGTACGTGGAGGATGAGGACCCAAATGCAGAGTGAATAGGAGGAAGACCGATGTAGGAACTGATCATTGAACAACTCAAGACGCTGCACAGGAAGGATTACTAAAATTAAGAGGGCTGGAAAACCAAAACTAAGAATTAGATTATACAAAAAAAAAACCACAAAGACAACGATGATCTGGCAATGAACAAATAAAATAAAGGGGTACACACACACTGAGAGGTTCACTAACTAAACAAGAAGCAGGTGAAGCACATGAGCAAATGAAACCAGGTGTGTAGAAAACTGGAAGTAGAGCAAAATGTAATACACAAACAAAGGTAGAAACGAGACTAAAAAACAACCAATGAGGTAAACTAACAAATGGACTAGACACAGGGCGGCTGCAGCTCAGGAGGAAGAGCAGTCGCTTACCAACCGGAAAGCCGGTGGATTGATTCTAACCTTAAAGAATGTTATTAATTAGTGATTACCACTAAGTTAGAGGATTTTTGAACAGCCCTATGATGAACAAGACTGTAAATAAATGGGCACAAGATGGAACACAGTTTTAAAATAATTTTTACATCCTTAATGATGTTGAATTTATGAGTGTTTTGACTTCCTTCTGTCGCCACCTTTGCCGAAGTATCCGGTGTCTGTCTGGAAATGTTTTTATACCCCTTGATATGAAGTTCTGGGTTGCCTTCATTTGGAGGGTTGTGTGGCCTTCACCATTATCCCTTCCCCTTCATCTACAAGAGAATCCAGATAGCCCTTTCCCTTACGTGACTGCACAAAACAGAAGAAGAGGGCTAAGTGGTAGAAATGAGATTCAGCCTTTGCATTTCATCATTTTCTTAAAACTATTTTTACCTCTACTGTTTAACTTCCTCCTCATCTCTTTCATTTTATAGGCTACAAGTTAATGAATGAAACAATCCAGCAGATTTATACAATAATAAAAAGCTTGATTTCAGTGCTACTTCTTGGTGTCAGTGTAAACTGGATGAAGCTGACTGGGTTCCCAGCTGCAGCTCTGAGCTCCTGTGTGGCCACTGATGGACAGCAGAGCTGGTTTCAAACTGCCACAACATGATATCAACAGCACTCTGTTGGCCTCTGAGAGTCTGCAGTGTTCAGCAGAGCGCTCACTGAAGAGATCACCAGCTGGCTGGAAGACCAGCCTGCACTGAGCAAACACAAACCAACACGAACCCCGAGCAGATGGGTCACCGACCACATGTGTCAGTACAACAGTCGATAAAATCAAATCAATAACATCAGCTCCAGGATCACACTCACACACCTCAGAGACAAACAGCTGCACCTGGATTAAAAGTGGCTTAAAAACACATTAAGGTGAGGCGTGAGTCAACAGGCAGTAATGTCAGGGAATCTGTGGATATCTTACTGAAAGAAGCCCAAAATCTTTATAGAGTAAATCTGCACATAAGTAGATAAATACTGTTCATCAACCTTTTTACACTTTAACTAACTGAGGCCTCAGAAAGTAGCTGAGAAGCTTTCCCTTGGTTGCTCAGCTCAGAGGCCAGAGAGTGATAACACATAAAAAAAAATAAAGCTGTCACTGAGCATCAAGGTAGTGGCAACAAACTTAATTCTTCCAGCAAAATGTCACCAGATGAAATCATCAGAACCGCAAAACTGGGTCATGACTTTAAAAGATTCTACCATCTAGCAGGGTTATCCAAAGTTGGTCCTCAAAGGCTGCCGTCCTGCAGGTTTGGGGTGTTTCTTTCTGCACACCTGAATCCGATTAATGGGTCAACATGGTTGAGCAGAACTTAAAAAGCTGTTGAGAAGAGCCATTTGGTTTAAACCAGGTGTGTGAGGGTCCAGTGAAACATCTAAAACCTACAGGACTATGGCCCTTGAGGACCAGGGGCCTCATTTATCAAACTTTCAGATTTATCAAAGAGTGCGCACGAACGTCCTACACCTGTTTCCGTTCATAAATCAGAATCAACTCTAAATTCGGATTTATTCGCAGACGGTTACACGGAGGTACTCCCTTGTGATTGGTCATTTTGGGATCACGTGTTGCCGGATATCTGGATCATCTCGCTGAATTTGTGTGGTAATCACCGTTTTTAAAAACAATAACCAATGGATCAAGTTGATGAAAGGCTGATCGAATTATTTCTTCATTTTCTTCCACAAGCTAATAAAGACACTAAACCATAATTTTAAAATAGGAAATATGTATTGAACTAAAGTGAACCATCAAAAGAACTCCGACCTGGTGAGTTTACTGGCCAATACCATCCCTGCTGCCACCTTCAGGTTAGGAGGAGAAACTGCAACACAACACCAAAACGATGAGTACCCCCTACGCTCGAGTGCAAGAGCAAACTCACCAGCGTCAGCTACGCCGTAAACGACCGAACACAGACGTCGCGTGAGCTTAAATCCGGCTTAAAGCGGGCACACATGAGGGAACGCCTTCCCACGCCCACATGGGGGCTATAAATGATCAGGTGACATCATTTTCATGATGGCTTGGGAGGGAAAAGGAATTAAGAAGTGGAATGGCTCTGCTGGAATAAATGACGAAAGCTACTTTTCACACTGACTGCTACATGCTGGCAGCAGACTGTCCACCTTATTAGCTTGGTGTACTTTATAACATGTATGTTTTGTTTCACAATCACAGAACACATTTCAGTGGTTGAGGTTCTTATTAATAAAATCTCCCTTTTTCCTGAAAATCCTGTTTTTGTTTTGTTTTTCTCCCCGCTCTTAGGAGAAATAATATCGAAGGTGTGTTTTTGTTCATTTTTGGAAACAGCTTTAATATCTACACGTGGTGTAGATGTCAAAATTTATTCTTTACATTACACATGTGGTGTGAAAGGTAATAGTGGATTGTGCACAAATGTCTCACATTTCACAGCATTTCCTTGATTTTATTCTGTACCGTTGGTGTCGTAGTTTCCCGCTTCTCTACATTCTGTATGTACGCCTGGGTCAGAGTTGCCGTGGAGGTAGGAACCGATTTTGATAAATCGTAAATGTTTACGATTTATCGTAGTGTGTAGACCCTGAATTGGGACACAGCTCTAGTCTTTCTTCAATAGCTCGTGTAACTTAGACAGTTGTGCTCATCTTCATTTTTCTTCTGTTTTTTTGTTTCTGATCCTCTTCTTCTTCTCTGCTTGTTTTCTTTTGCTGGTCGCATGTCAGCTATTCTGCTCAGCCCTGCCCTCACAATTTCCGGTGGTATTGCTCCGTCTTCTGCATCAAGACATGGATAGCTAAGCTCCCTGAAAATCAACTTAATTAACCCATACAGAAGACGAAACTGTCCGTCCATCTGCATATCCGTCTTCTGCATTGAGCATAAACGGGCCTTAAAGAGGAAAGGGAGCATCCAGCTTGTTATCATTGTATGGGGTTGGATTAGTGCCTATGACGTGGGCAGCTTCCACATCTGTGAAACTCATCAATGCTGACAAGTACATGGAGGTTTTAGAGCAACATCTGCTCCCATCCAAACAACATCTCTCTAAGAGAAGGCCTTGCAGATTTCAGCAAGACAAAGCTGAACCACATCCTGCATCAATCACAACAGCATGGCTTCACAGGAGAAGAGTCAAGTAAATAGAAGTCTTAGAAAGAGAGTATTCAAGCAAAAACCTGAAAACTGAAATTAAAATAAAATAAAATATGACTCAGCTCACAAAAAGTTTAACTGGAAGACACAACAAGGCAATATCTAACCAAACACAGTATAACAAAACCACCAAACACAACAAAATCCAGAAACCCTGACACTAAAAACAATTCCCCTGACAATCGCCCTAAAGGGCAGAAACAGGTGATGATGGGATCAAAACAAGCTCAGCTTTACTTTATTGCTGTGAAAACAAAGGTCAAGTGTAATAAAATAGCCTTTACTCTTTAGCTTTACATCATCCCTCAGATGGGTCGTGTGCAGCAGGTGTCCAGATAAAAATCAGTCCACAGAAAACACACAAGAAACTTAAGCAGATATTCATGATCAGACAGCAGCATTTTGGCAGATGTTCAAAGGCAACATTTATTCATGTCTCAGGCCATGAGCTAAAATGACCCACTCTCTTTAGTCTTTGCAACTGTACTTTGAAGCTTCCTATTGTGCTAACCCGTTGCCCGAGAGACACATGAAAGAACATCACAACTTTGAAGTTGCCACGAGCACCGACTCTCACCCTGACCACTTATGGCCAGGACTTATAAATCAAACATATAGATAAATAAATAACAACTGGTCTGTCTTTGTTTTTCTGGAGCTCACAGAGGGATTATTGTTCTCAACCTGCAGCCTAACATTTGGGCTTCCATAGTATTTGCAGAGGCAGGTGAATGACTATGTGAGACATTTGTTATTACAGCAATGACTAATTATCAAAGGTAAGGAAGGTTAGCAGGTGGTTACTGACACACAATGACAAACTGTACACTTAATGGCCATTTTACTAGGAGCACTTGTTTAATTACTTGTTTACACAAATATAATCAACCAATCCCATGGCAGCAACTCAGTACATTTAGTTATGTGGACATGGTCAAGATGACTTGATGAAGCATCAGCATAAGACTGAGCATCAGAATGAGGGAGACGGGAGATGTAAGTGGGTTTGAACGTGACATAGTTGGATGAAAATGCCTTGTTGAAGTCAAAGGAGAATGGGCAGACTGGTTGAAGATGATAGAAAGGCAACAGGAAGTCAACTAAGCATCATTTCCAACCAAGGTCTGAAGAACAGCATCTCTGAACACACAACACATCCAACTTTGAAGCAGATGGACTACAGCAGCAGAAGACCACACCAGGTGCCTCCTGTCTGCTAAGAACAGGAAACTGAGGCTCCAATTCACACACACTCACCAACACTGGAAAATAGAAGATGGAGAAACTCTGTCTGGTCTGATGAGTCTCCATTTTAGATGGTGTCACGTCCCCTGGCCTCTGGCCTGGACACGTGTATGAGAATGACTGCTGCATGTCCTGCAACCCTGCTGCCGGCCTGTGAGACCTCCTTCTTTCCCTCCTGTACGGTGATTGGCTGCCTTCGGTTCCACCTGCTCAGGGGAGACCGACCCCATCCACCTTACAGGACAACTCCACCACACTGCTTCCTCCTCAGCGACCAACCAACGGGAGTACCGGTCCTTAAAAGGGAGGCGGCGACGGCGATCAGGTCAGCTGTGTTCCTCAGGCCCACAGCTCACCAGTTTGGGACTTGCATTTGTAGTGGCTGGTTGATTTACCCATAGCGGTTTGTAAGAGCATTATTCTTCCCTTTAG
>JBAFTB010000021.1:22597978-22613203 GCA_037177355.1 Melanotaenia trifasciata
TGTGTGTGTGTGTGTGTGTGTGTGTGTGTGTGTGTGTGTGTGTGTGTGTGTGTGTGTGTGTGTGTGTGTGTGTTTTAGTTATTGTGTTATTTTAATGCAAAATTTTCTCCATTCATTTGTTTGAATGGTACAAGAACAGAAATTAGCTTCAAAAGACACTTTGATCAAAACAGTATTTTTCTTCACTGCCTTTAAATAAAGAAAATAAACTAAAAGACTAAAGAAAAATCTTCGTCTGAAACGTTTCATCTAAATACAGCTTGCCAGGATACATGGCTGTTTTATGGACATGGAGCATGATGTTATATAATACTAACACTCAGTTCTACATTACACATAATCCAACATGTGTTTTTTTCCACTATGTTACAGTCACATGAGATGAAATGGATGTTACACACAGGCAGGACACACAAACAAGAGAATACGTTCATTATATTTACTGCCATATTGAATAAAAAGCATGATGTTCAAGTCAAAACTATAAGTTCAAAAAATTATTTTAAGAATATTTACAAGAAATTCAAAACCACATGAAGAAAAACATTTAAAAAATTCTACTTTCCTATCGCTCTCCCCAAACTGTGACACAGGCCAAGAATATCTGGCAAACTTCAGCCATATCCCTGGTGTGAAATTATATAGATGGGGTTGCAGAATCAGAGATGGTAACTGGTGTATATCTGGTTCAGGTCATCTGAAGATTGGGCAAAGAAATCCTACATCTTTCTCAGCTTTCAGAGGAACAGACACACTTAAAAATAAAAATAAATAAATATAAAAAATAAATGTCAGAAACCCCATTTCTCTGCTTTCTGTGCCTAAAATGTTCCTAGAAATGGCTTTCTGTCTGACTTTGTTTTTCTTTTTTTAAATTCATTAAATCTGGATTTTAATAGCTTCAACTTAGAGTCAATTTACAGTCTAAATCTCTAAATGCCCAGAAAAGAAAATGGTCGTCTCTTCACCCGTTCTCCTCAGAGTGCGTCAGGCCACGTCTGGCTCCTCATCACGGCTTAGTGTTCCTAAGGCAGCCAAGCTTGCTGCTCTATTGATTAAGCCTTTGGCAGCCCAGGCAGATTTATTCTCTTATTAGGGGTTCCTAATGTCTGATCAGGACAGATTAAAGGTCTGCCACTGCCTCCAGCTACACTGTCATTTAGACCCTTCATTAGGACTGGATGGCTATACCAACATAATTATCCTAAAGATGGAGCTCTGAAATTGCACCACTGCAAGAGAACCAACATGGATTCTAAGCAAAAGTGAAATATTGTAAGATACCATGTTACTGAACAGAATGACTGAATGCACAATTAGATTTCTGACCATTAAGATCAATAAAACCACTGACCACAGCTTTTGAATGAGTTGTGAGTATTTTTTTTAAGATATTTGCTCATCAATAATTAAGTCTGATCTTCTGCTCCAGCTTAAAGAAGCATTGTGCTTGGGGATTACACTATTATTGATTTTAACCATCTTTTTATTTTCTATACTGCTCTTAAATACAATTGTGATCCCAAATTCACGCCTGAAGGTTGTTTATTCTTATTCTTGGCAACACACAGCAGAGCAGAAATGCTTCCTAACACCCAGGTGTGCTGTAAAAACTACCTGCTGTAATCCTCTTAAATCCATGAAGAGAGGCTGAATGTTTGAGGACGCGCCTCATCATTTGCTATCAGGACCATTCCCCACCCCAGTTCAGACTTATTTTTAATCTGAACTACGCCCTGAGGAGGTCTCTGATGTCAGACTGGACACCTTCGGCCACCTTGATCTCACAAGAGAGTGTCAAGCAAAAATAAAAAGGATTCACAAACATATACACACAAACATAGAAACCCCCTCCTTGCATCCAGGCATATTATCTTCTGTGGTTGCCTGGCAACCAAACTGCAACGCACACATACAGAACATAATGGTTCATTTGTATCCAGCTGTGTCAGCAATGGGTAGCCAAAGAGCTGAAGAAAAAAACTGCAATAAAAAGCTGATTTTTGATCCACTTTAAACAATAATAACAATGTTGATTTGCAGCTCAGTATGTAAACATTTATTAGATTTTATTATTCTGTGGCAACCAAAACACAAAGCAAGTGATGCCGTGTATCAAATAGCAGCGACTTTCATTACCCAACGTGAATTCTTCCACCTCGAGGGAATGTTAAATCCAATCAGATCCAAACAGAATTTCCCTGCTTGTGCATGCTGGCTGGAGGAAAAGGAAAAGGCATCTCTAATGTGTTGGCTATGGTCAAAACACAACCAGAAAAGATTAACTGTTTTAATCCTACATCACAATCCGAGCATGTTTGCCTCACATCCGTAAAATGTGTAGCCTAATGAAGCCTCACTATCATTTTCAGTTTTTACTGATATGTTTTTGTCACCTCGAAGCGCTCATGGTGGCTGCCTTTGCAATCTAAGGCCCTCCAGGTTGATTCATTTGTTTATTGATGTTTTGAAAAAGCTATTATTTATAGCACAAGTCCAATCTGAGCCTCAAACATCACAAAGAGAGAATATCTCTGCATTTAACACAGCACAACAAGCATTTATCAGCAGAGTGAGAAGTAACGTTACTGCAATTACATTTGGAAGCATTATGTGATGATTAACTGAGTCCTTTTACATTGTACTGTTCCTTTAACTTCAGTAAAATCATCATGAATTAACTCTCAGAGAAACATCAAGCCTCTTTGGGTTTAAAAGATTCAGAGTGAGATTCAGAGTTTATTCATCTTCTGAACTTTGGGAGTTAAAGTCAAGAAAACTCTGCAGCTGAAGTCTGAGAAGGAGCACTTTTCTGCCTTTTGTGGTGCTGAGGCTGAACTCCCTGCAGAAACCGTCGCTCTCGTTGAGTTTTCACGACTTCTTTCTGATAATGTGCGACTTCAGCCATCACATGGCCTTTAAAGCCCCAGAGTACAGCAGTCTCCCTGCCAAGCAGCCGCTAAGAACTGCTCAAGAAGATGAGGCAACACAACATCCAGCCATAAAAGCTTCTGTCACAGAAGCTCATTTAGCTAATGACTCACACTTCTGACATGTACATATCTCTGCAAGCTACAGCAAACATGAAAGGCATCATACAAGTCGGTCAAATTTCACTGCAACATCATCAGCTGGATACGTAAATATTCCCAAACTTTGCCACAAAGTGCTGCAATTAGCATGTAAAGCCAAAGAAAACAATAAAATGATCACATCATGTTTACTTGTTGAATAAGACACACGCTTGAAGGTGATTTCGCCATGTTTCTATCTCAGAGCACACACAAAAGAAACCACTCTTTTCACTTATGGCCACCATCTTTGGATGGTGCCCAGCAGGTTGGAGAGAGGCGGTGGGGGGGGGAACTCACCCTGTGAGGACGACCACGAAGTCCATTACATTCCAGCCGTTGCGGAGGTAGGAGCCTTTGTGAAATGCAAAGCCCAGGGCGATGATCTTAATGGCAGCCTCAAAACAGAATATTCCAATAAAGTAGGGCTCTGTGTCGTCCTGCAGGAAGACGGAGAGAATCGGAGAGAGGATGAGATTGACAGAGGGAGATCTGTTTTTGTAAGAGGTAAGAGTGTGTTTAATGAAGCATTAAGCGAAAGAGATGGCGAAGGGGTGGGTGAAATGGAAAGAAATAAATAAAAATGGCTTCTTTCATTTGTTGCAGGAACATCTTAACCCTTTGAGCTCTGTGCCTAGCTGTTAGGCCTTTATTCGAAAACTGGCTACCCATAATGAAATGATTATAAATCTGGTACACTTTATGCTAAAGGGAACACTTGTGAGATTTATTAAGATGTGAAAATGTCAAAGTATAATCTCATTCGGACAGAGAAGTTCTAAGAAGAGTCCACCTAGGCTTTTGTTCTACGAACTGCCCTTCCTCAGGGGAACTGTTTCATTTTGTATTCGCACGAGCCAGGGCCGATGTGACGCAACCGCCTGCGACAGCGACGTGTTACTTTAGCGCCACACAACAACAAAACAAAACCCACAAAAAGTAAAGAGACGAAAACAACACCAACAAGAAGCTAATATTGTTGTCATCCGTAGCTGCAACAGTGGTTTTTAAAAATGAAGGGGCGCAGCTACCAATCACCAATCACCTACATAAGGTGGGTTCCTATGGAACCCTGAAAAGACCCTGCCTCGGAGTAGGAGCTAAAATGGTTATGGGAACTGTGATCCCTGGTTCCTATCTGTCCGAATGCATGAAAAATGGTCTGGTTTCTGAAAAGGTTACATGAACTTCAAAATGTTCCTGCAGTGGGAAAGCAGCTTATGTGTCACTGGTGAAGAATAGATGAAGCATGGTGGTGTGGTGGTTAGCATCGCAGCTTCACAGCAAGAAGGTTACAAGCACCCCATGAGGGGAGGTTTGCATGTTCTCCCCTTGTATGCGTGGGTTCTCTCCGGGTACTTTGGCTTCCTCCCACCGTTCAAAGACATGCATGTTCAATACCTTTTTCACTACAATGCATCCACCAAAAACCACTTTATCCTCGTTATTTATGAAGATTCTGACAGTTTTCAAGCCTTACATTTAGAGGGTGCAGCAGGATGACCTATTTGTCATGTCACACAATTAACCACTCAGTCGTCGCATCCGGGATTCAGTCACACTGTAATAAACAGAGCATGCAATTATTTTTATTTTTATTTTTTTACATTTTGTTAAAAGGCGAAAAAAAAAGTACTCCAGACTTTTTTTTTTTTTTTTTTTTGTGCATTTTCTGCTCATTGATTCTTGGGTCAAGGGTTAAACAAGCGTTAAAGTGAAAACAAGTCATCACAAATGCAGCATGATCATAGGAGGTTATAGGGATTAAGTGAAGCTCCAAACAGGCACATTTTAAGGTATTCAAACAAATGAAAAAACCTGTATAACCTCAAATGAAAGCAAAGATCAGATTAAGGTTAAACTCTGCTGAAGCCATGCAAGAGCCCAACAACCCAAGAGAAGAAGTTTAAGGGGGTCACTGGACTTCTTATAGTGACAAAAATAAATATAGTTGGGCCAACAATAAGAAACCATTGTTGGGGGGGGGGGGGGGGTGGTACTTGTTTCGACATTTGGACCAAATGGAAAGACTCTTCAGTTCAAGCATCCCACTTGTGTGACATAAAAGAATAATGAAGCATAGAATAATAGAACTGGGGGAAGGCCCCTAAAGTGCATCTCAAAGACCCCACTAGCGTGACATTTGTCCATATGGGATACACACCACTATCTCAACCTGATGAAGAAAACCCTTTCTGACTGAGCATGATTTATTTGAGCTCTGCACTGTTCCCTCAAAGTGTCACAGCCATCCCACAGTGGGTCACAGTTTCATCACGACCTGGACTGCGTGGCTGAGCTAACCCTGGACCACGCTGGAAATAAGAGAGCTGGATGAGGCCATGTGTGACTTGATGCTTTTTCCTTTTGCGAGCAAACTAAGAAGGGGATATCTCATGCCAACACCAACTTCTACCATTCATTTCCTCTCGGTACAGTCTGACAGGCATTGCCCCTAACCCCTGGAAGTATCACCAAGCCACCAACATAAATAATCACATAAAAGCAGTGTGACAGGCCTGGGCGCTATGTGAAGCAGATATGGCTGAAAGGAGTGACCTCAACAAGCATTCGTGTGCAATCATTTTAAATTCATAAACACAGTAATGTCTTATGCAATGAGAGCTGGAGGGCTGCGTAAACAAAATTCTTTCTATTATGCACATATATGCCCAAAACACTCCTAAATGAATAAATATGTCTTTGGAAAAACAGCTGAAGAATTCTCCAAGGATCATCCTGCTAAAGACCTACGATGGATGTGAAGTACTCTTAGCCAGAAGCCTCCACTTAACGCACGCCTCCTGGTCTGTTGACAGAGCTTTACAAATAATAGCTGATACTTCCTTTTAATTAAAAGCCATCTTGTCATATTACATCCTCAAGGTGGAGGAGGCAGAGAGAGGATGCTTGTTTTCTCTCTTTGTGTATCAACACTAATCACTTTCTTCTGCGCCTGAATGCTGCTTGTCTAAAAAATATCTGCTCAATTTGCGTCCCTATGGCCGAAATAAGTCAAAACCAAAGCAGGTGGCTGGATTTGAGAGGAATGTTGAGTGTTGGGAACTCACCCCCGAGCTGCAACACCTTCAAAGCAAAGAGGAGCAAAGTGCTGAACCGTGAAGCTTTTCTCTGCATATGCAACTTGACGTCGCTGACTGTACAGCATTGTCTTTGTTTTATGTCACTGATAAGAGTCACAAAAGTGGTTTAAGCCAGTGGATCCCAAACTGAGGGGCCCGCTTCCTACTGGGGCCCAGAGTTATGTAGCAGGTGGTGCAGCTGATGGGCACATATGAATCATCCTGCGGCCATCCTCTAAATATAAGGCTTGAAAACTCTCAGAATCTATAAGAATAAATAAGGAGGACAAAGTGGTTTTTGGTGGATTTGGTTGCCAACATAATGCCAAATTAAAGGTTTTTAAAATAGCATCCGTAATCATTTTGTTTATGTACACCCCATGTTAAAAATTCTAACTGTGCTTGATAGTAACTTCATAAATAATTAGTATAAAGTGTTTTGGATGGATTCAAATCATTGTTGTGACATGGCACCTACTTACTAAAAACATTTCCTCTAACCAAGATAATGCCAAATTCAGATTTTTAATGTAGCAACAATTAACACAACAAATTAACATTAATTCTGCATATTAGTCACTTTCCATTAATGCGTTCATATTGACAGCCCTAGTTTTCTTCACATTGGCTTTGGATTTTTTATCAAAACACTTATGAATACAGAGTATGAGTACATGCACATAGTATTGGACTGATACCTGATATTGGTATTGATGCATCCTGGAACAACAGGCATTTCAAGAACCACAAGAAAATATAACAATCCCCTGGTCATGACCAGGTAATGATCAAGTGATGTAATGGTAATGGTGGGTAATAAAGCGAGACCACAGTGGGTTGTATGTCTTGAAGGGTTTCTTCTCTATCAAGAAGGGGGGGGCTTGACATGCTTATTGTGGATGAACAATTCGGAACCACTGGTCTAAGCTGAGGGTCTTTGTGAGGAACTGGGGCAGAGCATGGGATCTAAGCTAGCTCATAGAGAGGATAGGACCTGGAAGAAAATATGAACACACCAAATGTGCTGCTGTGATTAGGGTTGCACAGATTGTAGACTTACCAGGCGTTCTGACATGGGTGTCTTGTCACTTGCAGGTAGATGTTGCTCCAAGGCCAGGACGATGCAGTTGGCGATAATTGTTGCCAGGATCATGTACTCAAATGGAGTGTCAAAGTTAAGGAGATGTTGCATTCATTTAATTCAATTTCACAAAAATATTATGTGAAAATTATTTTTTATCACTGACTTTAGTTAAAAAAAAATCCCATTAAACTTAAATTTGTATTTGGATGCATTTTAGCCACCAAAGCATTAATCTTCCATCATGTTCTAAAAAAAGAAAAAAGAAAAGAAAAGAAAGAAAGCATCCTATACATGCGGTTATGATTCTTCCAGATGGTTGACCAATTTTCAATGGCAGGCTCATTCTGCAGTCCATTTTCACAGGGTCTTTGCCCGTGGGTCAGGGCCTATTGAGGGCCTATGAATCACAAAGGAACAAGGGGCTTGTGAAGCAAAGCCACGTTTATCATCCAGTGTCTTTTCCTCATAAATTTATAAGTGGCATGTTTATAATAATAGTTTATCTGCTTCATGTTGATTTTCAGGCTCCTGTGGGTTTTTTAATCATCATCTTGTAATTTTGGTAGGAAGTAGAATAGGAAGTTCAACTCCATCCAACTCATGGAGGGCACAGATAAATTGATAAGCACCGTTATTTGATTAAAGCTAATGTTGTTCTCACTGTTTCCCACAGAGCAGATCCAGCTGTCTGCTCATGTTTGTTTCACAAGTTCAGCCTTCCCCCATTTCACTGCAAAATGACACTAACTATAATCAGCATTTAATCTACAGATAGGAGGTTTTAAACCAATTTTGTAGTCATCATTTGGGTTTTACATCATTCTATTTAAAATTGTGTTTTGAAGAGACAAAATTTCCAATGAACAGCCACTTTAAAACATGCTGTCACTCCCCAGTCTAGACTTTATATTACTTTGCATTAAACATCGATTATATCAACCCTCTAAAAAGATTTAGAACCTCCATAATCTAAGGAGAGGATTTGGGAAGATTTGAGGGGCGACCACTTCTCAAATTTTTGCAGCGTCGAACGTGGGCGAGTTCAGCACCATGGAGAGGGCTCCCAACTAAGACGAAGAGGCGGTGCTGAAGCCGTGGACGTGCCACCCCACCTCCACAACAATCCCCCCCATCTTCTTTTATTTAAAGTAGGAATTGCTCTTTCTAAATAACCTCAACCTGACTCGACCATCTCTCTTTTTGTTGACTTGTAGCTGCCTTAATCAATGGCCGTGTTGGATCATTATTAACCGCAGCGCGTGAACGGCAGCCAGTTTGACAGCTGACATTTTGACAAAAGAACTCGGACAATATGAATAGATTAGAGCTGCGAATAAAAGAGGAAACAAAGTGTTTGCCTACAGCTCTGCAGCTACGGGTAAAAACATCTTTGTGTCATGTTGAACAGAGATAAGAAGCGCAGCGACAGGTGCCGTCAGCGCTGTGGTGGTTGTTCCACCTGTTAATTCAACAGCGGGGACTGGTACTCACAACCCTCAGTATCTAACCCACTTGTAGCAACTATAGTGAAGAAATATAGGCCTACAGCAGGTGGTGTGTTTCCGGGTTTCAACTACTGCTGGAGAGACTGATGCACCTGCTGTGTGCCGTGCTGGTTGGTCATGAAAGGATATGGCCACTCTGTTATTCTCTTTGCGTACTTCCTAATGAGATTGTCCTCGCGGAAGATAAAGAGGGAGCGGTTGACGGTGAAGCAGTTTTGTTTGACAGGGTTGGGGTTGTAAATGGCCATTGTCCGGGCTCTCTGGGCCATCGACTGCTTGTACATCCTTTGCCCGCCCGGAGCGCCGCCAGCACCCCGGGCGCCCCCTCTGCCGGCGCCCGGTCCGCCTCTCCCTCCGCCGACTGTGCTTCCTCCATAGCGGGTGGGTAGATCATCTGCGAAGCGAGCCATTCTGGAAACGCACAGATCCAAAAGGGAAAATCCAAACTGGTGTTAGTGGAAATGAAGGGGAGACGCATCACAACAAAACACGCTTCATCCAAACCGCTGCTTGGTTGGAGAGAAAAGGCGCTGCGTTTTGGAAAAAGGAGAAGGTGGCCTCACTGAAAACCACGCTCTCTTGATCCTTTCCATTTATTCATCTTAAAAGATATTTTTAAAGTTTCCAGCAACGAAGCACTTCAGATGTATCAAAAAGAAAAGGAAAAGGAAAGGAAAAAATAAGAAAAGGGGCCGTGTTCACTTCATTTGAGCTGTTTAATCCACATCACGCGAGCTCTAAGTAGGAAAAAAATATAATAATACGCTCAAATCAAATCTGATTACTCTGTCTCAGCCCAAACCCCTGACAGCATCGTGTCATCATCCAGACACCAGTTGAAATGTTCGGTCAGTGAAAGAAAATTAAAATGGCAGAAGCGTCTCAGAGGAGTGGAATCCCTGGTCCTCTTTTCCAACAGCAACAAGAAAAAACCAGCAAAACCAACAGGAGCGGTGGTCCTGCTATTCCTGTTTGATTGCTCGCTGCATGGGGGGCTGTAGGCTATAAAGCGAAACCTCAGTGGAATAAGGAAGAAAGAGCCCATGTGACTAAAATGGACCTATCAGAGGCTGGAGCGCACAGACGCGCGCTCCTAGTCTGTTGGCTGGTTATTAGACCCTAATGAAGTTGAGAAAAGCCCTGCGGGTCAAACATCAACCTCAGTCAGTTTTATTTTAGATATGGATGAGGTGAAAAGTTATGTTTATACTCATAATAACTTAAATCTAATGTACATCCCATTTCTGTCACCAACTGGACCCACGTCTAATGAAAGTGACATAACTCAGTGGCTTTCGCAGGATGATGACAGGACAATAAAATGATGCTCCGATTAAAAAGTTTATTATGATCAGTATATATTTCATTTGTTTTCTGCTTAATTTTTGCATCTGCAAAAGTTGTGAGCCACCCATCATTTCAGGGAAACGGGATATTGGTGCTCAGATTTATTGAAAAATGTGCAGCATACATGGAAATTTAAGGCAAAAACAGAGTTTGTTGAATTCTAACCAGCTTGAAAGTGAATATTTAGTCTGAGCAGCTTTATTTTTCAACACAGTCTGAACCCTCGTAGACAAATTTAATATATGATGATAAAAGACTTTGTCTGACATACTGGCAGTACTGTTGATATGAACTGTTTGTGTCTTTCTTGAGTTTCTTATACTGCTGTTAATATTTTGTTATTTATAGCACAAACACAAATACAAATGTTAAAGTCTTTAATATTAAAAATGAACTATTTTTAGGAAAATGTACCAGAAATGACAGCTTTCATTTTTTTAAATCAGCTGAAAAACATAACAGTTTAAAAGTGTTGTTTTCTACTTCAGAAAATGAGTTGAGCTTCTTGTAGCTCAAAGTTAATCATGTTGTAAGAATATAAAAATAAGGGATTGGTTGCAATGGGCTTGATTTGACATAAGCGGGGATGTGTACATCAAGCAATAACCTGCAAAGTTTCTCATTTTTATTACATTCACCTGACATCTTGTGGTTCAATGCATTCACTGCAGTTTTTTAGGCAGCAAGTCAACAGTAGAGGGATGTTTAATCCGTCCTGCACACATATAACTGAACATACATACATGCATACGTGCATAAATACATGCATGTATGTCAAGCAAACATATGTGCAAACATCCATATGTGCATACATACATAGAAAATTAATAACTGTTTTTCTAAATATTCCCTTAGAATGAAATATTTTTCTCTGTGAAGTGATTTTGCAGCCAGAGTTTCATTATAAAAGCCACATACAGATGAAGGAGAGCGCTAACAGTGGAGGAATAATAGTTTCTGTTTCATATGAAGTTTAAGGGTACACATTAGAAACAAAGATCATGCTTATCATACATAATGCCAAGACATGTAGTGGCATGAAATGTCTCATGAGACATTAAGCTAACTGGAAATAGACACAGGCTGAAAATAGGAATAAATACTGGTGTGACTTTCTCAGGAGGAAAATTTTAAAGAAGATCAAATATCTTTGGAGTGATCCATAACTTTGACAGGTAGCTTTTTTATTTATTAATTCTTCTCTTTTATGTATATATCTCAACAACAACTTTGTTTTATTATTAATTTGTTTTGTGGCTTTTACTGCCAGTCCTTCTGTCTTGCTGCTGTTGCACTAAAATTTCCCCTTCTGGGGACAAATAAAGGTCTTATCTTATCTTATCTTATCTTATCTTATCTTATCTTATCTTATCTTATCTTATCTTATCTTATCTTATCTTATCTTACTTTAAGTCTAAAAAAACTTTTTATTTCCATATATGTTAGATATTGGGTGAATGGCATTTGCTAAGGTTGTTATCTCCAACTTGGCCACTAGATGTCAGTAAGTATTTCTAACCTGTGAGTTAATGGGTTGCTGTTCAGCGTCTCGTGCTTCCAGACAGCCTGACAGACGCCGTCTCTCATTCTCGTTCTTCTTTCTTCATCCAGCTGTAAGACTGTGTCATACTTCTGTTTGGTACTCTCCTTGACGGTTTTCCATGACAGCTCCTCCAACTCTCCGGAGCAGGCCTCTGCCTGCTCGTCATGCTCCGGTTCTCCCTTAGCCCGTTTTGTGGGACCACGTTTCTTATCAGGTGATGGAGCCCAGGTGTCCTCGTACTCTACCCCCAGGGTGAGCATCCTCCAGGAGCCGAAAGTGGCTGAGCGGACCGCTGGTGGATAAACGTATGAAAAATCTCAGATTTATCAACCAAAACACAAGACAGTTGACATCTCCAGCACTGCCTAAATATAGAAGTATATAACTGGAAGGTTAATGGCTGGGATGCTGCAAGCCATTAAACGGGCGCTGGGGTGGCTGGATCACCCGTACAATCTGACTGCTGTCCTAGGTGTCTTCCATGGAGAAGTAAGCTAAAGCTAAAAAATGCATGTAGTGATTATGAAACAACAGCAACTAGAGAAGACAGAGCTAATAAAGCACTGCATAGTTTGCTGCAGGTGTTTGTGCAGATTGTTTGCATTTTATGAAAAGGATGTGGAAGTCATATTGCCACTAGATGGCATGAGCCAGGATAATTGGCTAGTAATACTGATGGATACAGTTTCTAACTGGGCTCAAGGTTTTTTTTTCCATAATCAATGCATCTCCACCCTTTAAAGGCATATAATACAGGATAATCCTTTCCAAGTTGGTGCCTCTGTCTGGCTGCTCTGTCAGAAATATTCTAGACACACAGGCTGATAAGGCAGGGCCTCACTTTGAAGTGAAATAAATAAACGTCTTAAACCAAGTATGCATCTAATTTCATGCGTCACTCATCCAAGCTGTATTTCCGTTAGGCTTTAAATGACCACATAGTTAAGCATTGCATGGTTAAACCTCCAGTGAAAGATTGAGTTAACTGACTGTAAAAAATAATAACTTATCAATCAAAAGCAATGCATTTGATTATATTATGACCAACACTGAAGTATTTGCAATATAATATTTGGATGGGAAATGAAGAAGGAAACCATAAAGCTCCACTATTATTTATAAAAGTTGCTGAGTTTAAATATTTTATTTAATTTATTTTCATATGTGAAAGTGCAAATATATGTGGCAAAAATGGAACAAATGTATTAGAACAGTGGGGGGAAAAAGGCATTTACCAAGTCCTAGCCATTTCATATCATGAGGTGTAGTTAAGAGGATCCTGGTGGTGTTCAATTCAAAAAAAGGACTTAAGTCCAGTCACAGAATAGATTTTAAAACCCTACCGGTCATTTACAAATCCCAAAATGGTTTAGGCCCAGAAAACATTTTTGATATGTTCAGAGAAAATAAACCTAGCAGAGCCCTTAGAGCCAAAGACTGGTCAACTAGTCCAGACCAGATCCCAGACTAAACATGGAGAAGCAGCATTTAGCTGTTATCTCATCTTTTCTCATGCGCCTTTGCATGAAATCTGCACAGTAACGTTTAACTTGCTTTTAATCATTTAATGTAATTAATGATTTTTTTTTCTGCCTTTTTGACAGCAGCAACAAACAATGGTGACAAATAATGAACAAAGGAAACCAGGTGTAAGATAAACTGATGGACTGATGAGAAATGGAGGAAATAAACTCTACTAAATAACACGGACAACGCCAACTGAACTCCTGAACCAACTTTTATTAACTTTAGAACTAAATAAAACTTCTTTTTCTTCTTCTTCATTCTCTCATGTTTTCACATCTAGACTATTGCAATTCTCTTTATAAAGATGTAAAAAACAAATCTAGCCTTGATCGCTTCCAGCCGCTCCAAAGTACACCTGCTCGGCTTTTAATAAAATGTGATATCATTCCAGTCCTCGCCCCCCTGCATTGGCTCCCTGTCATTATTGTTTTTAAATCACTTCATGGCTTGGCCTCTTTATCTTTTACTGGTCTTTTGTGTCTTTATGTTCCACAAAGATCATCAAGGTCTTCTGACCAGGGTACCAAGAGTCAGACTGAAGAATGGTCGTTCCTTCGCTGTTCTTGCTCTTAAACTATGGAGCAGACCATCTATCCCAATTCATGGACTATATTTACAGATTACAGTATTTTTTCAACTTTAAAAGATAATGTTTGGGGTTGTTTTGTAAGAAATGTTGCATATTTGTCTTCATTCTTTTTATGTTGCAACAGATGTGCAGGGCTGACATCTAGTGGCAAAGATGGACATGGAAATTACTTTAAATGTGAAGCACAGTTGTGAATGGATGGCGGCTGTCAGTGCCAACATGTTTTCATCTGCGAGTGGATCCAGTGGCCTCAGGTACAGCGATGACTGGACTACAGATTACTACTTTTGGTGTCTTTTAAGGCATAACTTAGCCCAAAAGGTGCACAAATCAAACAAAGCTGGTTCTGCAGTTTTAAAGCTCATAGGGGTCTCACTTCACACACAAGAGTTAATTGTCCATTCCATACTAGACACCGTAGTAAAAATGGTGGCTCAAACATGGCTGCTGTCATGTATGTGAACCCACAGCAAGCATACGAATGGCTCATTCTGAGAAGATAAAAACACAAGTTATTTTATTAAAGGGATTAGATAAATAGAAACACAGATTTTAATGATATAGTAAATATTTCTGTCATTGACCTTTGATTTTGTTACATGCTGCACTATTCAATTTTTATTTTCTTAGATGTAGGAACACAACAAAGTGTGAAAGATTTAGTATCTCTGTGGGTGTAATATGAAAAAACCTCTGATAACAAGAGGTCAGAGTCAGAGTGCACAACAAAACTCGGAGATTGTACACTGACAGCTTTCATTGAATGATTAACTAAACTTTGGTGGATTTAAATGCCACAGTATCTCAAGCAGCACCGTGTAAATGAGCTATATCTCAGCAGGAAAAGCACAGCTGTAATTGATTAATAAGTTAAAGGTGGCTGAAAAAGAGTTTTTCAAAAAGTGACAAAATCTGGGGGTAAAAAACACACTTTATGAGAATAAGATGTGGCCACACTTACATTTCTTACTGGTAAAAATGTAGAAAAAAAAAGCTGCTCACACTCAAACTCCTGTCTTCATTGACTTGAATCGTAAATATAGCTGTATGAGAATAACACACCTTTTTCATAGCAGACTTTTTAACTCGTTGGACAAGAACAGGTGTATTAATGAGGACTGCATTTTCTACTTGTATGTATGTTCCACTGCTAACTAGCTCGTGCAGATAAAGAAGTGGAAAATCTCTCATAAATATACAGTAGGCTACCTCTATATACTTTTACTATGACAAGACAAAATGTCTGCCATGAAAACAATCTGTAGCAGCAAGGCTGCAAGTTTTTGTGGGACAAATATCCACTTTTGTTGTTTAATGGATAGCTCCAGTGCAGGGCTACTCAATTCGGTCCTACGAGGGCCGCAACCCAGCAGGTTTTCCATGTATTCCTGTACCAACACACCTGAGTCAAATTAATGAGTTTTTGTGTAGAACCTGATTGGCTGTTAGAGCCACCTAATTTGACTCAGGTGTGTT
>JBAFTB010000021.1:22613303-22640107 GCA_037177355.1 Melanotaenia trifasciata
ATTTGACTCAGGTGTGTTGGTGCAGGGATACATGGAAAACCTGCTGGATTGCGGCCCTCGTAGGACCGAATTGAGTAACCCTGCTCCAGTGTATAAACATTACTCTACTTTGCTTAGCTAATGTTGGTTAAGCAAGGCTCCTTTTAGTACATTTTTTTCATCTAGATCTCCCTGTAGTATCAATAATGCTGACAACACTCCCTTCATGTATCCCTTTGATAAAGCTGTTGTAATCTAACCACAGAGCTTTTTGCTTGTAAATTATGCTAGTTATTTATGCTAGCTAGCATTAGCTTTACATTCTGATACACTAGTTTAATGTCACTAATTGCTTTTTCCACTTAAAAACATTCAAAAACATTCACTTCAAGCTCATAGCTTTAAACATTAATGTTTTAGGTCCTGCATATGAGCACAGGTATTCAGAAAACTACCCATTTCTCTGCGTTAGCACCTTTCATGTACTTAAACCGAACATTTTTTCAGGGTGTACATTCACAAACTGACATTTGTATAGATGAAAAGAAATATTTTTGGCATGTGATATCAGATGCCAACCTTGCTAACAATTTTTCTAATGTTTAAATGTATAGTTACAACAGCAATAAGAAATCACCAGAATACCTAATGGAGACATCGCTACTTAAAACAACACTCCAGTGACAAAAAACCTGAACCACCTAACCAGTTTTAAACCAAAGCCAGCTGGACTTGAATTAGTGGGACAACTTTGTGAGCCAGGTGGTTGGTCACTGAAATGAGCTTTTCTGCTTCTACGGGTTTGAATCTTAGTTAACATCATTATATCATGTGCAGTTCTCAAAGTCCATGGTTTGGTATCTCTTGTGTAGGGTTACTGTACATCCATAAACCACCAGTTGGCTGTCTGTTCACATCATATTTAACAGTAAGAACAAGCAACCTGGATTCAGATTATTATGTGCACCTTGCTTCAGAACTGCCTTGGTATCACAGATTCAACAAGATATTAGAAACACTCCTCAGAGGTTTTCTCCATATTGACATGACAGCATCACACAGTTGCTGCAGGTTTGTCGACTGCATCCATGATGAGAATCTCTCGTTCCACCACATCCCAAAGCTGCTCTACTGGACTGAGATCTGGTGACTGTGGAGGCCGTTGGAGTCCAGTGAACTCATTGTCATGTTCAACAAAGCAGGTGGAGATGATCTGAGCTTTGTGACATGGTGCATTATCCTGCTGGATGTAGCATCAGAAGATGCTACACTGTGGTCAAAAAAGGGATGGACTAGATTTCACGATGTGTCTACCAAATTCTGAGCCTATCATCTGAATGTGGAGCTGAAATGGAGACTCGTCAGACCAGTAACGTTTCCTCCATCTTCTATTGTCCAGTGTTGGTGAGTCTGTGTGAATTGTAGCCTCAGTTTCCTGTTCTTAGCTGACAGGAGGCATCCGGTGTGGTCTTCTGCTGCTGTAGCCCATCTGCTTCAAGGTTGGGCTTATTGTGTGTTTAGAGATGCTATTCTTGGTTGGAACCAGCGCTTATTTGACTTCCTGTTGTCTTTCCACCATCTCCAACCAGTCTGCCCATTCTCCCCAGACCTCTGACATCAACCAGACATTCTGGTCCAGACAACTGGATATTTTCTCTTCTTCAGACCATTCTCTGTAAACCTAAATCTATTGAGTTGCTGCCTTGTGGTTGGCTGATTAGATGTTAGGGTTAGCAAGCAACTGAACAGTGTACCTAATAAAGTTGTGAGTGTATTTGGTGATTTTGATTGGGTGACTTGGAGCATAAAGCATGGTCCTTAATATTTATAGAGATTTAAACCAGCTCTCATCATGGTTGCCATTAGATACTTCTCAGTTAGGAACCTTTCCTTATTTGGGATTAATAAAAGATTAATAAAAGTCTCTCTCTCTCTCTCTCTCTCTCTCTCTCTCTCTCTCTCTCTCTCTCTCTCTCTCTCTCTCTCTCTCTCTCTCTCTCAAAAAACAAAAACTACTCAACTGCATCTTCAGTGTTTTGCCAGGTGGTCATTGCCCCACAGACAATTAGGGCAATTGAATCAGCAAAACTTTAATCATTGTCATTAGGAGCACCTGTTCTTCTCCATGACAACCGGCAGTCTTTATGTTCAGCAGTTTATTTATTTATTTCAGTTTTAATTTTCCATTATGCTGGATAAAGTGTCCTAAATTTGGGAGGAAAACATGATAAACGATGTCTCAATTTCTCTAATTTCTCTAAAACTGCAACAAATTTTACTGCAATATTCCCAAATAGATCCTCGACATGTTCAATAAGAATAAGAATACAGTTCACTGATGTCTGCAAGACCCAAACTCACAATTAAAATCAGCATGTTTAATCCATGCATCCTAAAATATAACTTTTTTTGCAGCCTTTCTCACATTGTTAACCATGTTGTGATCACCACGAGGAGAGATCCTTTACTCTCAAAATCCTTTACTCTGCCACGATAGTTTATATTGCAGCAAAAGCATAAGAAAAGAGTAAAAAACAGAATTGTGTTAACCCTGTAAACAAACTAAAAGGTGTTAAAAACCAGACTGAACGTACCATAGACCACGGTAGATCTCCTCTCTGCCCATCTGGAGTAAGGAACCATTTTCTTCATAACTGCTCTCCAGCCGAAGTGTGGAGTAAAGCAAGTGTTGGGCCCTCACACAGTAAGTCTGCTGATGGGAGTCTGTGCTGCATGGCACCAGGGCAGGGCCACCGAAGACCAAAAAAGAAAAGTTTTTTCCCACCTTGGAATGCGGAAAGCCTGCTTCCTGTCCTGCCAGTTAAGACCCACATTATCATAGCAGTCATCTTTGATGCTCAGGGAGAAATTTCTCTGATTCAGTTAGTGATCCTGTTCGCTGGTAATCAGGAAGGGAGCAATCATCAGTCAGTTTATGAGTCCTAAAAGGCCTGCACATGCAGAAATGTCGCTTCCTGGTGTTTTTTTCTCTATCCTGCTGCTACAGGAGACATTTTCAATCTAAATCCACAGTCTTCTTATAAACATTTTAATTGATTCTGAAATGATGCAGCTTCAGTGGATTTACTTGGAAAGGTACAGAAATGTAGAACAGTGCATGAGTATTTTGCTTCCTGGCTTCAGTCGCTATCTAAATTATACAAAAATGGATTTAATCTACTTTCTTGATCACTGTGGCTCTTTAGGTGATGGCTGATAGAAAACAAATACCTGGTGGACTTCATTTAAATGTTGGTAAAGAAGTAATCTTCCTTACTTTGGTAACTTTTCTCCACTGCCAACAAGTAATTTACCTTAAACTCACAACTCTTTTCCAAGGGAAATGGTGAAAGACAGATTTGAAAAAGTGCAAACCTTGTACATTAATATTTTTTCTGACCAGCTTCATTCTTCAACACAGTCCGAACCCTCTGAGTTTTTAAGTATCTTTAAGTAGTCTTCAGGAATAGTTCTTCACACTAAAAGCTCTTCTTTGGATGTTTCCTGTCCAGATAATCCCACACTGCTTCAATAATGTTGGGGTCCAGGTTCTGGGGAGGATTCATCCCTCCATCTGACCTGTTGTCACAGATTTTCAGACCAATTCTTGTGTCATTTGACATAACTTAGTCTTTTTATTTCCTTTCATGGCTATATGCATGTCTTTGGCCTTGTGTGAGACCTTAACAGGAGTTTTTTTTTATCTCTATTCCTTAAGGACACAACTTTCAGCTACTGTTCATCTGCTGTAGCAGCGGCTCAAAAATACTATTTTATGTTGGTTAAACTATGGTATTCTTTGTCCATCAAAAACAGAGGTTCCCCAATCAGGAGACTCAACAAACAGATGGTGTCAAACGGTCCCAAAATGGCCATCTTCGCAACCTCACCTGAACCATCCAACCTAAAACCTCTGTAAATTTGTTCTGCTCCACTTTAATGCTCCCATGTACTGCAAAGAAGAACGGGCGAAACTGCCTAAAGATAGGTGTGCTAAGCTTGTAGCATCATATCCAAAAAGACTTGAGGCTGTAACAAAGTATTACGTAAAGGCTGTGAATACTTATGTAAATGTGATTTCTTCGTTTTCCATTTTTTATAAATTCAAAAACTTAAAAAACTTTTTTCACCTTGTCATAATGAGGTATTGTGTGTAGAATTTTGAGGTAAGAACTTAATTTAATATAATTTGGAATAAAGCTGTAACATAATAAAATGTGGAAAAAGTGAAGCGCTGTGAATACTTTCCGGATGCACTGTACCATGAGAATATATCAGAATGATCAGACGTGGGCCTAGGCTTTGTCAACTCTCTTAAATCGTGATGGGAAATATAACTCATTGACCCAATTTGTTTATTTTGTAATTTAGGTTTTGACACTTGTTCTTTTTTCACTGCATTTTTATTTTATTGTCTGTTGATGCAAAATCTGTTCAAAATGAAGTTAAAAATAAAGAAAGCCTGGCGTAGCTATGGCTCAACCACTTTAAAAGATTACAAGTCCAGCTCTGTGGAAGCAAAATATTAAGAAATGAGGGGTGACCGAGGACTGCAGTGTTCCTTTGTAAGAGCATGTCAAAAGACATGACAGCAGAAAATAGAAAAAATTTGATATCCCCAATATAAAAAACCACTAATCATCTGTGTAAAAACAGATTGTGTATAAGCCAATATTTATATTCATTACTGCGAGTATCTTACTTGTTCTTTTGATCCTTAAATTAACTAATAAACCCTAAATAAACAATAAATACTCTGAAACTGCCTCAGCCTGTCCAAAGCTGTCTAAAAATCACAGGATTTAAAATCTGAAACCATTAAAGAGTCCTGGAAAGTGTCAGCTGCTACATTTCAGCCTCAGACCCCTCAGTCTGTCAGTCAAACTGAGCTAGCTGCTCGGTTCCTGCAGGGTCAAACAGCTGCAGCTTGAAGATCCGTCAGTGCTGCGTCTGGTTGACAAGATAAGAAGCTAAAAAGGCCGTAACTCCCTTAATATGTGGATTTCCTGCAATTTAAATCTGCAGCAGTGGTCAGTTTGCATTAAGTCAAGTGTCTCAGGATAACTGCATTAGTATTAAATTTATTGAAAAAGATACAACCGATCAGATGGATGGTTCACGGTCCAGAAATATGTAACAGAACATAATGGAAGTGCATCATTACCCTTCCCCCCCACTTTTTCTTTTAATTCATTTATACCTTTCAAGACTTTGCACACGAGTCACCTGCTTTCCTTACAACAGTTAAAATGATGGTTTGGCTTCTGTCAGCAAAATCATGAAAGAAAATAGAAACCTAACTACGATGACTACCATTAGAAAACCAGAGATAAAATTAAACATAAAAAAAAAAAACTAAAAACAATCCATTATTTTACAAACTATGTTCACATCGTAAAAATGGAAAAAGTAAAAACCTTTGTCAGCACCTTTTTTTTTCCTTTGTAATTGTTTTCATTTTAACTGCTTCAGGACTGCAACGAATATCTGACTCCTCATACCGCTTAACAAAAGTTCAGCTGATTTATTCAGACTAGAAACGCCTCATTTCTGAGGAATGGTTCAGCTTCTTCTTACCGGACTATAAAAAAAAAAAAATAAACGGAAGAAGAAAAAAAATTTACTTTTTGTGCCACTTCTTTGCCTTTTACATTTTTTTTCTTTTTAAATTCATCAATCCATCTCCAGATGTGGAGGCAGATGTGTGACACACACATCCTTTCAAACGTTATGAAGATGAAATGACACAAAAAGTGGCAACATGTTTCATATTTGATAGCTGGAATGGTTTGTGGTAAACAACCGCTAAGTTCAAAACAGTAACGCCCAGCTGAGCGCTGAGGTTGCCTTTGCAAAAGACAACAAATTTCATGATCACAACGATAAAAAAAAAAAAAAAAAAAAAGTACACAGTTCTCCTTCCCAGCAAAGGTGTGTATGAAATGTACAGACTGGTTTTCTTTATTGTCCCTGTTGTGTTTGCTGTGCGTGTCGTAACGTCCTCCTGTTGTTCATGGTGCAAATGGTGGGATTCCAGGGTTTGATTGTGCATCTGTGAGATAAACGTTTTACCGGTTGTCATGTTGGTCACTGGTCCTTTGTTTTGATGAGAAGTGGAGACACAGTACAAGTCCACTGATAAAGGTTCAAGGTTCAAGGAGTTGGAGGCGGGGATGTGTAACCAAATTTGGCGTGGGGGAGGGATTTTAGGAAGGACTGGTGGGGCTGTTGGAAGAGCTGGTGTCAGGAGACGCGCTGGGCTGCTGCTGGTCCTCCGGCGTGCTGTCGGCCTGCAGGGACGCCATGGCGACCGATGAGTACTTGCACTGGGAGGAGCTGCACTCGCAGCTGAACAGCTTGCTTTTGACTTCCCAGAAGTGGTCGCCATAGTTAAACCTGAGCAGAGAGGATGAAGAAGCAAAGGTTAGAGAGGAGCAGCTACACAAACAGCAGGGTTAAATCTAATCTTAAATGTTTATTCTCGTGAGTCCATTCATGTGGATGCCAGGATGCCGGTTTTGTCATCAGAACATCTGTGACAAAGACGAGCAGTTTTCTTCATTTTACCTGTCACTGGTTTTAATGTTGTGGCAGTTCAGTTTAAATGAGGGTATAAGGAGCAGGGACACTAGCAAGCAGCTGATCACGGCAGACAGAGCAGAATAAAAACACTTACAATATAACGAAAATAAAAGTCATAATGTTGTAGTGCTTTTTTGTTTATTTTAAACAATAAAAAATAATATTATTATTAATGAGATGAGATGAAGAATGGTACAGGAAGTCAGACCTAAATGATAAAGGCCATGTCCACGCTCACGGTACTAATGTTCCATTTCTGTTGTTGCTGAGATCATATATATTTATCTCTGTCCACATTATAATTTAAATGCATCACCACTGGACTCCAGACTCCAGTGTGGACCATTTACGGCTGTAAAGTGACCCGTGTGAGCAGAAGAAGACATGATATTTACATTTCCCGCCTCCTCCAGTGCTGAATTATGTCATGATTCAATGATGTAAAGTCGGCTAAAATGTGACCTTTCAGACTGAGGTCAGTTTAAAAAAGATGTGATCTGTTAGTCTGGGTCTGATTGGAAGGGAAACAAAAACAAACATTAGGCTGTTCAGATTGTTTTTTTTTTTTTAAATTAGATATGGGTCACATAAAAAAGTTGGTTCTGGCAAAATTTTGCCTTGAGTGTGAACATAAAGTAATATTAGTGATCGGCAGGGTTCTAAATTAAACCCCCACCAGCCCACCAAATGTTGGTTAAAATTCATTTCAGTGGGTACAAACAAAATCTTACTGTCCAGTTTAGAAGGTGATGAATGAACAAGTAATTTTATTTATTTGTCCTGAAAGTACTACCACTACATTTCCCTTGAACATTATTCCACTAGGTATCATACATTTTATTTATTTACTTGTTTATTTGACAAGTTTAATTCTTTTGGGTAAACATCAGATGTCCGAGGGTCAGTAAATGCAGCATGTAATGTACTTCTAACATGTTGTTCTGCATCATCTCTACCATGTTCTACATCATAATGCAGAATTGTGTTAGAGAAAGTCCTGCCAAAAGCAACACTTTGGGGTAAATATGCGATGGTGTGAACCACAAACCGCTAGCTTCCGCCTTCTCAGCTGAACGATAAACAAGAGAAAAGCCAATCAGCTGATCAGCAACAGCCGTCACAAACAGACGGCCAGAGATCCACTACAGCAGACACGTTAGTGCAAAATGCAGCTGTCACAAGATTTAAAAAGACTGCGGGAAAAGAGTGTGTTAAAACACCCCCATTCTCTACAGGGGTGGCGTCCATGGGTTGCTCCATTAACGCTGTGTTTATTCTCATGTCCATCCACAGAGCCAGCCGGCTCATCTTTCCCATCGTGCCTCCACGTCCCGCCGTCGTAACAAAGAAATGATGGATGTTTGGGGCTTGTCATGCTGCACATGCGTTGAAAATTTTAACCCAATTAATTCCATAACTTAATTAACACGTTATTTTCAACAGCCGTAAGAAAAACTACTATTTTCCACACATAACACGAACTAATAAAGATATGAAGTTAGAATACGAACAGCTTTATTAATCCCGAAGGAAATTGTTCCAGAGTACAGGAACAAGGATAACAAAGACTATTGCACGTGTTATGGTTATAAACAGGCATATGCAGATAATTATTGCCGTTCTTGTGTTAGGTGACAGCAACTCGGCATGTTCTAATGCGAGGCTAGACTACTGTAATCGGCTTTGTTCAGGTGTAAGTTCGTCCCTGTTGTCCTGCTCTGTTTCTAACAGGGAAACGTGATCATATCACACCAATTTTAGCTTCTCTTCAGTGGCTCCCAGTCTGCTTTAGAGTGGATTTTAAGATTTTATCATTTGTTTTTAAGTGTTTAAATGGGCCAAGCCTTTTTATCTTTCCAACCTTTTTAACACCACCCATTCCTTCCAGAACCTTGAGATCTGCTGATCAGAGGCTTCTGGATGTCCTGAGGTCCAGGTTAAAACACAGCAGTGAGGGAGCTTTACCTGTTGTTGGCCCTAAACTGTGGATTTACCTTCACATCAGGACCTCACCTACAGCGGACATTTTAAAACTCATTTAAAAAGCCGTTTCTATTCTTGACGTTTGGGCCTTTGTGTTGTTTTCTGGTATTTGTTCATATTTGTTTTGTGTTGTTTACTTGTTACTTTTTTAAATCCTACAGCATTTCGGTCAGCTTCGCCTTTATACATAAACTTGAAACTAATTTATTGGACTCTCATCCACTGATCGGACACTCTGCTTCCATGTATCATACGTGGATTGTAAAAACTTAATGCCCTGATAACACAAACATACCCGAGCTCTTCTCCAGCCTTGATGTTTTCACTGGCAAAAAAGGCAATGTGTGGGAAACGGAGGTCCTGGTGTGTTGTGAACACTCGACAAGCAAACAAGTTAGGCTCACACATGTGGTTTAGGAAGCGGCTGATGTTTCCATAGAAACGGGCATCGATGCAGTAGAGATCTTGAGGCTGGAAGACATAAAAAGAATTAAGTCGTTTTAAATGGGGGAAAAAACAAAAAATGCAACAGAGGTAAGAAGAAAATAAAAGAGGAGATTTTCATGATTTTTCCACATATTTCTGTACTTTACCTTATCATCCAGACTGAACAGGTAAGCATCGTTTTGCCTCATCTCTGCTTCGGCTTCAGAGATGATCTCACCCACATACCTGTTCACAATGTTAACATCAGAAACTTGTACCTTAATTGTGTGTGTAAGCAAACATGTTTTTGAAATGTCACACAGAAACCTAAATATATACTGATGGCAGAACAGCACTGCAGGCATTTGCTAACATCTGCTAACATCTGGCAGCTGCAGGTGTAAAAGTAACAGATTTAGCAAATTAGGTGGAAATGTGTTGAAGCACATTTATAAATTACAGTGAGAAAGACGGTGTGACTGATTCTGGGTGTGTTTAACTTACTCGCATACAAAAGTCCCCTGTGGTATGTCTTGCAGGGTTCGGACTCCCCAGCCTTTTTTACTGGTCCTGAAAAGCTGGAGTCTGGTTCTGGAAGATGCAACACATCTTTAACAAAGACTTTTCTCAAAGCAAAATATGTAAAGTTGAGGCGGTTTCAGACGTGCCTGATCTCATTTTATTAATTCTCTCTGACGTGAGAAATGATGGAACTAAAAATCACCCTAACAGATAAGAGGAGGTGCTTTTAATCAAAGCGCTGCTCCATTAAATGAGTTACTTGTTTACATGTTGATAGTGCTGGATGGTGAGATAAAAATTATATATCATGTTTTTTTTCCCAGAAATTATATGTTTCATAGTATTTGACTAACTAACTAAATCTAGGTGCAAACCACATCTTAACATTATACCAAATCAGTTTTCATTATACCAATTAGTTTAAAGTCTAGTTTAAGAACTTTATTGTCATGTGCACAGCAGCTGAGCAATAAAAAGTCTTAACTAGGGCTGCAATGATTAGTCGACGTTGTCGACAATAGTCGACAATAAAAATAGTCGACAACGAATTTAACCATCGACTATTGTCGGCAAAAAAAAAAACAAACAAAAAACAAAAAACTACAGAGTGAGACATCGTCTTCTTATCCTATCTCTGCTCAGAGTTACACAATGCACATGCGCAAAGAGGGGAAAAAAATATAGTGAGACGTCTTCTTTTTTAATCTCTGCTGAGAGTTGCACATGCGCAATAAAGTCCGCCAGGGGAAATTATGGCGGCGGACTAGGGAAGAAAACAGCGGCAGAGAACGTTAAAAGTCTGGGATAACTTCACGTTAAACTTACAAAATAAATTAAATATATGTGAGATTTGTAAAGTGGCCCTTGCGTACAACGGAAGTACGTCTGCAATGCTCGAACATTTAAAGAGGAGGCACGTCGGGCTTACTTAAAGTGAAACAAGATCCATTTATAATAATCATCAGATACATAATCCGATTGGTCGACTAGTCGTTTTAATAGTCGATGAGAATAGTCATAAGTTGCAGCCCTAGTCTTAACGATGCATTTAACCTTCGTTAGGGGCTCCAAAGTGCAAAATCCTGCCAAAGCTCAATATTGCTGCTTTAATGTGTTAAGTTTCATTAAAAATGTATTTCATTATTTGAAATATATTCATTCTTATTTTATTTAAACAATATTTACACAAATATTTTAAAATTGATTAATTCTATTTATATAATTTATTTAATATTTAAATGTAAAAACAAATTATGTAGATAAACAAGGATTTTTCATTCATTTTAATTTCATGAAGTGATTATTTCTCATAAAATTCTGTCTTCTTTGTTTATCTGTTTATGGTCTTGCTGAACTACTTAAACTGAATTGCTTGTTTGGGACTAATAAAGTCTGAACTGGGATCCTTTTCTTTAAATACCTGAGACCATTTTGCACGACACGATTCTTGCAGGTCCTCCAGCAGGAGCAGGCATGGTTGCACTCAAAGATGAGAGGAGGCTCCTCACGACAAAACTCTGGCAGTAAGCAGCCGCTCTATGGATGAAAAAAGATCACATGTAACAAACAATGAATGGGCTATAGCTCAACTGCTGCCTCCTTGCAGAGATTTGCTCTTACCTTGTTGTACCAGCAGCGCAGGCTCAGCTGGCCACACATGCAGATACTGGAAGAACAGTCTTCCTTACAAACACAGTACTGTCCACCACAGATGAGAGGGAGAAAATAAACACACCGGTCACAGGCTGCTAAATCCTGGATCTCTGTTAGAGTACCTGATGGGATGAGTGTTCCCTCACCTGTAAGTGTGTTATGTTCCGATCAATATTCATTGGGGAAGTGACACAGTTTTCGGAGATGTATTTGTAGTTCTCTGGGTAAGGTTCACTATCGACGGAGTTGACGCAAGGAATGGGAAACCGTTCCTGCCCTAAAGATATGTCACTGTAAACACACACAGATACACGTCGGTTCAGGGATTTCCGTTTTAAGAATCATTGTCACAATAAATTTTCAACGCTTTGTGATTTGAAAGCCCAGTGACGGGTTCCAACCTGTGAAGGATTTTTTCTTCTGCTCGACTGAGCCTGGCGTTCCTGGCGTCCTTCTTGTTGGCCTGCAGGACGGCCCAGGCCTTCGAGTTGTGGCTGCAGCAGTCAGGAGGAGTTTCACCCTCACGGTTCTTCAGAAACACATTCGCTCCTCGAGACAAGAAGAGTCTGAGGAAACAAAGATTTTTTTTTTCTCCACACAGGACATACAGTTTTAGTTTTCTACTCTCTTGGAGGTTGTAACGTACGTGACACAATCCAGGCGATTCTCCCGAGCAGCGATGTGCAGAGGAGAGTCTCCGTGGATGTTGACAACCTGCAGGTCACAGTGGGCATCCAGCAGCAGCTCGGCGATCTCCACGCTGCCAGAGAACGCTGCCCAATGAAGACAAATGTTTTCTTCCTGAAAACAAAAACAGAAATTGATGATATTCTGTTCAATTATGAATAAATCACACAGCAGACTCATTTTGGAATCTGGCGACATTTTATCCAATATAATATTTTCTAATGTAAATCACAGACAGATGCAGCACAACTACTACAGAGAGGGAGGTGTGGTTAACAAGGCTGTGACTGAGTCTTCAGAGTGAAAAGCCTTCTGAACCAACCTTATCTCTGATGCTGATGTCAGCTCCTTTGGAAAGAAGCAGTTTCACTTGGTCCACATGTTTGTACTCTGTGGCCCAGATCATGGCCGTCCAGCCTCCATCGTCCTGTTGGAAGACAAAACTCACTTTCTCACTGATCCTCATTCACATCATGTAAGGACCAATTTAAAATATATATTTTTATCTTCGGTCAAAATTTCATTTAATTTTTTATTAATTTATCAATAATTAAATTGCATTTCATTTTAATTTAATTACTTATAATTTCAGTTTTTTAATTTTATTTGCATTATATTAAATTAAATTCCATGATGATAGTATGCGTGCTTGTGTATACATTATTGAATTTACTGTTAATGGTCAAAATATATATTTATATAAATGCATTTATTTCTCAAGTAAACCCAACTTTTTCAAGTCTGCAGAATATTACTATATATTCTGAGCAGGCTGATCACGTTTGATCTGAACAGATAACATGAAGCTACTGGGTCTCTGAACACAAGATTTTTACACTTTCGTTTCGACTGCACACAAACCAGTAAACCAGTAAAGTTTTCCCTAAAGAAAACAATCTTTTTAGGCTTAAAAATGATCTTTTTAACCAGTGGGGTTGATTTTTTTTAGCGTAAAAGCTTGTTTGTCTTTTTTTTTATTGAACAAATGAAGGAAACACATTATGTTAGTGAGCTCTGAGGAAGCTTTAAAAGTGTAATTTAATTTTTGCTGGTTAGCTGTTTCCTCCGCTTCTATAAAGACACTCTCTTTATAGAAACAGTCTATCCAAAGTGTCCCACCATTTTTTATTTGTTCCCTTTTTAAGGAAGAAAACATGAAATTTTACTGACCTGGCAGTTTATGTTGATCAGTCCGGTGGACAGAAGGTGCTCAACAATCTTGTAATGGCCAGACTTTGCCGCCAGGTGGAAACATGTGAATCCTTCAACATCCTGAGAGCAGAGACTCTAATTAGTGATCATTTTCTTTTCGCTTAAACATGCCAAATATTTTCCAAAAGCAAATTATCTGAAAGCTTCTTGAGCAGAAACCAGTCGGACTTCTATAATGAACTTGTTTTCAGGGAGAAACAGACACCTGATGGAGGCTTTTTATATCCAGGATAAGGTTGATGGAGGTCTACCTTGTGTGTGGCGCTGGCTCCAGCTCTCAGCAGGTACAGGACCACCTCCATGTGATTGTTCTCACAGGCCTCCATCAGTGGAGTCCGCTGGTCATCATCACAAATGTCCAGGTTTGCTCCAGCCTGAAAAATCACACAGCATCAGACAGCAAATGACGTAAAGTGCTTTTAGAAATGAATGAAGGTCTGATTTCCACATCTGGAACTGAAATGTAACCCCACTTGTACGAGCATGTGGCAGATGTCCTTGTGTCCTCCCTCGGCTGCTGCATGCAGTGGCGTGCGTTTGTTCTGAGACTCCATCTTGAAGTTAGGATCAGTACCGTCCACTAGAGGGGAAAGAAGAAAAAGATTTTGTCTCTATCGGCTCAGATAAAATCCAAAAATCCAAGAGGTATGGGAAGCTGAAAGGGGCTTCACGTACCCAGCATAAGAAGGACCTTCTTCAGTTCTCCCTGCTTGGCAGAGAGATAAAGTTGCTTGGGGTGGAAACGCAGCTTCTTGGGTCTAAAAACACACAATTAAAAATAATGAGGAGTTTGTCTTTGTGGAAGTTTATATATTTTTTTCTTTTTTTTTTTTAATACTTGTTGCCCAACTTACTTCTCCATATCAAGAGCAACCAGGATTTCATCTAGAGTTTCTTTAGGAGTTCCTGAGGCGAGTATAGGTGGGGTTGCTGGTTCCATCCCAGCAAGCACAGAGGCATTCCTGGAAGCCCCGGGAACACCAGTGGTGCTGAGTCCATGAGAAGAGCGAAAGGACAGCGAGCTGTCGGCTCTGCCGGTGACTTCGCCACCCGCAGCCGAACAAGAAGAGCTGAAGAGTAAACGAGAAAAGGATCAGCTCGTCTGTTTTTTCTTGGAAAATAATAAGCCGTGACTTAGAGCCTGTTTGAGTAGGCAGTTTACCTGCCAGTGGTGGTGTCTGCTCGGCCCTCTGGAGCTCCAGGTGTGGCTGGCCCCTGTGTGAGAGCAGGGGGGACCGTAGAGGTGGTGTCAGCCTTAGCGATGGTGACTTCCTTGGCTTTGCTAGCTTCTTCTCCACAGTGAGGACAGAAGCTTTGACCTTTCAGAACTGAGGCGCAAGCCTGATGGAAGCGGTGAGAGATACTGACGTCTGGTTGACACTCCATGAAGGTGCCCTGCACGAGAGAAGAAAGCAGACATTCTTCAAGCAAGATGATCCACGAGGTCTTAACATGAAGTGGTAATACAACCCCAGTTCAATAACAAATGTAAACAATAAAACCACTGCAGATGAGTGAACCTCTGCCCATCTTCTGACTGACCTGTCAACCATTAACCTAATTAGTTGTCAAATGCTCCTCCAGTTGTTTTTTATTTCTACCAGTTACATTTCCATCCTTTTGTTGGCCCTGTTCAACCATTTTAGAGACGTTTTGCTGCCTTCAGATGGTAAAATGTCTCAGCTTCAACACCTGATATGTTGTTTAGGTTCTATTTGGGATAAAATGGGTGTTTATGAGATTTACAAATCATTGCATCCTGTTTTTACTTACATTTTATACAGTCTCAACTTTTTTGGAATTAGTGTTGTAGTGTTGTTGTTTTTTAAACTGAGGAGAAAAAATAAGTCAAAGTCTTGGATTAAAGTTCATGAACGTAGTGCTGCTTTTTGCTTGTTAAGAAATTAGTCTGCACCTTGTTTATCTAATGTTCCACGCCTCTTGATTTGTCATTTTTCCAAGCACAGAATTGAAAGTAGGAAAGTATTTTTTCTTGGTATTACAAGAACTCTAGAAGTTGCTGTTGAATTTTATTTACGCGATGGTTAAGTTGTGTTTGTCTCACGAACACTGGCACCTGAAACAGCTTTCACTGCCGAAAGCTTTCACTCACCAATCCAAATAATGGAAATCAGGTGTTCTAATCACTTCCATGGCCACTGGTGTATAAAAATCAAGCACAGAGGCAGGCAGAGTGTTTCTACAATCATTTGTGAAGGAATGGGTCACTCTCAGGAGCTCAGTAAATTCCAGCATGGTACTGTGATAGGATGCCAGCTGTGCAACAAGTCCTGTCATGAAATTAGCTCACTCCTAAATATTTCACAGTCAACTGTCAGTGGTATCATAACAAAGTGGAAGTGATTGGGAATGACAGCAACTCAGCTATGAAGAGGTAGGTCCTGTAAAATGACTGAGCCAGGTCGGCGGATGTTGAGGCACATAGCGAACAAAAGGTCGGCAACTTTCTGCAGAGTTGATTGCTACAGACCTGGTCTTCAGATCAGCTCAAGAACAGTGCAAAGAGAGCTTCGTGGACTGGGTTTCCATGACCGAGCAGCTGCATCCAAGCCATACTCACCAAAAGCAATGTAAAGCGTCAGATGCAGTGGTGTAGGGAACGCCGCCACTGGACTCTGGATCAGTGGAGACACGTTCTCTGGAGTGACGAATTGCACATCACCATCTGGTGATCTAATGGAAGAGTCTGGGTATGGCGGTTGCCAGGGAAACGGTACTTGTCTGACTGTATTGTGCCAAGTGTAAAGTTTGGTGGAGGGGGGATTATGGTTTGGGTTGTTTTTCAGGGGCTGGGTTTGGCTGCTTAGTTCCAGTGAAAGGAACTCTGAATGCTTCAGCAAGAGATTTTGGACAATTCCATGCTGGCAACTTTGTGGCAACAGTTTGGGAATGGTCCTTTCCTGTTCCAATATGACTGTGCACCAGTGCACAAAGCAGGGTCCATAAAGACATGGATGAGGAGTTCGGTGTGGATGAACTTGATTGGCCTACACAGAGTCCTGATCTCAACCTGACTGAACACCTTTGGGATGAATTAGAGCGGAGGCTGAGAGCCAGGCCTTCTCGTCCAACATTAGTGTCTGACCTCACAAATGCGCTCCAGGAGGAATGGTCAGAAATTCCTATAAACACACTCCTAAACCTTGTGGAAAGCCTTCCTAAAAGAGGTGAAGCTGTTATAGAGGTCCAAAGTTTGGGCCAACTTCATACTGAACTCATTTGATTAAGAATGGGATGTCTAATAAGCTCATATGAGAGTCAAGACAGGTGAGCCAATACTTTCAGCAATATAGAGTACATTCAGCCTATTGGTCTATGAGGCTGCCGGCAGTAAATGCAGCATTGCAGCGCAGACAGACGGCAGTTTAAGAGTCAAGTAACAAGACGATAGAAGGAAAAGGAAAGCTAGCTAGATAAAACAGAGAAACAGGCGCCTGCACCAGAGAAGATTTTAGGGTTTGTTTTCTTGAGTGTAGTTGCTTATTTAGGCTTGTCCTGATCCCGTTGTGAAGCCCTCCTGATTTTCTCACAGATGTCCACAATAAAGCAATAACCCATGGATGTGGAATAGGAAACATGAATGCAACAATCCTTTTATTTTCCCCATTAAGTAGCGTCCACAGCCCTGTTTCCTTGGCTACCGCGGTCGTCCGAACCGGTACGCCCCTTCCCACATGCACACAACTTCACTTGATAGAACAACAGTGACAACGCCTGCAAATAAATTGGAAATATGTAAAATACATATAATGAAAAGTATGAAAGCAGCCTCTCTAAGACCTTATCTCTGAGGCTGATGGACATCAGTTTCAGTTTCATAACCACACAAGTTATTTGTTATATCCCAGTTCTTTGTGAGATGAGTCATGTATGTCTTATTAAATTAAAGTTTTAAAGTTCAATGGACATGTTTGCAAAGGTTAAACAGGCTACGATGCAGAATGACAACCATTCACAGCTGGAACCACTTCTGGTTTGTCTGTGCAAGGAGCAATGAACTTTAGAAAAAATAAAAAAAACTATGTTAATGTGTGATAAAATAAATGTTGCCATTACTCAGTTAATGCGTTAAAAACCATATTAGATGCGTCAACATGCCCAGCCTTATTGTTAATAAAAAGTCTACTGCATGTTACAGTGATGAATTTTTAACTTTTTAAATGTTATTTTCTAGTGCAGGAGTATTCTGCTCAATTTTTAAGAAATATAATTATGTTATGTTATGTTATAATACCAGAGGTGGTTCCAGCTGTTCATGGTTGTACTTTTGCGTCTCAGCCATTGAGATAATTGTGTTTGGACTGCTGCAGCATCACCTGAACTTGTCTATTGATGTCTCCACAGGTGGAAACAAGTTTTAATTTACTAATTAGATGATAGACTTTATCTCCTTTTGGGTTATATGTCTAAAACAGGAATTTTAAGAGCAAATGTCCAATTGTAGATTACCTGGATATTTACACAAGTTTAAGGACTTTATCTTTATTTTTCCCTTGAAAAATCACTTCCCCCCTCATAATATATCAGTTTATGTTCTGTTCCAACAGGGAAACGCCTAAATATAAGAAAGCAGCTTCACAGCTTTAAAATTCTTACTGCTGACTTGTTACCTTTGAACCAAAAATGCTTAAATATTTATCCTTCTTTGTCATATATACTTTATTTTATTACAATAATGTTTAAATAGAGATTTACAAGAAATATTTTAATTGTTGGGTTGTAAAGGAATTCTGCAGGTAAAGCAGCTTTTTTTCTGTTTTTACAAATGTGTTTCTAAACCAAGTTACTGAACTTTAGTTTATTTAGAGGTACTTTTAATATAAAAGTTAAAAAAAAGGGTTTTCAATCATCACTGATTTTTTTGCAAAACAATGAAATTAATTGTTTAAACATTTTAATAGTTGCCCAGCACTAACTTAAAAACCAAACCTGACTTAAGAAACTGAACTAATAAACCCTTTATTTGTATGTTTTTAGCTTTTCTAAGATTTTCCTAAGATTCAAGGTTAATGTTTTCACGTGAAAGTATTTTTTCCCCCGCATGTGCACATTTGCTCAAAAATGTATTTCGAGCCCAGCTGAGTGACCATGAACTCACCGCTCTGCAGAAGAAGCCACAGCCTGGACAGCACTGGTGCTTCACCATGCCATTGCGGTGATCCTCACAAAGAACCAGCAGCTGAACGGAGTTGGAAGGACGCATCATCTCGTGTTTCAGTACGGCGCTTTGGCAGCGACTTAGCTGTCCATCCACGCTCTCTGTGGCCATGCACTTCCTGTCTGCCAGAATGAGAATCTCTCGACTCTTGGGGGTCTCCATGCGGCAGCTGCAGAGCGGAAGCTCCTGAGCATCTTCGACCACTGACCCTGCAGTGTCTGAAAAGAAACGCAATTAACCTCCTGGAGATGGCACATGATCGGGATGAGGAAATATAAAAAAAGTTAATAAGATTAAGTTTTTAATCAAATATAATCAACAATTCCCCATATGTTGGGCTTAAAATGAATCATGGTTGGTCATGAAAAGGAGGCTCTACTAATGAGAATCACACGAGCATGCTGCTTTGAACAACATAGCTGGTCAGAGACAAACTTCACCTACAAAATACACAGAAAACTCCTTTCTGTTCACAAATCACACATTATGTGCATTTTAAATCCAAAAGGACAGGTATGGATTTACACATTGCTATTTCTTACACCACAACTTTGTCACCTTGAGATGATTTCAAACAGTCCTATAGAAGTCCTACAATGGAACAACCACTCTACCCATTCAGGGAAATTTCTGAGTCCTTTCTGAGCAAAAATGATGAGAAAAGCGGCTCTTCCCACCCGTGTTGGAGGAATACCCCAAAGACAGAAACAAAACAATAACAAAAACTAATGCACAAACACTGTGACGAAATGTATTGACATGTATTGAAAATATTTGATTTTCCATTCAGAACTAACTTTGTTGTGAGGAATGGTGGCATCAGTTGGGAAGAGAACCAATCAGATTTATTCTGTGTCTGGTAAGCAGGACAGTGCCCATGTTTTATCTACCCCTCCTGTCATGTTGCTGCACCCCTCACTTGGAGAACCACCGGAATTATGGCTAATTATTAGTGTCATTTTATGTAAAAGAATAACTTAAAAGACAATTACGTATAAAAAAATCATTGCTCTTTAGTTGCATAGGTGTAGACAGAAGAGCCAGAGAAGTTTTTGTTGCTTCGAAGACACACATCAGTGGATATGTGGGTAAACTTGATTTTTTTTCTTTTTTTTTTTTTTTTGTTAAGCTCACCTTTGTTGTGTGAAGTCTTGCTGAGGTCGTCTGACTCAGGCGGGAGAACGTGAGTGTAGTCCTTGTCATCGCATGCCTGAGCGCGATCTGAAGCCTGAGGTCGAACCGCTGTGTCCACTTCTGAGCATAATGACAGAGTCAGAAAATCTCTTTTACAGAAAAATTATTTAAAAAAAGAACCCAAAGCATAAAGCCTCAATCAATGAATGATATGAGAGTATTTGTGAGACAAAAACAACAACAAAAACAATCTAATCCATCCATCTATCCAATCTATATGTCCATCATGAAGGGCAAACTATTCTGTCCCACTCTGACATAATTGGGGAAGAAAATTGAGATGACCCAGCTTTCAACAAGCACTTAAATGCACCATGTATGCTTGAAGCTGTGAGGCTCCCTGGAAGTGTTAAGAGCAAGTGGAACCTCTGGCGGTAAAATGTGAAGCCTATGCTGAAGTTCACCCCTCATCCACTAGAGGCTATTCGAAAACAGAGCAAATCCCCATAGACTCCCATGTTAAAAAGACCAACTTCACAGCAGAAATAAACATGTTTAAAACCTGGAACAAAAATCTATTTTAGGATTAATAGGTCAAGTTTACCTTCATGACAACTGTGAGGGGGGTGAATTTTTTTCTAACTCATCTGTTTTGATGTTATTTAATCTTGAAATTCAGCATAATTAGGGGCGTGTCCTTTTGATTGACATGTATCCAATATCCGCAAAAAGAAGGGAGAGTGTAACACAACTGCGGTTTTTAGCCGGCTAACAGCGCGCCTTAGCTTTAGCCTGCCTACATCTGTTAGCTACTCTTAGCTCCGGGTTAGCTCGGTTAGCTCTTAGCTACAGGCAGCTCGGAGTTTGATGGGTGTCAATCATCCACCCCCACCTTCACAGCCCCCCTCTCAGCTCCACCTCTTTGCCCATTTTTGTAATTTTCAGGAATGACGACACTGCCAAGATGGCGACGGTGGGAAAAGCCCAATGAGCTTCAACTCAGCTCTTCAGAAACCTACAGGTGAAGTCACGGAGGCTCCGTCCATCTTTTATAAACAGTCTACGGTTAAGAGTCTAAAAACTCCTCATGCACTTTAAGCTGATCTGTGCATAAATGTTGTTTACACGTACCACATGACTCGTTCACGTGCATTTACCAATCTGTCTGTGTAGGAGCCTTTTTGACTTTGAAACTATCAGATGTGAGGTTGATAAAAAAAAAAAGTGTGTAAAATATTGATATTTGTGCATTTTTGTAATTTTTGTGTGTAAATTTATTTTGTAATTTCTAGATATATGTGTGCATTAAAATGCAGTTTTGCAGGTATCTAAATTTACATACAAATTTATTTACATCGTTTACAAATGAAGTTTTACGCGCACACGATACTGACCCAGGTCAGGTAATTTTGTTAATATCTTATTATCTCCTTGGATGTTTAATGTTTCAAGCATGATAAAACCTCCACTATGTTTTACTGCAGGCAGGATGTCCGGCTTCATTTTGTGTTCCTCTGTGAGTACTGCTGTGGTGTTGGTCTTAAACTTCACTTCTACTGTCCTGGCCAGATGTTTCAGAAGTGACTTAGACTTAGTGTTTCTCTAAATTTTCCATACTTCAGTATTTTAAAGAATATTTGTTTCTTCATATACTGAAAAGCAAGAAAAGCATTTCCTATAAATTAAAGACTCAAATTTATTCAATAATGATATATTTACAGTGTTAAAGTCTAGAAGGACAGAAACTACAATTACACTTTACAATCGTGTTAAATCTTTTCACCATGTAAACATAACGGATCTGATTGTTTTATCTGGCATCAGCTGGCATTTCTGATCAGCTTGATTTAAATTGGAATATTTGTCCATATACATGTAGCTAGTGTTTTTACTTGTCTACCAGCCATTTGAGAATAGCCCACAGGTTCTCTACTGGATTAATATCTGGGGAGGTTCCAGGCCACATATCCAACATTTTAATGTGATGTGCTGTAAACTGCTTGTGACTTTTGCCTTGTGACATGGTGCACCATCCTGCTTGAAAAAGTACTAAACATCATCATATTGGTCCTGAATTAATGGCAGAATTAGCTTTCCTTGTTCATAGCAATGGTTCCAGACAGAGCTGGTACAACACAAGGCTCAAGGTAGTGTTTATCTTTCAGAAAATCCATTTTTCAGATGTCCCAAACACACAGAGAGGAGCTTCCTTTGAGAATATAAAAACAATTTTCATAGCTGAATCCTCAGGAGATGATTCTGGCACTTGGTTTACACTCGTAAGATTTTATCTTAAAGTTTTTAAAGATGTGGTACACAGTACTCTCTGGTTCAATACCCTCTGCAGCAATTACCTCAGAGGTAAGGCCATTTTTATGCATCAATAATCAATAAAAGCTGTGCAGGTTTCTGATAGGCTGTAGAAACCACCGCTGGCAGATTAAGACAACTTTAGTTGACTCTTAACCCATTAACACCTGAGTTTATTTACAATTATATAAAAGCAAAATAACAGTGGAAAATAAGAGGAGGAAAGGAAATTAAATATTAACTAAATTAGTAACAATATAAATACATAAATAGAAATACATTCATAGAAATTTTAAAACTGATTAAATCAATAAGGGGTTAAATGTGACTGAATGTGTTCATGTGACCAGAGCTGACTTGTATTCACTCACATTTCCTACTGTGATGATGATGATTCCAAAGTTATGTTAGCTAAAAACTTTATCTCATTACAACAGTACAGAAGCAACGTAAATTACTAACTTAAAAACCGAAGCAGCTTTTCTACGTCTGTATAACTTACAGAGAAACTGTATGGTCAAATATAGTCAAGGTCAAGTAATAGTTAACTAAATATGCTGCTTTCCTCCTCAGTGTTAACATGAGGCAGGGCTCTAGGCTAACATTTGCACTGCATTGGTTTGCTCTTAGCTAAGGCTTGTTACACACATAATGATTGTTTTAATCTTATTAGATTTTTTATCTGGTCGAGACCTCACACGTGAAGATAAAAAAAAAATCAGTTTTGATCGTATTGTGTGTGGTGTGTTCCAAAAATTTAATCACGGAACAACACACACATAACAATGCTGTCCAGCAACTTATCTACAATCTAGTCCTCCGAACTGGACAAACAGCAACTTGCAAAAAACGAAGAAGAAAAAACATAGTAACAACCGGAAAACACCAACACACAGCATGGAAAAGGATATATAGGACGAGGGAATGGTGGTGGTCTTGGGACTATTGTTAACAGAAAAAGCCAGAACAGAAAAAAATAACAAACTGGAGATTGAGTTTTTTTTTTTTTTTTTTATATATAAATCTTTATTCAACAGTTACTGGAGATTGAGTTAACACAGACTTTATTTACTTCCTTGTTCCTCAGCCAGCTCGCACTCTGATTGGCTACATTCTGTACCATGTCACCATCCACACAGTCACAATACATGAGTCGTCGTGTTCCTCAGAAATCTTTATATTAAACATGTTCAATATTCCCAATTGTTGGCTACGACCGGTTTCAGAGTGGATTATCAGGACAAAGCGGTTCGTAACACACCACAGACCAAATGATAATTGGACAGGGAAATCTCCAAACGATCAGGTGTTTGCCGTCCGACGTCGGGAAGAGGCAAAATCTGGACAAAAACAGCCCAAAAGTCGTTATGTGTGTACCAGACCTAAGCTAGTTTTTCTTAATCTTGAAATTAAATCCGACTTGTCTGTGTTGTTCTGCTCCATACTGGAAGCCTGAAGTGCGCCAGTCACTGAACCGACCAACACCACCATGTACAGCTATAGCTCAAAGCCAATCAAAGATCCACCATTTTTCTGCCTTTAACTGTTTTATATAATTTGGTCCTGAGCTTGGATAAGGAGGAAATTAACACAGAATACAGAGACAGACATTCTCAGAGATAAAGGTTCAACACCTAGACCTGAAAAATGTAGTCACACTGGTTGGGCCCTTTAAAATCTGTTTTAATTTTTCCAAATTCTGTCTACTCTGTAACCTCATTTTCCCCACGGCGATTTTGTCTAATCATGCGGTGGATTCATAACATGTCGACAGTACTATAGGAAAATATTTTCTTCTTAACCCCTTAATGCCTGAATTTATTTACAATTATATAAAAACAAAATAAATAGAGGAAAAAAAATCTGGAAAAACTATAATAAAAAGAAAATACTGGAATAAAATGTATTTAAATTAAATATTAAATAAAAAAAAACACAGAAATATTAGTGAATAAAAGCAAATACATTAGATTAAAATAAGCAAAGGCTAAAAGTGGGCTTTTGTAAAACTCCAGGCATCAAGGGATTAACGACATTATTCCAGCTCTAGAGATCTTCATGATACAGTTGCTAGGCAACAGGGGTCAGAGACAGAGGAGGTGACCTGCAGTAAAGAGCTTCAGGCCGGGATTCGAACCTGCGGCAGCTGCTTCAACTAGCTAAAGTCTCTGTATACAAAACATTTGCTCGACTAGTTGAGCTTGAAAATAATGCCATATTCAGATTATTAATGACATGAGTAATACCCGTTGTTTTTAAAACGCAACAGTCCCTCCTCCAAGCAGTTTTGTGGAGATGGACTGATATTTTTCCTACAGATCTTCAGAAACGCCTCCAGCTGCGGCTCAAACACTCGGTAAGTGAGTCTGATAGATGCTGCTCTGGTGTTCTGACAACATTCCTCCTTGTTTGCAACGCTTCACCAAAAACAGGAAACCTTTTCATTGTTTCTAGAGACACTTAGGGAAGTTTGTTGTTTATTTCTGTTGGTCTCTTAGCCATTGCTGACTTTCTTGGGGGGGACACGAGTCCTGCCGGTGCTGGTGACGTTGCACAAGAAGCTGCAGCAGTCGAAACAGGTTTGACTATTGTTTCCCTTTTCTTGTTCTCAGCTCAGACGCCATGAAAACCTCAGATTGGTGGGAAAAGCAGATCTCACCCTCATACCCAGCAAATTCCACAATATTCCGCGTTTAACAACAGATTCCATTTTTAATGTCAAATTCTGTCTACGTTATCCACATCGTGGAAATTATAGGGCCCAAGGAGTCCTAAGATAATTTCAGGATGGTTGCCAGATCATTGTAAAAAGTTTGGGAGACACTGTTGTAGAGCTCTGTCAGGGCTACTGATAAGCAACTATGACACTGTAGGAGTAAGTGTGATCACCTTTGGTCTTCATCCTCCTTCTTCTCTTCCGGGAAGGTCGGAGCCATGCGCTGTCTGCCTTTTTCTTTTTCAACTTCTTCTTCAGACTGGACTCTGTGCTCTGAGGCAGACAGAAAGACTTCAGTCAGAAATTATTCCAGAAATACTCAGAAAGTGAGTAACAATAACAAAATACCCAACTGCACTCACTTCTGCTCTGTCCTCAGTCAACAGAGATGGTATGAGATGAGATTTAAAACTCTGATGAAGTTAGGTAGACTAATGATGCTGAGAGGGTCTTACCAAGTCAGACTCTGTGCCCTCCTCCTCTCCCTCTTCTTCTCCAGATTCTTCAGACTCCTGCTCGTCTTTCACCTCCACCAAAAAGGATAAAAGAATCCATCAGCAGCATTTAACACATAACATAAAGTATTATGGATTAGAGATTTTGTTTCCTGTTGGCAGCACTGATGCTCTTTACTTCCTGCACACAATCACAACAGATTACTCCACAGTTCAACAGATCCTCAAGTTGTCCATTTTGCATGAAATACGCATCACAGAACAGGAACTGACTTGTAATCTCCCACCTGATTGGTTGGTTCAGATGTTTCTTGGACAGCAGTGACAGCTGCTGCTGCTTGCTGTTGTTGCTCCTCCTCCTCAGACTCCAGGTCCTCTGACTCTTCCTCCTCGGATGCGTTTCCCACCTTCTCCCCATTTATGTTGGTCACCTCTTTAGTCTGCAGGAGAAGAAGGAGACATTTATTTGTCTACATCTCGATTGGCTTGGATCCCGACTGAACAATGTCCAGTTGTGACACTTGTCTAACATTTTAGGGCAGTTTTCCATAGAGTCTTTTGGGTTCCCTTCGCAGACATGGAGTCAAAAAGTTCTGAAAAAACTCTGCTTATTTCCTGAAGGAAGACCAGAGCCACTCCAGGGTTAGTGAAGTTTAGTTTAAACCTCCCAGGAAGCAGGTTTAACTTCTGATTAAGGGTCTAGTAAACTACGTAAATGGAATGTAATGAAACCTTAATCTTGACATTATTACTACATATTCTAAGAATATCTTCATTCTCATTCAGCTAGCAGCTCTTCAAATTTATAGACTCGACTTTGTCCTTGAAACAAGGTACCGGCCCACACTGTACTCCAGTAGCAGGTAATACCACAACAAAAACCATCCGGTTACATCAGCAAGGGCCCAGAAAAAGTAGTCCAGTAAAATCGTAGGTCCACAACAAGTCTTTTATCTATAAAAACTAGGGCTGACCAATGATTAAAACTTTGAATCAGATTAATCACAGCTTACAAATTAATCAGTCACCATTCGCAACTATGCCTAAAAAAAATGCCCGTTTTTACTGTACTGTATCAACAGAAAGAGCCAAAGCTTACATAGGGTTTTCTTAGATTTTTTACATTAGATGATCACTTTAGTTGTAATAATCAGTTCAATATTACATCAAATTAAGACCTTAAAAATATATATATCTCAATTTGTGCCCCCTTTTGCCCCTGCCTGGCCCCCCATCTAAACTTTTCTAGACCCGCCCCTGCACAGCTAAAGTATAAATCCATCTACCTTCATAGATGTGTGTCTTTTACAGCTGTGTCACTAGCAAACCTCATTAATACTGAAAAGTAAAGTACAGTAAAATGTCCAAAAACTAACAGCTTTTTGGTAAATATGCGCCAGTATGAACCATGAACCGCTAGTTTCCTCCTTCTCAGCTGAACGATAAACAAACACAACAATAGAGGCGACAGAAAAGCCGATCAGCTGATCAACGACAGCCATCGTGATTCACAACAGGAGAGGGAGGGGGCGAGGAGGAGGCTGCTGTAGACACGGAGATAACCAGAACAGCGACGTTTGTGCAAAACTACTGAAAAGTTTGTTTTGTTTAAAAAAATGTGTGAAAAGTTTGGGGGTTGAATCCTCTCAGCAGGAAAAGTGTGAGTGTTAAAACACCCTCACCCCCCCACGAGTGTGATGCCCTCAAAACCATCCATAGAGCCAGCCATCTGTTTCCATTTTGCCTGTAGATGCCTCCATGTCTCGTCGTCATAAATGACAGATGCAGGACACTGGCTCAAGAGATCCCAAGTTGGGGAAGCCTGCTCTGTGGCAATTCAGACACACACACACGCACCGTCTCACTGTGCGCAGGCAGGTGACCTACTGTACGTGTTTCTCATAACTGTCCCACATTTCTGTACAACAATAAACCAGAGTAGAACAATTAATCATTGTCAAAAAGA
>JBAFTB010000021.1:22679349-22695111 GCA_037177355.1 Melanotaenia trifasciata
GTTTTGTAAGGTATGGAGAGGGAATGCAATTTGTGTGTGTGTGTGTGTGTGTGTGTGTGTGTGGGGGGGGGGGGGGCGGTCTTTGGAGAGCTAGGCTACAGTTTTTGTCTTGCAGTGGACCAGGTGGCTGCCTGGCAGGACCAATGAATGACCTGTGATTGATTACCTTCGATGTGTGTGAGTTACTATTGTCTGCATCACAAACTCAAAAAGAGCTTTCCTCCCCTCTCGTGTTGCCATGGAGATCGCTGCTGACACACCTACAGAAAACAGCAGGTTTGTCCATATCTTCCCCTCCTGAAGCAGTCAGCTGACTGCTCTTAACTTGCTGTACCAAGCTCCATCTACTCTGCAGGCCCTCATACAAATCTACCCTAATCTCCATCACAGGGCCTCCAAACCAGCAGCTTCACCAAAGACCAAAGTTCAGAGATCAAAGTCATGTTGTCTCCAAACTCATCACATCAAATATGTTCGACATCCTGTTTCCTTATGGAGGCAAAGTTCATATAAGCAGCAACTTGAACTAACTGTGCACAGAGTACTATTTATTTTAAATAAGGGAGTGTCCAAAACGCTGTCTACCAGGCTCTGACACCATGAGGATTTGGTTTATGGATTCTGGACAAAGTCTACAGATAAAACAAGATCAGTCCTGCAGACATACAGTAGGGCATTGATCTACAGGTAAGATGAAGAACTAAAAACTCTCCAGATTCTTAATGATCAGAGCAAATAATAGTTTGAGAAAAACGTAAATTACAACGCCTAAACTTATGATGAATGGACTTTAAGGTTGACTGTTAAAGCAAAAGGACGATTTTCAGTAGTTTCAGTATGAGGATCTTTTGCTTCAGGGTGAAGGTCTATAGATAAAAACAAAGGAAGAGTCATAAAATAAAGGAATTACTCCATCTTTCAATTTGCATTTCTTAAAATAAGCTCAATACAACCTTAGATGAAGAACAGGTATTACACACCATGTCATGATTTCTTTAACAAATATGAAGCAGAAATGTGTAAGACTGCATAAACTAAATTAATATAACCTGTAGAACCAGCTGAAATAACTAAAAATAACTTTTCTATGGGACATTATCTGTCTATTTCATCCATTTCTCTCCTCTTTACAATGTTGCTTCAGTTGATTGAGGGTTATTTTTGCACACAGCATTTCATTCAGATTGAGGTCTGGACTTTAACTGGACCATGTCAACAACTCGATTTTCATTTTCAGTCTTTCCGCTGCTTTGTTTGGGACCATTGTCCTTTCATGACCCAGCTCAGACAAGATTTAGTGGTCGGACAGTAGGACCCAGAATTGATTAGAAACCTTTGGTATAAGGAGAAGTTCATGGTCCACTCACTGACTGCAACATGGCCCAAATCATCAGCCCTCCACCACCGTGCTTGCTAGTTGGTATGAGCTGTTTGTGCTGATATGCTTTGGTGGGGTTGCTGTGCGTCATGATTAAACATCTCCATTTTGATTTAATGTCTGTGGTTTGATCAGATGTAACTATGCAAACCTAAGATGTGATGTCCCGCTCTTTTTAAATAAAGGAAGCTTTCTAATGCAACCCTTCCAAACAAGCCATACTTGTTCATTCTTTGTCTAATTGTTCTGTCATGAACTTTAACATTTAGCATGCTAACTGAAGCCTGAGTAGTCTAACATGTAGCTCTTGGACTTTTTGTAGTTTCTCTCAAATGTCTCCCATCTCTGAATAATCTCTCTTTCTGTAGAATGATGGATTCCAAGTAGTTTGGAAATGACCTTATAACCCTCCCCAGATCCATGAGCAGCAACAGATGCTTCTCTGAGATCATTGCTGATGTCTTTCCTCCTTGGCATTGTGTTAAAACATACCTGAAAGTATTCACACTGTCTGATGAACAGTAGCAACACTCTGCTGCTACCAACCATCTTAAATCATATGGAAGCAGTAGGGGAGCACATTAAAAAGACAGACTGTAAATTACTAAATGAGACAGCAGATTTACCTCCCATATTGAGATGTTGGGGAATACAAAGAGCTCCAAACTGTCCAGCCTCCATTTCTAATTATCAATGTGTGGATTTAAGTGGAACAAGTCCAGTACAGGGAGACCCCATCCTGCAACCCAGACAACCTGAATGATCTGCTGCTGGATTCTCTACTGAGTCTTGACAGATCTCACTTTTCCATTTTCCTCCTGACAATGGAAACCATTAGTATTCAGTATCAGCACAATCTACAATGCCAGTATATACAGAGCCATCAACAATAATTTTCCCCCTGGAAAAGGGCACCTAGTCCAAGACGTATCCTAATTTTAGCCCTTAAACCTCTCACTTCACAAATAGAGCCTTTCTCTGCTGAACTGGCATCCTGTATTAGAGGAAGTGTCTGGATGCCAAAAGCAAGTCCCATCAATAAATTAGGCTGGCCACTGGGCTTGCTTCCTCTTTCAGTCTTTCCCTTTTCTTTTTGTCTGGCCGGCCGGCTCTCTCCTCACACAAGACTCCTGTTAGCTGAGACTCCTCAGCTGCGCCTCAGTCCGACTTCCTATGTCCCACTTCACATCTGAGCCACGGCACTGATCCGAGTCAGTGGAACAAGGGGAATGACAAAACTCCTGCAACTTCTTTAGAGGCCTCTCCTGCACTAAAGCTAGCCGTGGGTTCTGTTGGTGTGTTAAAAGCCTGCATCGTGGAGGCAGAAGTGATTTGTCCTCTTTCCTCAGGGTGTGTAGGGGTAGGGGGGTAGATTCAGGCCTGGTTTATCACAGGGTGCTCAAACAGGATGCTTTTGCATCAGCAGGACACCAGCAACTGCTTTTTAACATGAACATAAACAACATATCAGATGCTGAAACTAAGACATTTTATCATTTCATGGAAATATTAGCTCCAACTATGGAAGCTACTCTCACATTCCTTTATTACATTCTCTTAAATGTAATGTCCACACATTATTTCGTACAAAATGGAGCTCACAGACTAAGGACAGAGTTGAATCTTTCCATCACCTTGGCACATTGTTTTTTGTCTGCTCTGAAGAGATCATGTGTTTGGGATTTGCTCGTCTGCAGAGTCGAGAGCTGCTGCTGCTTCATCACAACTAAACCCCAACACATAACAGGCAGTGGCATCAAACTGAGCATGTATTACTTTATTCCACAAGTTCCTTTCACTCCGTGTTCCCTTACGCTGTCCTTTTTGTGGTTTGCATGCATTTATGGGGCCCAAACAGTCACAGGGGAAGACTAACAACAGGAGAGGCAGCAAGCCAGCGGATGAGATTATGTCTTCATGAATGTGTCTTGGCCAACAGACGAAATGGGAGCAATGCCAGTAATTTCTTTCCAGTCCACCCAGGATGGCATGTCCTCGTTTGGTGAAAAGTGGTTCCTACTGAATGGACAAGCAGAGCGCCAGCTACCCAACAGGGCTGATCGGGTTTGGACTCATCAGCTCAGGGCTACAGAAAAGCTCCTGACAGCATGTGTGTGTGCGTGTTTGTGTTGTCTTGACTGGATGTGCAACTCTGAGGTATTTAAAATAAACTAGTTTATATACAGTGTGTGTAAATCCAACCTTAAGCGACACGTGTAAGTAAACTAAACAGGCTAACAAAGTGTTGCTGCTCAGAGCAGACTGACCAGATGCCCGATTAGAGCTAATCTCCAGCCAGGTAGGTAATATTAGAACAGCATCACAATGAACCGGCTAAAGAGTTGAGCTGCAGCTGCATTAGCTGCTTGAGGAGAGGGATGTCATGGCCCGCATGCAGCATATCATCTCCACAGATTTATCACTAATGATGAAAGCGAGCAGCTGTCCTGCAACCTTGAACAGCTGTAACAATTTATTTATCTTTAAGATAATACTTATATTTTGGAATTTGCATGGCTGCTTCCTTGAAAATATAAAGCAAAAAATCAGCTTAATCTCTGTATATTAATGTTTACTGTATAGTCAAATAGTCAAAATATAACTATGAGGGAACAGATGGTCTCACAGATCTTCAGTTAAATACAATAGGTATAAATAGAATTTTTAAACCTTTATGAGCTGCAGTGAAAGCAGGAAACCACACTGGATATGGACCTGAGCCACATGTCATCAGTAGCAGCAGATGACATGTTTTTTCTTTCTTATACATTTGTGTGAACACTCTTTCTGCAGTCATTCTCGTTGAGATTCTTCTTCTGACTTTCACACGGTTTCTAGGCATAATTTATGATATTTAAACCATTTAAAGTCTAAAATAATCAGTTCATTCAGGAGAAGGGTGATCAGAAAGAACCTTTCCATATCTTTCATAATTTAAGAAAAATTCAACTTTTTTTTTTACATTGATTTTAATGGAACCTTCACAATTATTTTACGCACACTAAATAATCTCAATTCAAACAACGCAATTCACCTAATCAGTGGTTATGTGTAAATTTGCTGAATGCCAACAGCAACCAGCTGCAAATATGACACACCTTAGCAACACATTACACTGGAGAGGCAACAAACAAAACAAAATAATAGATGATGGACCGATATTAGCTTCAAAACACATGAAATACTTCAATAACAAAGACAAAGCTAAAACCACAGTACTCCCACTGAAACCCCGGCAGCTGTAGTCTGTCAAGTATACTCAGGCCAAACACGCGTGTTGGTGGATTTCTCCATCGCATACAAGGTGGAATCACTTCACTGCTCAGCTGAAGGTGCTTTTAGTGCTACGATATGACAACACTGTTACAACTGTGGGTGCTCAACACATGTAGGTGGCTGGTGCTCACAGCTCTGAGCTCAGGTGTGGGATGCAAACAGTCCCAAATAGAAAAATCTGTGTTTTCACTGCCATGCCTGGAGACTCCATGAGTCACTGCTCTAACAGCATGAGCTCCAAAGCCTTCTGTGAGTACACACGAGTGTTTACATCTCCCTGCATCATCAGTGCTGGATTATCCGACTAATAACAGAGAAAACTGGAAGTGAAGAGATGTTTCTATCCTTCCAATTATTCTTATTATTCAGTTTCAGGTCAGAAAAGGCACATCAATTACTTTTTGACCCATCTATAAGCCTTTTTTTTTCTTTTCGTATTTGTGGACGGGCCTGCTTAAACTAAGATAACTGTCCACTCTAAATGTAAGGCGACACCAGCAGGGTGGAGATCGAAACCTATAAGTAGTCCACTCCCAACAGAAACACTCATTCACACACGCTTTCACTGCAGAAGCATTGAGTTCTTGACTCTCATGCCAAAATGATGACGATGATGATGACGGGGTGTGTCTGAAAAGCCACAATTGAGACAAAAGAAAAGGATCACACACAGGCTTGTGTTGATAGTTATTTCTCTGGGAAAGATCTATATTGGAACAAAAACCTATTCTTCTACTCTTTACATCTTTTAAATTGTGTTTAAATTAGACAATGGCTTTTTTTATTCAAAGGAATTCTGAGTATAATATGCAGAAACGTCATAATCACAGGACATACTGTATCTGTGGCAGTCTATGATTACAAAGGCCTCCAAGTGGAGGGAACCCAAGGGTGCATCACATAATGACCTTTTGTTGAGTTGCTGCTCGGTGGCTGAACAGTTGATTGGATTTTGGACACGATGAGCCTGGTGTTTCAGTATAGTTTGGCTTTGGAACAGAGATGAGACAATTATGACACAGTTTTGAGGCAGCAAAGAGGAAAGAGGCCAAGAAAAAGTGATCCTATCCAGGTCTAGGACAAAAGATACAAAGATAAAAAAAAAAGAAAAATCTACATAATTAAAAACCATTGTAATTCTGACATTGTTTGTTTATCCTATTTTTTTTTTCTTTACCTCATAGCCTTGTAAAAAACAGCTGAAACTGATGAAATTAATTAATGTGTCTAACAGGCAAACAAGCTAACGCAGCAAAAGAAAAAAAAATCCCTTTTTAAGTTTTTAAAATGAACTACACAGTCTCACTTTTGCAGCTGTATTTAAAACAAAAGAAAAAGATAAAAGAAAAGAAAAGAAAATCACTGAAAAAATTAATCACTGAGTATTTTCTGCAGAGTATGGGCCTGTTTAAGCTAACAAGTAAGCTAACAAGTAAGCTAACAACCAAGCTACAATGCTAAAACATAAACCTTTTTTTTCTAATAAATTATATCAGTCTGACTTTTAGGGAACATTTGCAGCTGTTGTATTAAATAATAAGAACTAAAAAAAATTAATCGCAGCATTTTCGGCACAGTATAGTCTGGGCCGACTTAAGCTAACTAACAAGCTTACATGGCTAAACAAACCTTTTTTCAAAGTTTTGAAAATAAATTATATAGTGTGATTATTGAAAAACATGCAGCTGTCTTACAAAATAGGCACAAAATCACTTAAAAAAAACATAACTCAGCATTACATCACGAACATATTAGCTTAGCTTGGCACAAGGACAAGACAATCAGGGTTTTCACCATTAGTCACACAGCTGTTGCACTGATGTTGCTCGTTACGCGTCCTGCGCCCCCGAGACATTAAAATCTAAAAGAAGGACGCAGTAAACTCACTATTGATGCGTCCTGGGGGGGGCGCATCTCATTTTTCCCAATGAAAATAATACATTGTGAATATCAAATCATGTTTAAAATGACAATAACTAGCCAAAGAAACTTCAATGTTTCCCCTACACTGACTCCATGGCTACATTGTTAGCTCCATGCCTTCAAAATGCAAAGAATTAAATCGTTTTACATGAATGTAAAATTTCAGCGGTAGGCTACTCTTCTTTCAAACATCTGCTCTGCATGTGAACACAGCATGCAGAGTGCTATGGTGTTTTATTTTGTTACCAAAAGGGGAGTGCATAAAACCAAATACGTGTATGAAGACGAACCATGTGGTGCACCATGTGGTGAACATTGGGTGCATGTACGTGATATAAGTGAGTAAATTGGTACCCAGGAGTGAAAACGCATGTCGCGAGGAGGCATTTCTGCACTGTGAGGAAATAACACAGTGTTTGCAAGCAGAGAATCACCCTCGTGAGAGTCCATCAGTCCACTGTGTGCACATATGTGGACTAATGTCCTCGCACTGGCGACCAACATGCTCTAAATTCTGTCACTGTCGGATAGACAATCCTCACTCGCGCAGTTGCAGGAAGCATTGTGGTCATTATCGGTATTGCAGTCTTAAGTACATGAGTATTGGCATCATTTTTCGACCTGATGACTATGTCCATTTTGTTCATGTCTTTTCTTGTGTATGAAAAATGCAGGTTTTTAGTTTCCATAAATTTAAATTTACTGATGGTGAAAATGCCCTGACCCACATTATCACACATCAGCGCATGCGTACCAGCAAAACCATAAAATTACCAAATATTTGTTTATCCTAACAGTCTGTGTAGCAAAGATCACAATATTTGTATTTTAATTCTTTTACGATGCTCAAAGAAAAGATGCTGCACCATATGAAATGACTGAAAGATAATGAGATGAAAACAGAAACATGTTGGAGAACCGATGCTGGAATAACTGACCTCAGTTACGCTCAGGGCCCCATAAAAAGACACTATCAAAGGGCTGAGCTGTTTGGGTCTCCACCCACAAAAAACTCTGATTTGGGTTTGTTGATTAAAGAACACATTCAAACATCTATATTAGACCCTGTTTTAATTCTGTTCCTCTTTGCCTGATAAAAATGCTCCTTGATGCTGCCGCCCATCCACCAATTACAGAACCTACAACCTCTACACTGACGTAAAAGTGTGTGTGTGCAACAGATAGACGAGAGTGTGTCCTTATCCTAGAATCCTAATGACAGGATAGAATGGCCTTGGCTGGTGTTGCCCTGGCGACAGGCGCCATGGATATGTGACAGAGAGAAATGGGAGAGTGGAGGTGAAGACAGAGACAGACACGTCTGCGAGACGGACAGCTTTGGATGGAGGACAGGAAAACAGATTATCAAGAGCTTACACGACTCACATTAGAGCAAATTGTGCAACAGCTACATTAATATATTTACATGTTGCACACCTCAGACCTCGGATGTAAAAACCAGGAAAACATTCAGGAGATAACACACAACCTCCTGGAAAGATTATTTGAATAAAATTTACATTAGGTTACATCTAGCTGCAGACTCCCAACCTGGTTTTGTGTTTGCAGTCGAGGAAGCAGAACTGGATGTTCTCCGAGTTTTACAAAAGATTTAACTTTCCAATTACCATTATAGCCTAAGAAATGAACCCGGAACTGGTGTGTGTGAAAGCAGATTACGGAGAAACAGAAGAGGTAATAAAATCCGTGACCTCCTCCTGCTCTTCGCCCACTCTGTTTCTTTTTATAAACCTTTCAAAAAGCCCCGTTTGTTAGCGTCCTCTGCTTTTAGGCTCTTCAGCTTCTTAGTCATGCACACTAAAGACACACATGTAGACACACAGACACTAAATTAAACATGACTATGTTAGCGGGGCTTTGCTGACTGAATTCTAATTACACTGACTTTGCTGGGTTGCACATGTGCCCGAGGCCTATGTGGGAAACATGCGAGTGTGCATTCATACAAGAGTGTATATGCAAAAAGAAGAAGAAAAAAAGTGTGTTTCCATTTACAGCAAACACAAGGAGATGCTTAAAACAAAACCATATTTGCACCGCATGTGATATCAGTAGTAAAAACAGAAGTAGCACCTCTCTCATGTGACAGACAGTGTGTTTTAAAGGTGTTAATGGAATTGTGCTTCAAAACAGCCATGTGTAAACGGCAAATCTATAGAGAAGGAAAGCAGCACAAGTCTTTTTTAAGCTAACCTGACTAGGAAAAGCCTCTCTATAGTAAGCAGGTGTCTTGGATGGAGTGCTGGCCTTCTGAGTGATGCATCTGCACCACGGGAAGTTAACTCAAAGACATAAAAAGTTGGAGTCGAGCTTCTAAAGCTATTTAAATTTTGACATTAATACTTAATTTTTATCTTATGCTCCACATGTTCATCTGGATGCAAAACAAACTGTATGACCTCTTTCTTTTTATGAAACATGGATGTCTGAAAGCATCATCAGTTCAGTGTTGTGGAGAAAATGACAGAAGCTTCAAATTTTAAGCTCTCAGAGCTCTCATCTGCTGCATAATGAGCTTCATTCCTAGTTTATTACACTAAAAAGCTGCACTAGTTAAGATTTTATATCAATAACTCAAATGTTCAATGTGAATTAAAATTAGCTGAGACTTATTACTGAGAGTTTTAACCTCTTTAAGTTCTTTTTGTTTTTTAAAATGGCCACTTTTATTAACTTTGTTGTTAGGAGAAGCTGGCAGCATTGTGCAGCTAAATAACAAAATGTAAAGCTTTACTGTATTTTTCCTATAAAGCTTCTGGAGAGCAAAACAGAGGCGGCTTTCTTGTTGATTGAGTGTTTACAAGTTATATATGTTTAGGCTTCAAAGGCAGGGATGGTCAGCTCTGGTCCTTGAGGGCTGCTGTCCTGCAGGTTTTAGATGTTTCCTACTTTAACACACCTGAATGAGGATTCAAGCTTGGGCATGACTTCACAATAAGCTGTTCAGAAGATCTATTTAATTTTGTATATGTACGTTGGAGTAGGGAAACATCTAAAATCTCTCTATGGGACTGACACTGTACATCCCTGCTCAAAGGTTTGAGCAAAACTCTGCTTGGTGCTTCTTAAGACCTCCTTCAAATGCACAGCTCCCTGTTTTAGCTTTCCACTGCCACATGAGGACAGAGTGTAAAATAGGAAACATCTAACTGAAGGCGAATCTTGGTTTTTTTGTTCCTGTTAGTTGTTGACTAAGATGTAAAGAGCTCATTAGTGTTTGTAGATAAAGTACAGGTAAAACTGAGTATTTAAAAGTATGTATGGCTGCCAGAGATCGTTGTCACAGGTCATGTCTTTGTGCATGAGGGTATGCAAACTTTGGTCCATTTTATGGACCATGCAGATGTGTAGCCTAATGGAGCAAACAGAGTAGAAGTACCAGAAACCTTTGGGACAGTGTTAAGCAGTACAACTGAAGTGTGACCTACGAAAGAAACAAAGAAGAAGAAGCTACAATATATTTAATGACACCGTCTACTGTGCTGTATCTTTTATACCTCTTTAAGAATGTACATCATCATGATCTCCTGCATCATCGCCATGTTTGTTAAGGCCCATTTATGCTCGACACAACACAGATATGCAGAGGGACGGACAGATTTGTCCATCCTCTGCGTCAGTTATGCACATAATTTGGTCTGTTTTCAGGGAGCTTAGCTACCCGTCGCTTGACGCAGAAGACGGAGAAATACCACCGGAAATCACAGGAGCAGTGCTGAGCAGAATAGCTAGCATGCGACTAGCGGAAAAAACAAACCAGAGAAGAAGAGCATCAGGAAGGGGGAAAAAAAAAGCAGAAGAAGACGAGCACAACTGTAGAAATTGGCCGAGCTTTTGAATAAAGACTGTATGCGAGTGTTTAGGGCGTGTTGAGCGGTTGGAAATAAGCTTATAGCGAAGCATTACTGCCACCAAATGGTGTCTGAAACTGATGTCGGCTCGCGGGAGTGAACTCTGAACTTAGTACTGCCCACTGGTGGAAGAATTGACTTACAAACATGGCAACGCAAAAGACGCATTGAAGAATGAGAACAGCGACATATGACAATGTTTGAAATGTTTACATATGCAAGGGAGCATAAATGGGCCTATACTGTCTGAAACTGACGTAGGAACTCAGAGGTGAACTCTGTACCGCCCTCTGGTGGATGTATCAGCTAAAAACCATGCCAACGTAAGTATGAGAGCAGTGAAATTTAAAATAAAGGTACCTATTTACGTACATTAATGGGAGCATAAATAGGCCTGAAGAGGTCTTGGAAAGACTCGTTCCCCTTTCTAGAAAAAATAATAACCTAAAAAGAGGGCAGGGGTCCTTAAAACCCCACAAACACAATAGTTTAAAAATGTTAGCTAGCTACCTACCAGAATAGCAATTTACACTTTGCTGTATTTTAGTGGCACCTTTTTTTAAGCAGAAGACTTTGACAGCAAATACAGTTGAAAAACAGAAAGCTTAAATGTCCATTGAACCTGCATCGATTCATCTTTCTAAGCACAATCTTTGACATGAGGCAGGCTACTTTGAGAACACTAAGGACACACAATGACATCCTTGAAGTTTTAACAGAGGCCAAAGGTTTGCTCGCATTTGCATTCCCACATTTCACACCACCAGTTACAAAACAAAAACAGAAAGCAGCTGTTCTTTCAGCTTGAAAACCATTATTTTAATTTAAATTCAAAGTCCAGCTCCTTAGAACGGTCAAATTGTCCTTGTCACGTTGTTTTATAAAGGACAACCCAACGAAGAATGCTAATTTTAAAGTATACAAGTAATCTAACCAGAGCTCCAGCATTTCATAAGACAAATGAGATAAAGGAAGCACTGAAACTCTTTGCCTTACCGTGCAAAGTGTTTGTCCAGCTCCTATGATGATTGCAACAACAGATAATTTCATTTCATTCTTTCTTTAAGAAAATATACTATTTGACCGGATGTTTAAACTCCAGATAAATAGCAGTAGTTCAGGCCAGGGATTAAGTAAGTTAAGTAGAAGACAACAAGACAGATCTTTAAACATATCGACTTTGTTTTCATACATCAGAGCATAGAAAGGTGACAACTGACCAAAAGTTAAACCATCATTCAACTTTGTATTTCTCCCAAAACATCATAAAGCAACAAAAAGCACTCGGGACTCTCAGGACTTTTGGCGGCTGATTGTTGCTGTAATTTTGAAATGACAAGGGGGTGAGGTGGTAAGTTTTCAGGAAGTGTAAGGGAGGAGAGATGGGGAATGCCTGCTGGGTGGTAAATAATTAAACACAATGGACTTTCACACCTGTACTCCAGGCACACAATGAAAATGTAGGAGGATGCCCTTTCATTGGCCTTCCTGTGTTACACACAGCTTTAAACCATTTACAATTGGGTATTTTTACCCTGCTGCATGCATGACACTTGACCACGAAATGAAAAGTAGTGTGGCGCCTAAACACGTATAAAGGAGACGCATTTAAAATTCAGAGGAATGAAGTCAATGAAATGAAAGCACGACTGCTCCAACAGGAAGAACGGTGGTTAAGTTCTTGTATTGGTACGCAAGAAATTTAAGCTGTTTTTACTGTTTGGTTCATTTGTTCCAGAGAAAAAAGTCTCTTTTGCTCCAGTATTGCTTCCTGTAAACACCACCATGCCAGCGAATGTTAGTCTACATCTACATTTTTATTTGCGGAGAAATGTTTTACCAGCTTCCAGAGAATCAAGCCGTGGTTAAACAAACAAATGTGCTAATGTGCCAGGAAATTGCAGGATGTTGGGCGAGTATATTCAGTTTAAAAGCAAGTTCAGGCATTAGATACTTCTTTGAGATTGTGTAGATCCTCGTATGTTACCCTAAAGATTTACGCTTTAAAATCTGAGAAATGTATCAAGTACTTCAGATGAACTCGTATAGGATGTACGTGGGGAAATCCTACTCCAAGTACGAATCATGGTGTTTATACAGTCATTCATCAGCTACTTTTCATAAAATCCTTGGCTCAGGATACTTTTGTATGACTTCAGAAGGAACCCTGACATAAACTTCTAGCTGAGTTGTTGGTTTACTGTAAAATGATGGTTGTCCAATATAGTAAACAGATCGTCCTAAATGACTCTCTGTTTCCGTATTATTCTGTCTTTTCCAGCAGGGAAAGTATGGCTGAGAGCTTCCCATCGAACTTTCAAGAACATCATTAAGTCAAAAAATACAACAAAAAGTGTTTCCAAGAAAACAGGCATGATTCATTCAGAAAAAAAGAAAAAAAATCATAAAATCTGTCATTAATTCAGAAGAATAGAGGAAAAGAAAAAAAAGAAAGAAAAAAAAAAGAATTCAACAATTTGGGGAAAAAAAAAATTATTTCCAATAATTTTTTTTTCCATTAATTCCAAAAAATACTGCAAAAAAATTTCATTATTACACAACACAGAATTTCTTTTCAGTATTTCATAAAAATACAGCAAAAGAAATTCCAATAAATAAAATACACTATTACTTTAGAAAAACACAAAAATATTCCACACAAATATTATTTAAGAAAAATTAACCCAGAAAAGAGTAAAAATTTTTAATATTTTTTAAAAGATAATAAACAGCAGATTGGTTTTCTTTATTTTAAAATAATATCATTATCTCAGAAAAAAACAGCAGCTTTATATTTATTGTTTTCCCCACACGTGAACGTAATACTCCTCCACATCGTTGAGCTCTCTCTGACATCAACCGCTGTAAAATCCTGACATCGGCTTGCTTTGCTTCGACATTATGAGCTATCAGCACCGACATCTGCTTGGAACTAGACTCTGGTGGTTCAAAGGTCTGGTTCCTTTAAACTACGAGGCTAGAGCTCCTCACAACTCCAACATCTGAATCCTAACGTCAAACATTAAGCATGATTATCTCATTTTAGTCAGGATTGGTGGACAAGCTGCACATCAGTGAAAGAACAAGTTTGATCACAGGTTTATGCTGAAATAATACAAAATAAATCTAAACTTACATTCAAATAACATTTGGATTCTACGTCTAACAAACAAGCTTTTCACTAAACCGACAATATCTTGACCATAATGACACTAAATAAGCTGCAGCACTAAGAGTGAATAAAAAAGGCAGGGTGTGCCATAAAACCTCTTTCTTTCTGAGGCTCTTCATGTTTTGCTTAGAAACACGTGGGTCCGGCTTCCTTTTTCCATAATAACTACTGGTAGGGAGCAGCAACTTCAAAAACAAACCCGGGCCCCTCCCATGTCTTGTTACAAGCCACATCTATCAGTCCCCAAAAGCTGCAGCGTTTGCCCAAAAGAGGGCCAATGTGCCTGCATCAAGTCAGAAAAGCCAAATCCAATCAAACTGCAAATGGAAACTCAATCCGGGCTTGTGTTTAGCGAGAAACTCTGAGTGAATATATGCAAATGTAGGAGCGATGCGGTATGAGAAGCTGCACTTGACCTATATAGCTCTTCCACAATTCCTTCCCCAATGGAGAAGATCACAGAAAGCTGGAAGCCAGAGGACAGGCTTATTAACCACCGCTGTGCAAGAAAAAAGCAGAAGACTGTAGCATGAGGAGGAAAAAGGAAGCAGGCTGCAGTCAAACATCATGCAAATCAGAAAATGGAAGGAAGGAAAAAGTAAAATACTAGTGGAAAAATCTAAAACGAAGCGCTGACGATCTGCTTTGGTCAAGCATTCAATTCCTGACGTGCATGTGGAACATTGTTTTTAGGCCAAGTTCCTCTTAAGAAAAAAAAAAAAAAGTTTAGTTGGAAAAAGAGCGTTTAAAAAACTTCCCCCCCATCCCGGACCAGAACTCGGAGCCACGGCCATTCTTGGAGGCCGCTTTCACACACAAATGGCAACCAAGGAAAAAATCCTCACAAATTATGTGGGTTAGGCCAAACCCTGCCCAGAAAAGAAAAGCACAGTCAGGACACAACAGAGAGAAAAATAAAGTGTCTTGGTTTGTGAGTGAGGAGGAAAAAAGGCAGGATGTGTCTGTGTGTCATTGCCGTGGTCTGTGGTAATCATCATACACGCAATAAAAACATATACACCGCAGCGGAGTTGAAAGTCCACAGCCTGATTATCTGCCACCGTGACATAAAAAAGCCCAGAGATCCCAAAGATATGAAGCTGGATACACAGAAAAGTTCTAGGGAACATGTTGCTGAACGATTCCCTGATCTAAAGTAATAATGAAGCTTTCTGGATTTGATTGTTTCTCTGTTACTCGCTGGAGTTGGAAAATTTATAAAACTGCTGCCAACATAACAGTTAAAACTCAACACAAACATGTTTTTTCAATTAAAGAAAATAGGTCATGTTAACTTTGTTCAATTCTGGTAAAACAGTTATTAAACGCCCATCCATTGCATAACCTAGAACCATATGCAGAAGTAGCAAATCCTCATTCTCAGAATTTCATTGTCTATTTTAATCCATCAGTCCTCAAAAAGCCAATTTACAACCATCTCTGGGCTCCAGCTGCATGTCTCAGTCTGTGAACAAACATGGAGGCTAATTTTGAGCTTGTCTGCATGAGCATCAAAATCAGATAACTGGGTGGTATCAGATTATTATAATTAGACACACCTACATGCAGTTCTTTACCGCACTATTTGAAAAACCTGGCCTACATTTTCCAGTCCTTTGTGCGATTTCTTTTAAAGTACATTTCTACGTAGGGATGCAAAACTCAAACTTCCTGTTATTTTCAAAACACCTACGTCTTTGCATTAGATGTGGGAGCCAATAAGCCAATAAAATAGACTACTGGCAATTGCTTTACTTTGATTATATGCTAACAACCTGCTGCTGCACGCCATTGTGTTAACACACACGGTGTTATGTTTTTGCACATAAGCAGATGTAAAAATAAAATAAAAAACTTAAATTAATCAAATATACAGGTCTAATCTGATCACTACCATTATCTGAAAAAGCATAATCAGATTATGATGTCCATATGATCAATCTGACAACTTCAGAAATCAGGTAATGATTAGATTTCTCCAAGTAAAAGGGCTGAGTGTAATAGTTGGTGTAATACCTTGTTGTACTGCATGAATACTCAGTTATCTGATCAATTTTGATTTTTACATCTGCAAAAAAAGTACTATTAACTGAAGATATTAAAGAGACATAAGAGTAGAAGCATACGCTTCACATCCAATT
>JBAFTB010000021.1:22695211-22705448 GCA_037177355.1 Melanotaenia trifasciata
ACATCTGCAAAAAAAGTACTATTAACTGAAGATATTAAAGAGACATAAGAGTAGAAGCATACGCTTCACATCCAATTATTACAATAATCTGATTACTGCCAGTTATTGGATTATGATGGTCATGTAAACGGACTCATAGATTTGACCAGTGTGTCAATCAAAACTTCAGCAAGCTGATCAGACGTTAAAATCACTGTGTGAATCAATGTCCACATTAAGGATGTAAATCCCAACTTTGATCATGACGTCATGATACGATTCTGATTCAGTTCAGGAATCAGCGATCGCAGCGAGACGGTATCGGGTTGTTTTAACAATCACGTCCATTCATATCAAATCACATGACCACATGTTCTTTTTTAAGCACGTCTCACAAATAATTATCGTATTGATCTTCGAAATTTTCAGTTTGGATCAACGCTAATGGATCACTGAATGTATGTATTGATGGAGATCAATGTATTGCTACAGCCCTAGTTTACACGCTAACTGGACTTCCAGCCATCCATTATCTACACCCGCTTATTCTGATGCAGCGTTGCAGGGGGCTGAGCTGAATCAAAGAGAAGATCTGATGCAATCTCTGATTAGGTTTCCTTCTCTAGGCAACTATTTTTCATGAACTATATAAAGCCAGTTATAAACTGAACTAATGTGGATTTGTTTTAACTGGATCACAATGAAACGGCTTAAATTGTGTCTGTAAAGTGCTTTGAGATGACTTTGTTGTGAACTGGTTCTATACAAATGAAGCTGAATTTAATTTAACTAAATTGAATTGCTCTGCCTCTCCCCTAGTAGCTGCTGAGATAGGCTCCAGCTCCCCCGCGACCCGGAATTTGAATTAGTGGTATTGAAAATGGATTTAATAGAATTTAACTGAGCCTATTGCACACACTGGACTTGTAACAGAGAATATGTTATATATTAAACCCATCTGCTGGCTCATTTAACATGATGCAAAGGTAATTTTGCATGAATCTGAGCTTTCCGATGATGTATTATATGTGCACCCAGTTATGTGTGTACACTATTCATATTTATGTCAAGCCAAATATGCAAGAGGTTAATGGTTCCCATTTCCTCTTTGCTGAAAACTTAGGTTAAAAGCAACAATTAACTAAATGGGATAGTAAAAAAAACCCATGTGGTTACATTATGAGTGCTGCAGTGTTCCTTGCCCTGCTTGTAAAAGGTGATTTACATGTAGAGCAGAGGATTACGGAGCACCAGGCCAAGGAAACGGAAGAGTGGGCCAACAGCTGAGAGGTTGTAACCCTGGCCTAGACTGGAAAAAAAAGCTGCTACAGGCTTCAAAACATTCAGGGTTACAGACCATGCTGCGTTTTGTAGATCAGAAAAGTAACAGCTGAGGTGAAGCTAAATGCAGCGATTACATGCAGCCAAGCTTGACTCTTGCTCAGGGTGCAGTGGTTGCAGGCAGCTCAACCACAGAGATGTGATGTCAATAAAAATGTGTCACATTATGCACCGATTCAAGCACAGGAGGAGCTAAAAATAATGCTTTGCACGTTGGCTTTTAACCATTGCAGCCTGCAGCACCTTGCAAAGATTAATTAGAAACATTCTGATATTTAATTAATCCCAGATGCACATCAGATATGCAACTTAAACAAGCTCCTTATCTTTTAAGTGCGTTTAGAAGTGGACCTGGAAATAACGCAGCTCTGAGCAAAAACCTCGGACGAATTAAGCCGTTTAAGGAGCAGCGCAATTTGCCTCGACGGAGCTGAGCTGGCCCAAATTCCCGAGCCAAGCCAGGAGAACCAAATACAGCCTTGATGAGATTGTTGAGTCAATAGGCTTGGAGAGCCACCTAACCCAGGAATAAGCTCTGCGACAAATAACATGGTTTTGTGGGGTGGGGGCAGCAATCCACAGGAAAAAAGCTTGGAGTGTTGTTCCAAGTGGCTGTGTAAACACATGCTGTTAATCCACTTAGAAACACAGGCTCCAGCAGGTCAAGTGATGGGACAGAGAGATTTAGACACACACGCTCGCAACAGTGCTGTATATGAAAATAACCGAGGTAGCTTAGGGAGATCAGTGTGCGCCGGGTGGTAGAGGAACAGTTAGGAGACAGGTGCAGAGATGCAAAGAGAGTGTGACGTCTGACTACTAAATTTAGATCACTAGAAACTTGGATGATCCTTCCAGGATGATTTGGCGTGTGTGATGCATGAAACTATAAAGAAGCAATAACACACACAAGTTAATCCTGCACATGAACAGTCTGAGCTCTGCCGATGCTTCATTTAAAACAATCAAGGGTTGAGAAATACATCTTTTCTGCTCCACATGCTTAGAGAATGCAAGTTAAATATGTCAATAAAAACAAAAAATGTCTGATTGCACTCACCTTTTTGCCTGTGGAGCCAGTCTTGGAGAGGCAGGACTTTTCTAGGGTCTGGTACCCTCCGATGACTTCGATCTCCTCCACAGCAGGGTAGCGCTTCTTCAGCAGGGTGCCTAGCTGAGAATATGGGGCCTGGGTTGGTGTGGAGACAGGCGGGGCCTCGTTCAAGGTGTCCTGCTGGGGCTCAGGTGAGCTTGACTGGGCGTCAGGCTCCGCCCTACGTTTGGGCACCACGGTGAAGGTGTTCCCCTTTTTCCTCTGCACCATGGGGCTGGGAAACGGGACACGCTTCGGGGGCTCCACCTCAATGTCGTCTATGTTTGTTACTGGCAGATGATCTGAAGTGGGCTGCTCTGGAGCTGGGGAGGGGGTAGAAGGGAAAGGGGAAGGAGAGTGTGACGGGACAGGAGAAAAGGGGGGTGTGGATGGAATAGATGGAGAAGAGGGGGGTGAGGAGAGAGCTGGAGCTGGAGATGAGGGTTCAGGGGTCGGAGGAGAAGCAGGACTTGTGGCAGCTGTAGGAGATGCTTCTGGCTTGGATGGTTTTGCCACCCGTTCCACCTCCTTCTCCTCCTGGAGATTGTCCTCTTCCCTCTTCGTTGACGTTGGAGTGAGCGTTGGGGCGAGGGAGGTTGGCACTCCTGATGTGGACACCTCTGGAGCTCTGTGTGAGGGGGAAGACTTAACAGGACCAGGTGGTATGGGACTGCTTGATCCAGATGAGGCAGGGAGACGCCGCTTGGGGATCACTGTGAAGGAGTTTCGGGACTGCAGGCGAAGGTTCGCCAGGGCCCGAGCCTGCGTGTCCCCATCAGGAATCTGGGAGAGGTCTGGCTTCGGGCAGGGACGGATCTCAAATTCAGGCGAGGAGCGAAACACCTTGGACGAAACGGGACTCAATGGAGACTCCGCACGGGCACGACGGGTCTCAGGAGAGCATGGCACCTTAGGTTTCGGGGGTGCATCCGCCACCTCCCACTCTCTCTCTCTGGTGAGCTTGGTTTGCCCTCTGTCTGGCTCATCTCTTGGGACGGCAGCTACTCCATGGACGCTGCTTTCCTCAAACCGCAGACGGAAAGATGACACAGACTGTGGGGCACCAGGATGATGCTGGGGGCTGCTCAGCTCAGAGGCAGCAGGTTGTGGCTTTTGTTTGGAAGACCAAGTACCCTGGAAGACTGGTGATGGTGGCTGGCTGCTGACCGACAGGCCTGGTTTGGGTTTTGGCACCAGTTCTGGCTGTGGCTTGGGCCAAAGTCTTGGCCTGCTACTGGCACTACTATCCAGATCCAGCAGATTTTCTGTGCTGTGGGATTTCTTCTGCAGCTTCCCATAGTTGCTGTCAAACTTCTGCAGGATCCTACTAACCCTACCTTGACCCTCACATGACTCATATGAGACTTCATGATCAGGGCGACCCAAGGTGCTCAAGTTCTCTTCGCTCTTGCTTAACGTGGTGTCATAAATGACCACTTCCTTGGCTCTGATCTCAGTTACAGTACTACCTCTCCGGTCAAGGAGGTCGTTCAATGAGCTATAGGTATCGACACCGTTTTGTTGCCAACCGGCCCTGGTTTTAACTCCTCCGGCGTCCGGAAAGTAATCCGGATCCGATTCGATTATGATGATATTCTCCGCGCGGATAGTCCGTATACCTGGGACGCTGCCATACAGCTCCAATATGTGCTGAACCGGGCGCGCGGCGTTTTCTCTGTCCTGCCGCCTCCTCCGCTCCTTCTCCAGCTTGATGAACGGGTTCTCCTCCAGCGGCCCCAGACTTTCCTGCAGCACCAAGCTTTCGTGTCGGTCGTCCTCCCTCTGTGTCGTTCTCTCGGTGGACATCGGTTGTGGCTCTTTGTTGTTCACGAAGTGTTGACTGGCTGTGGTGATGGTGTAATTCCGCCCGGACCCACCGGTCGCTCCGTTATCTCTTTTAAGAGCACCACTGCCGTTCACGTTTCCCGTTAGTTCGCCGTTTACCCGTTGCGAGCACGCACCGCCGGGACTAGTCTCCGGAGTACCGGTTCCTCCAGAACCGCCGCCTTTCGCCTTCCTCCTCTCCAAGATTTCTCGCTTCCAGGCCGGCATCCTCGGGCTCTCTTGCCCGGACTCTTGGCAAAGGACGCGTACCTCTCCCCCGCCAGACATTATGGAGGGTTTCTTGGAAGAAATGCGGAGGGAGGCAGGCTCCGAGGCGGTCTTGCCGCTGTCCGGTGCGGCTGTAAACGCTGTATCCGGCTCTGGCTGTACCTCCACCACTGATCAGCACATACACACATTCATCCCTACCTTTCCTTTTTTTTCTCTCCCGTCGGTATCACACAGCCTGTGTTTCTTTATCCCCCACAGCCCCTGAATGCAGCTTTCCCCTTTTGCCGCGGCCAGAGCGCGGTCGGCTGTCCCACTTACTTTTCGATTGGTCCAAATAATTTTTTAGCCACGCCTCATTGCCTTCCCGATATTACAGCATGTTGAGGCAAACCACTCCCTTTTCAATTGTTAAATCGACAGGGATGATCTGTCAATCAAAAGAGTTACGTTCAGGTTTAATCCGCCATTTAAGGTTTTCACATAATTAGCACTTTTAGAGAAATATACGATATTCTGTCCTTTAATATAAATGAAATTTAGGTTTACAAACAATTACTAATCGATTAAAGCAGAAAGGTTGCAAGAATTGCAAGATAACGTTAATCAAATTGGAAAGGTCGCCTCTTTCAATAATTTTAATCACTGAAACGCTTCTTGCAGACTTCCTTTAGCTGTTTATTTAAACCCTGTTTCAGAAAAGGGATACATACGACACTTAACCAGGTTGAAGTGTTATATTTTAGTGATTTGGCTGGACGCTGACGCGTAATAATAGAGCATTTCCCAATGATGCCACCTGTCGATAATCCGGGTGCGGCAAACACATGAGAGGAGCCGCTTGCTGCACATGAATCAGCACTAAGTGGGTTATTCTTGGGTATAAGATATTACTGTAACTAATTAAATATTTATCGCCAAACCATCATAATAACGCTCAGTTTCCCTAAAGACCGCCAATAAAGATGATGACCAAGCCGTGGTAAATGGGTCAAATGTGAATTATTTCCTTATTGGCGTATCTTTTACAGGCTTTACATAGATAAAAATCAGATATACCTACAAAAAAAAAAAAAAACACGCGGAAGTTAACGGCCTACGCTGTATTTTTCTGAGACTTGGTTGATGACACTGCATCGTAGAGATAACATGTTATCTGATTCATATCCAGGTTTATTGATTCCAGGTACTGTGTGGTAATATATATATATATATATAAATAAAAAAAATAGAACGTAGCCTGTCAGTGGACAGAAATAAACAGAAACCGAATAGTTAAAAAAATAACATTTTTAAGTATTTTACCACTTTGTTTTATACTGGTAAGATATACATAGAAGACCCTCATGGTTGCACACCACGCCCCTTCTCAATAGTAGCAGCAACAGCGACCCCTTGTGGCAACATTTCGTGCACTACTGATACGCCAACCAAATATTCTTTAAACATTGGTTAAACGTGTTTTATTTACATATATATATATACACAGATAACAACCGCCCCCCCCCAAAGAAATGAACATAAATAACTTTTGAATTGCTTATTCAACATATACATATCACACACAATTTTACATCAAAATTAAATTAAAACAAAGCCATAAATACATGCGGTACATATACAAGGTAGGATCAAAACAGATCAAGTACATTATAATTTGTGAAAATAAACAGCAACTTTTAGGGAAAGATGTGTGCACACAATCTACTGCTCATGGGTATCACATTCAGTTATTCTGTACTGAAAAAAAGAAAGACAGTAACCTGACAGGTTTCAGAAACAGATTCTTTCTGTGCAGGCCATTCTCACTAATGGGAGGGCAATATTGTATGACACTCCCAGCAACAGGCAATAAACCTTTTTTTGCTCTTTAGCAGCATCTTACTCTGGGCAGAAAATACAAGTAATAAAGCTGCAGCAGCTTTATGGGATTTTTAACTCAAACTGCCGCCCCGATCATTACTGCGTGAAGGCTTCACTAGTTTATTAAAATCATATGTTCTGTTCACATTAAAACATAACTCTAGTATATTTTTTCTTTATGGCTCATTGTCTACCATTGATTGCACAATGTGGAGGCACTGCTATGTTCCAAATCCATGTCTGAATATGACACATTTTGTTATCATTCATCCTCATAAAAGGTACCACAAGTGCTTACAGTGGTAACTCATCTTGATAATAAATAAAAAAGGTCCTGGAAAAACTTGCAACAATTCAGTTGTTATTGTTGAATATACAAGTAGAACTACTGCATCATAACTGAAACATGCAAGAAAACTTCCTGCTGATGTCAAAATTATGTGAAACTTATATTGGAGAACTTGATTGATGTGTAAACTGGAATATTAATTTCTTCCCCTTTCATTTGTCAAGAAAAACAAACAAAAAAAGGTGGTAATGAGCCACAAGAAAAATGACACCAATTTTATGTTTTAAATCTCAAATGGCAGACAGAGACTGCTTTCTGATTCAGTGTTGTTGGTGATGTGAAAGCACTTCCTCTAAAAACGGCCTCCCCTCAGTTGACCCGGCACGCTCGTATCATGAGCAGCTGCAGCAGGATGAAGAGTGGGGAAACAATGAGACCAAACCAGAGGTCTCTGGCTTGTTCCTGCTCAGCCAGCTTCTGGCAAAGCAGAACCTCGCACACCAGCTTCAGGCTGAGCACCGTCAGCACCCAGAGGAGTCGAAGCACTGCCAGCCGCTTCTCGTTCTCTTGGTAAAGTCGGATGGACACGATGGTCGTGAAGTAGGTGCTGAGGCCGTCTGCAGCAAACAGTGGAACAAACACCAGCCACCAGCTCAACTTGGGGGTAAACTGGTCAGCCCGCAGAGCAACCAGCATGCTGAAGACCAACAAAGCTAGCAGGTGGAGAAAAAGTTCAAAGGTAGCAAAGCCCAGCCACTGGACCAGTTCCCTCAAGGAGAACAACATGGCTGTTGTCAGTGGGGTTTTCCTAGGGGGGACGGAGTGACTGAGGACGGCCAAGCCAAGCACTGGGCAGCCCTAGTTAGGAGTCGAGGTGCTCCAGGTTTGGAGAGGCAGAGGGTTCAGTGGAGAGGTCACTGATTATCTTGGGACAGGAGCTTTTGGGTACCACAGAAATGGCCCACTGTTGGCTACATCTTCACATCCAACCTAAAAATGATAACAGAGGATGTCCATGAAGGGATGAACAATGATCATTAAACATTAGAAAAGAAGACAATGTGCTACGTTTATTCAACACATTTACATTTATTCATTTCCCGATTAACTTAAACTATATCTGCGATGATGACGACCGGTTCCAATCGATTCAACACAGTGTCATATGAAAGTTTTACGTCTGTAAATCTACAATCACGTCAATGATAGCTTCCCTTTTACAAGAATGCTACTACATGCTAACGGAAGATACTACGCTAAACCCCCTAATTACGAAAACAACGCGTGTATACCCAAATTCAAAAGTTGTGTTGCTGTGAAAATATTTTACCTTACACTAAAAACAGTCGGGTGTTGTTCTTCTCCATCTAGTTAGTTACGAAACTGTCATGCTACAACGATGCTAAGAAGGTGTTAACATCATAGCTTCTGCCTCAGTTCTCGACTATAAAGATATCGCGAGAAGACTGAACCTGAGTTATACGGTGGCCAATAGGCTCAGTTTGAGGGTAGTCTTGGCTGGAAATGAGATATCTGACCGTTGTTAGAATACGCTTATTTTTCCACAACTGATCTTTTAAATGAAATACAACCATGTTATATTTTATTTTGCAGGAATATAATAGCAACATATTCACACTGAGTCTGACAAAATTCCAGCCAATAGGTGGCAGTAGTAGAATGTCATAGTGAACACCACAGAAGAAGAAACATTTGCACTAACTAAACTGAAGTGTGGAGGAGTAGCTGCTTCCCTTCTTCAGAGGTGAGCACGTTGGCTTATCTTAATGTTTATGAACTTTTTGGTATAGTGTTGTTTGTTTGTTTGTTTGTTTTTTACATTAACTGATATATTAATAACGTAACGTTTGACAGCATTGAGATGTGTTGTTACAGTCCGCATTTGTGCGAATAAATGTATTTGGCAAGGTGACAAAATGTCATGTAATAGTGTTTCTAGGCAACTTTCTGGTTGAATGTCATAGATTCGTTGAGTTAAAATTTACCAGGGCTTTATTGTAATTTCTATTTGTTTCGGACACTTTGATTCTTATTTAGACTTGCGTTGGTCTGAAAATTATGTGACCAGATCTCGTTAGGGCTGCAAACCTGGTCGTTCTCATTGTTGTGCAATGTTTATCATTACTATGTGATAAGTAGTAGATCATTTCCAATTCCTTAAAATGAAATAAACGTAATTTATTTGTAGTATACTTCAGCTCTGTCCTGCCAAGTTTCTTTTGATAGAATCAGCTATAAAACGATCTTGGTTCAGTTAATCTCGAAGCAATATTTATTTTAATACTTTGGCATAGATAAGCTTCAAAAATACTTAAATGAATCTACTTGAATTTTCTAAATAACTCATTGCATTTTAATTAATCAGAACACATTAGAAAAAACTATTGGTGTGTGGAAAGGAAATAAAAAAACTTTAATTTGGACAGAAATGCCTTAAATAATTGCAATAATCCCATTCATCTGTGTTTTTAAATGCCAAGCGGTATTATTTTTTTCCACACCCTGCATTATGGGCCCATACAAAGAAAGTGTGTGTGTGCGTTGATGAGAATTGGACTGACTCATTCAATAGAAGACACCTGCAGTGTGTTGACTCTGCAGTGAGACAGTGCCGAGCCGCTGTTTGTAAAAGCAATGCCATGCATGCTTGCTCGTTTTTAAAGCTGACTGAGCTGAAGAAGATTGCGAGTCCCATATTTTGTCTTTGCTTTTGAGGGAAAGACAAAGCAAAAATTTGACCTGTTCCCCATGTCACTCTGCTTGTTTTGTCTTAGGTAGTTTTTGCACTCAAGGGTAATGATGCAGACCCCAGCAGAGTCCGTTATCCACAGCGGTTATTTCCACCCAACACTCAGATACTGGCAGACCTGTGCAGCCAGTCTGAAACCAGACAATCTCATCTACCCAATCTTTATTACGTGAGTAATTTTTCTGTTCTGATCTGGATTATTCCCTGTCAAAATCTGGAATCAGAACGATTCGTGTTTAATAATGACTTCAATCTTGTTCTGTGTCACTTTCTGTTACAGAGACAGTCCAGATGCTGTGGAGCCTATTGCCAGCCTACCAGGACAGGCAAGGTAAGGTTAACACAGACAGTAGCACAAGAACTAGAGCTGCAACCAAATCTGGTCCCGATGAGATGAATGCTTTAATGCTTGGCCTTAGATGAATGAATTAATGAGAGAGTGATATCCTACAGCTTCATACCCATTCAGGGTGTTGTCTTAAGATTAAAGCAGTCAGGAAGGGCGGATCCAGAGCCAAACACTGAACCTAGACAAAGATAAGAAGAGAATCCGTTAGACCTTTTTCCCAAACAAAGCTGCAAATGTGTGCATATATTTTTTGTCTTTCATGACAACAGAAACAAACTGAAATGCATTCAGATCTTGAAATTTGAAACATTATAAGAGTATTTTCCATTACTTTTCCATAACAGCTCTTGTGTGTGGGTTTTAACCTATAGATATGGGGTGAACAAGCTGGAGGGGATGTTGCAGCCGCTTGTGCAGAATGGCTTGAAATGCGTGCTCATTTTTGGTGTCCCAGCAAAAATAGCAAAGGTACGTCTTATTAAAGGAGCAGAGAAACGCATG
>JBAFTB010000021.1:22714785-22726771 GCA_037177355.1 Melanotaenia trifasciata
TTTGAAAGGATGACTAGTAAGGAAACTACTTTAAAATTGCCTTCAAACTGGTGTAACGACATTGGTGATCCAAACAGTTCTTCTGTCTAACTCCAGTGACCTTTCCTGTCACCTAAGGTGGAACCCAGGGTGTCCAATCAGATTTCAGGGGTGGCCACTGCCCCCTTCCTTGTAAATGTAACTAATCAGGCTTTCCAACAATGTATAATACAACACCAACTGGTATTATTACAGAGAAATAAGTGACGAAAACATGTGTTATATGAAGCACTTTGTAACAATTGTTTAAAAAAAGATGATTATTATTATTTAATTAAAGTTTTTTTTTTTTTTTTGTATAGCACCTATTCACACTGAAAGTAATTTCATCTAAATAAGTACATTATCATATAACTCAAGTTCAGTGAAAAGAAATCCAGTTTAAACCTATTATTTTAATTAAAATCCATTCTATTAAAACAATTCAGACAAGACTGAAGTTGTTTTTGGACCTGAAAAAAAAAGCTATGTAATTAATCTGGATGGCCTTCAGTACTACAGTGAGGAAACTTGAAGTTATTTTTAGGATTTGTCCTATAGCTCACATTTAAAGCAGGTTTCTAGAACCACCTTCTTTCAATATTGCAAGAATTGGGGACATCCTATTTTAGAGCGATACGGAAAAACTAGTCCATGCTTTCATTATTTCCAGATTGTACTCTTGCAATTCCTTATTAATGGGCTGTCGCAAATATGCCCTGAAAAGTCTCCAGCTGATGCTGGACACATGCTGCAGCGAGGGTTCTGATGAGAACTAGCAGGCGAGATTATATTTCTCCAGTCTTAGCCTCTTCATTGGCTACCTGCGTCTAGGATAGAATTTAAAACTCTTCTCCTCACATATAAAGCTCTTCATGATCAGGCTCCATATCAAAGATCTCATAGTTCCATATATTGCCAGAGCACTTTCAGACTGCAGGTTTACTTGTGGTTCCCAGAGTCTCTAAGAGTTGAATGGGAGGCAAAGCCTTCGGCTATCAGGCCCTTCTTTTAAGGAAATAACTCCCAGTTTGGATTTTGGGAGACAGACACCCTCTCTATATGACTGCTGAGGGATGTCCCATGATGCACTGAGCCCTTCCTTTTCATCTCTCTGCTCCTTATCTTCCATATATAAACATATGACGGTATTGGCATCATTAATGTATTTCTCCTCTCTCAGCAGGTCTTATAAAAAAGTTGCCTGTTGGTCTCTCTTTCTTGTCTTCTCCCCAACCGGTTGAGGCAGACAGATGCCCTCCCTGAGCCAGGTTCTGCCTGAGGATTGTCCTTCCTATTAAAAGGGAGATTTTTCTTCTCCACAGTCGCTCCTTGCATGCTCCGGATGGGGGGTTGGATTGAAGTCCAGATTCAATGCAGTCTGTTGATTTTCCTTTACTAAGCTAATATTTATTATGAATTGGTTTAAATTAATTTGCCTTTAAAGTGCCCTGAGATGCCATTGTTGTTAAGTGGCACTATGCAAATAAAGCTGAATTGAATTTAATTAAAACACACTAAACACTCACAAAACTGCACTTGCCACCCCATTTTCCAGCAGTATTTAGATTCCAATGATTATGAGGTCTCTAGTGTAGCATAAGTGGCAGACAGGTGGCGACTCACCTCTATTTTTTCTTCCTAAAATAAGTTTTTTTTCAATCGCACACTGCAAAAAATTGCAACTCTTTTAACATGTAAATCTCTAAATTTAGTTGAAAGTCGGATTTGTTTGTGTTTGTTAAACACGAGCATTTTAACTCCTCGTCTTGGCGCATTTCTGATTTCGTTAACTTATGTCTCTGAATTTAGTTAATTTATGTTTCTCTTACAACCAAGTGTGAGTCAGGGTTTGACTTGTGTTAAGCAAAAAATAAATGCATCTAACCAGGATGGAAACATTTTAACTGACATGAAAGTTTTAATGATATATCCAAGAGTTAATAGATCATTTGACGGTGATTTATGAAGACTTCGAGGAAAGGGCACCTTTTTGCAGTGTGTGACGTGTGGGGGCTGAGCAGAGCGCTGCTCTGATTTAAGTTACAGTCATCTGGATACATGTTATCACTCTCCGACAGGCTGTTACTGCGAGAACCGCCGTTGCTCAGGGAAACTCGCGTTGGGGAGTACAAGAAGTTAATTTAACTTGGATTTACGCAGCAGAGACGCATGGCACAAACGCACCGGCTCCAGAGGATGACTCCTTTACCGACTCCGTGTGACTTTTAAAGGAGAGAAAGAGGGAGACAGATAGGGAGGAGGACGGGTACTTATGGTTTGGAGGAATTGAGCTGTGTCCCCTCCAAACAGTGCGCTCTCCGTGTCCGTGCTTCGCTATCTGTGAGGAGAAATGGGATGCAGAGGCGCGCTGGGATGCTGCTTGTTCGCGGCGCTGTCTTGCTGCCTCCTCCGCGGCTGCAGAAGTAACATAACCGTGGCAGTGATGCTCCCAGACAACCACCTCAAGTACCCGTGGGCTCTGCCGCGCGCCTTTCCGGCCATCCTCATGGCGCACGAGGACCTGCATGTTAAACACAAGCTGCTACTCGGCCGCACAATCAACATCCTCAACTACAGCACAGAGGACCCGGCCGCGGGCTCGTGCGCCGAGAGCCGGGCGCAGGTGTTGGCCGTGGACGCCAAGCTTTACGTCCGCCCGGATGTTTTCTTCGGACCCGGTTGTGTGTACCCGCTTGCGTCCGTCGCGCGTTTCGCGTCACATTGGAAGCTGCCGCTGATCACAGCTGGAGGTCCCGCGTACGGCTTCCATCAGGGGATGGAGTACCGGACCATAGTGCGCAGCGGGCCGTCCACCACAAAGCTGGGGGACTTCGCCAATGTCCTGCACACGCACTTCAACTGGACCTCGCGAGCCATGGTCATCTTCTACGACTTGAGGCAGGACGACCGGCCATACTACTTTCTCTCGGAGGGGATTTACTTAAACCTGAAGGAAGAGATGAACATCACGGTGGAGGCCATGCCGTACAACGAAGAGAGGGAATACGCAGAAGTCATCTCTTTCATGAGAGACCATGCAAGAAGTAAGTTTTAAACGGTGGAGATAAATAAATAAAACACATTTAATAACGTTAACGTGTTTTACAAACGTTTGTGATGTAGAACATTTGAATAAATAAATAAATAGATATTTTTTTGCATGAGCAAGTTTTGCAACTTGTCTTTAAAGCGCGCGAGGTCATCTTGAAGTGCAGCAGATCAGCAGCTGCAAACAATAAAGATGTCCCTGAATGGAAGAAACTCTCATGACTGCAGTTACCCTGATCTATAATTAAAACCCACGTTTTAAAGGGAAACAAATGAGAAAAAAATAATAAGTAAAAAAGTCAACGTGTATCAGCATCAGTTGGAGGAGTTTTTTTTTTAACTAGCTGAAATGGAGATTCCTCTTTTACTAAATGAAGTCACCGTGAAGTGTTTCCCCAGCAGATAGAAACAAACGTGGACAGGAATAAGTGCAGGAAAAGCCTGTTTATTACAGAAGAATGTTTAGGCTGTGGGCTGTGGACCACCACCTGCGTTTTTCTTTTAACAGAGGGATTGAAAGTCGTCCCTACACGTAAGCCCTCTGGGCCAACAGGCTTTCAAGTGTTTTACACTTCTGCAACATGTTTTCAATTGGATTAGTTCTTAAAACACTATAAAATCCTCAGAGTCTACAGCTTGTGTAGAGTGTGAACTGAAGTGTTGGTCTGACATATTTTACCAGCTGGTATTTGGCTGTTAGATCATAATAACATCATCTTCTTATTTGATTAAATAAAAATCACAGACAGCAGGGAGAGGTTGATAAATCTCTCATCACCAGTCTGTCTTTAAGTCTAATTAACAGGTAAAATACTGAGGCAGATGTCATTTTTGTGGTTTTCGTTGTGTGACTGTATGATTGGAGGCTTGCACACATGTGAAGGAGTGCTATTTAGGTTGCTTTGTAAAGTTTTTGTAAATTTAGTAAAAGTGCAAAATGGTTTGTTATGTATGTATATGGGTTTAAATTTCCTACACAACACACAGATAACCTGAAGTATAATATTAATCTTTTGACATAAGATATACATTTTTAAACTTTTACCATAAAATATTAAATTCAATGTATATGTGTGCTGATTATTAAGAATTTTAATATATTTTTGCAAATTAAGACCAGAGTAAACTTTGGATAAAATCAGTGTTACAATTCCCCTGTAGGAGTAGCACTCTGACTTTTTTTGCACCATGCATGTTCAAATATGCGACATTTCAGCATCTTTTTGTGAATTAATACATCTAATTTCCCTTTAAAACTGCTGTCAATTACATATTTTTTAGATTTTTTTTGTCTGATGGCTAAATAGTCAGAAGTTGTCACTAAGAAAAGTCCATTGTCATCATCTGGAGGTGATTTAACATCACAGTCCATTATATAATCTCCAGATTGTTGTTTTGCTGTAAGAAAACACTGTTTTTTCTAACCTGACAAAATGTCCCTTTAACCAACTCAGATGTCTGTGCAGTAAATTTTGCTATCCTCAAATAAACAATGGTCTTCCACAGAGATATTTGGAAGCTGCAGGATGTCTCAAACATCTATTACACAGTCCAGCATCACAGTGTCGACATGCTTGGTGACTAACTGTGCATGTATGCTAGGACACGGATGGTGGTCTAAATAAACGGCCAGGTCTAACTTTAACCATGCATGTAACCATGTAAAAATGTGCTTTGTCGATGAAAAAAAATATCCGTTTTAAAACTTAGACTGCTGGACTTTGTGGTTCAGGGGAAATCTTCACAGCATCCATTGTGAAATTAAATATTATCTAAACTGGAGTTTCTAATCACACAAATTAAGACACATTAGTAACTTCTGAGTTTAGCATGAAGTAAAAGTAAGCATAGCTGTTGTCTGTTTTAACAGTGAGAGAATCATCAACAATAAGACAGCCATGATAAAATCTACTGGTTAGCAGCAACTGTTTGTACAAGGTGGCTATGTTAATTTTAAACCAACAAAGTAGATAAAACTTATATAAATTTAATCCTGCAGTCTTTTAAACTTTGGACACCAGAAAAAAATACTACCTATAGAAAAAGTAATGTCTGAATAAATTTGTTTTGCTAAAACATCCCTGCTGTGGTGAAGGGCCTACTGCGCTGGGATTGAGCTAGCTTAGCAAAAGGAATAAGAGCAGTGGGGAGCAGTTATAGTTTGTTCCAGTTGTCTTGTAATTGTGAGCGATCGAGAGTAGGTGACGTCATTACCAGGTAATTGGCCTTCCAACTGCACCAACTTGGATAAAACAGTCAGTATGTTAGCATTTACACATGCCGGATAAAAACTAGACAATCACGAACCCACTGTAAAAATGTGCACCATGAGAACATCAGCCAGTTTAGGTGATAATGATTAATACATTATACATATGGATGTGATTTTACACAAACAAGATGCTGTAACAACGTAATTATCAATAACAACAACTCGCTGCTGTTTAGATTAGAAACTTAATGGACACAAAATATATTATAAAGAATTTTAATACAGACAATGGACTTAAAGTGGTACTGGACCCTGAGTTTGCTTGAAAAAACAAAATCACTTCTTCAAAAATTCCTTCAAATTTCAAGTTCCAAGGACAACTGGAACGCACAATTAGACTGATTGTACCCATTTGAATATTTGAATTCAATCAAATGAGCATCCTGCCTTTTATTCCTTTTCAGGCATTTAAGTATCTAACAGCCACAATAAAAATCTTAAATGCTAGCTAGCAGCTAAAATCTTATATGGTAGCCAACAGCTAATATCTTATATGCTAGCTAGCAGCTAGCTAGCAGCTAAAATCTTATATACTAGCTAGCAGCTAAAATCTTATATGCTAGCTAGCAGCCTCTATGTTTCCACAATGTTAATTTTAAACCAACAAGGTAGAAATCAGTTTTATGTAAATTAACCTCCTGAGTCCTAGCGTGCTCGTAAGAGGACATCACGTATTTGGTTGTCTGCACCATAGTACTAAATTCTGTGGATATGGAACCTGTTGAACTTTTATATTGCCATTTGGTGGCGTCAGTAAAGACTTTGTTTTTTGTTTAAATTTGTTTTTCCAGCTCATTAAATAACTCACTTTAAGTTTACCATTTGCATAGCAGAAATAAGTGTTTATTAGTGCTTTCAGAGGTGCTTGATAATTTGTGGCTGTGTTAAAAGACACTAACAAAGCTCTGCTGCCAACAGGAAACACTTGTAATGAGACGGTTTCTTTTAGGAGGGCAGTCATAAATAATCTAGTTACAGCTTGGAGATCACAATGGGTCCTCCGCAAGTTTGGTTAAGTTCCAGAAACACGTTACATAGATAATGAGAGATGTTGGCTCTACTTCAAACGTGTATCTGCTAAGTGAACAGTAACTTCAACCTCTGGAAAGTGGTGGGATCCAAATTTAAAATGTTGGAATACAATGAAATGAACATCCTGTGTTTGTTTTGTTTTCCTTGTTTAGAATTGTTTCAATCTAATGTCTCTATTAAATGTGAATGAGTGTCTTTGTATTTAGTATTCAGAAATGCTGATCCTGATATTGAGCATGTGCGAAATATTTATTTCACCAGGAACATTTGGAGGGAATCACTTTTGGAACAAACTAAACATTTCTGTGCACAATCTGCTTCCAACCAGTAAATCTTGTTTTATTATGGTTTCTGGCACAATAAAATAAATCAAGTATTGGATATATTTATTATCAATTGTTACTTTAACAGTGTAAACATAATCAAAGTGTGACACAGCGGCAAGGAAAGGAGGTGAAAGGGGCAGGCCACTCATCCCCACACACCCCCGATGAATTACAGATCTGCCACAGTAAGCTGAAGGTCATGAAAGCTAATGGTTTTGTCAGGGCATGTCCTGGCTCGGCTTTCAGCTCACTTTTTTCCCAGCAGATATTCTACAGACTGTCAACTTTGTTGAGTCACTTGATTGCAGACTGGGTTAAAATAGCAGGAGATTTTAATGTGCAGCCACTCATCACTGAAAGCTGATCTGATTTCAAAGTTTTTATTTTAATAGCTGGAAAAAAAAAAAATCAGATTTGGTTTTTGAGAACGTCTAGTATTTAGACAAGACAAAACTTAAATTTTTGTCTTGAATGAGAACAGTACAGCTTAAGTGGTAAACTGACAACATCAGTAAAAATTACGACGTCGATAGGCTTCATTTATTGCATGAAATGCATTTCTAACAGGGAGGATATAGACATGAATCCTCTATTATAATTTCTGTCAGTAGTAGCACACAGCAGCAGAATACAATAATTCTTAATGGTATAATTAATTTTAAGAAGAATCTGACCAGTGCCCACCTACGCTGCAGAAAGCGGATAGATGGATTAGCCACCATGAAAGGTTTCATTCAATCACCCTCATTGAGGATGTTGCTAAAATAAATCATCACTTAGCTGTTCCCACTTTATAAGGTTCCACCTTCCTTGTAAAAGCACCAGTGTTCACATTTTAGCAGCTTCCTGAATAGACAAGACAATATAACAGCAGTTACACCAAATGTGTTTATAAATGTGCACATCTCTCAACATCTAACAAGTCGCAAATCATTTTTATCACTAAGAGTCCTGCTGAGAGCAGGTGAGAGAAAACAGACCATCATTTATTAGACTTTTCAATACCTAAAAAAAAGAAAGAAATGCAAATGAGAATGATTTCAGGGGGACTGGACTGCTATGCTCGATTAGGACAAAATAAGGATGAAGACACAGAGTTTGTGTGTGTCTGTGTTTTTTAGCTGTAACTTGACAATTAAACTCTATCCAGGGTAAAAATGTCAGAAATATAGGAAAGTTTGGCACTAAAATAAAACTAACTTTAGACGTAATAGCATCCAGTAACTCCAAAAGGTTGTTTAACAGCTGATTATGACACAATTTTTATCAATTTAAAAATACCTATATAATCCTTTCCTGTCACCTATCAACAAGATAAAGGGATGTTATACTGTGTCAGGTATGGTTTCTTGGACTGGGCCAAGAAAGTTTGCAGAAATTAGCTGGCAGTTGTTTTTCAGAGAAGTAAAACCTTTCAATCTCTTGTCTTTTCTATCTCTAAGCTGTTTCTGTCCCCTTCAGAGCCTCTATTGAAGACATCACAGTTGGTAAATGTGCGTTTCTGTAAAGAAAAACTGAACTGTGCCCACTCCTGCAGCTCTGAGTGCAGCTCCCTCACTGGAAATTCGCTCATACACCAGCAAGTGTTTCCCATCAGGGAAAAAAGCTAATAAATACCTGCAAATACTGCAAAATCAATACATGCAGGACTCACATGAAATTGATTAAATGCATGTTTGTTGTACTCATAAAGCACCTGTTAGTGGGAATTTTTGACCAAGATGGAGGTTTGAGTCTATTTTTTGTTTAAAGGAGAGGTTGAAATGGTGTAACAACAGAGGCCAAATCGAACCTGGCAAAATCTAAAGTGATAATACCTAGATATTTTAACATATTATTGCTATCAACCCAATGCCATAGTTCTCTCTGGAACTTCGGTAAAAGTGTGAAATTTTATTCACCTGCATTCATATAAAAACATAAGGTAATAAAAACCTTTCTGCATTGCTCTTTCTATTTGTAACTGGATGAAAAGAATGTTTTGTGCAACAGTGCCTGAATATGATCCAGCTCCTGTTATGCTTTTCAGTCTGTAGATAGAAGTGGGAAAATCTCAGCTAACACAAGGAAAGACTCCATCAGGCTGTGGTCCCTTTGTTTGGTATGTACACCAGTGGTTCACAGCTCACAGTGAGAGATGAAAAGACTCTTTCAGTAAGGCTCAGGTAATGAATGCTTCAACCTGTTACCTGTGAAAACACCTCAACAACAGGAGAGGAGACAAACTGCATGCTGCTTTTACATATTCTGTTTCTAATGCAAACCAATGCTACAGTGGCGAAGTTGGAAAGCACATATTTTACATGCAGAATTGGAAAATCCCTTCAGACAGATTGGGAGATAGTCAAACAAGGCTAATCTCCCTTGAAAAAGACTTAGCGACAAGCCAAACATGACACTTGTTAGAAAATCCAACCCTAATCCTGACAACAAAAACATTTCAGTAATTGATTTGCTTCTTTCTTTTTGTGCTGCGAAGGATAAAAAACAGTGAAATGTTCCAGTTTAAATCAAAGCAAATATAGTGTAGCAAATAATCTACATTGCTTAAAGTTTGAGGGTCTTTTTGCATAAAAAACAGGTTTAAGAGAGCTTGTTTCAAGGTTTCTCTAAATACAGTACACAGTTATAGATCTTTTACTACATTCCAAGACACTGATACATAATAGAAAAAAACATAGAAAAGGCAATAGGAAGTGAGTGGTAATTCATTCTGATGTGTACTGAGAGAACATTTTTAGTAAATCAAGGCCATGTTGGAGACTTGAAGCAATAATAACAACAGCCATTACCACGGCAAGGTTATTTTCCTCAGTGAGTTTAAATGACACCATGAAGCTGAATTATTTAGCTAGTTTCAAATACCTTTACTTATGCTCAAGGCTCTGATGGAAATCACTGTTTATGGAGAAGTGTGCCATATTTAACGTGTGCCAGAAAACGTTTTCAGTTTAGCCTGTATACTAGTGTCTGAGGCTTTATCCTTACAGTCTTCTTATGGCATTCAGGGATGATGCACAGTGAAAACTCTATTTACAGCTCAGTGTGCCTTGCATATGTGACTGAGGTAGTGATTTCTACATTTTATTACATAATGACACTGTAGCTCAAACTAATCCTGAAACCCTGCAGTCAATACGAGGTTTTCTGCTTTGGTTGTAAGAGTGTACCAGCAAAGGGGGTGTGGATTTGAGTTTTTGGCTATTATGCTGTTATTGTCGGACTGGCTTGCATTATATTGAGATATGTGTCTTTTATTGTGTTCTCTCTTTTGAGACAGCAAGTTGATCTTATTGATCTTGAATTTATTTTTGTGGTTGGAGTTAGGGATGTTCCGATACCATTTTTTTCTTTTCTTTTTCTTTGATACAAATTCCGATACCTGGGGTTTAGGTATCTGTCGATATCTGGGGTTTAGGTATCTGCCGTTACCTGGGGTTTAGGTATCTGTTGATACCGAGTACTGATCCGATACCTAGGGTTTAGGTATCTGTCGATACCTGGGGTTTAGGTATCTGTCGATACCGAGTACCGATCCGATATCTGGGGTTTAGATATCTGCCGTTACCTGGGGTTTAGGTATCTGTCGATACCGAGTACTAATCCGATACCTGGGGTTTAGGTATCTGCTGATACCGAGTACCAATTTGATACCTGTGTTATTTTATTAAGAGATCTGTTAAATTTATCATATAAATAAATAATATTTATTATAGACTTTGAGGTATGAAATTGTTGTTGCTATCATTCAGTGGCCTGGTGTGGGCATGTGGGATTGTGACATAACACTTTATTTATCAAAGACTAATTTATGGAATAACTCAAATATATATTAAAACTGTCCAAAAAACTTTCATCGCTGAGGTGTGGATCCTATTAAGATATGTTTCCCCAAAGCAGGTATACAAAACAGTGAGGATTAAATTCAGGATCCAGCGATTGATATGAGACCAGATCACATGCTGATTCAACACAATCACTTCATTCATAACCTTCGAAACACAAAATGCAACTAAAATATAAAAATCTAATTATTCTCCTGGGCTCAGTCAGACATTTAAATGAAAAACAATCTGCTCTTTAAAAAAAGTAAAATGAATTTTAGGATTTATTTTCCAGTTATTTGTTTTAAAACAGAAAAACACTGTGAGCAGTGCTGAAACATGCATATACCTTCTGCCCAACCCTGTCTCTTTATGCAGTTCTGCAATTTACTAATCACTTACATCTGGGATCGTCAATTTATCTCAGACCATGGACCCCCAAACGGATGCAGAGATGGAGGTGGGTCCACCACGCAGCTGACTGGCATGTGTACTGCCAGCTCGTATGCAACTGTTAAGCTTGTTTAGCTCAGTTAAAGTGTTGTTAAGATGTGTGAGTTCGGTGATCCAGACACAGTTACTGTGCAGCAGCTCGGTGAGCTTTTGGAGAAGTAAAAAGCTCCAGATAGATGTGTGTAATTCCAGCACCATGACAACAGTGTTAAAGCCATCGAACCTCAGAGCGGTTCAGTAGCACAGTGTCTTCTTCTCCCTCAGAGATTAGAGAAGAGACATTGACTAATCTCTTTTTGACTATATTGACACTTTTCATGACTGAGTCCGTGACATTTCACAGTTCTTGTCTTTGGCAACAAGTCACGTAGCATGCACATCCTTTACAAAGCATTAGTCCTCTTTTTTAAACCAGCCACTTAGTAATTCAATACAATCAGTGTCCTTAAAGGTAAATCCTGTATATTTCTGGGTCTTCTTTTGTTTGCATTTATCTTATCAGCTACAAAATCATCAGCAGGTGCAGCATCACCATTTGCTTTTCCACCGGTGGTTTCTGAGGTGGAGCAGATCTCTTTTGTGCTCTAGGAGTTTTTTTTTTTGGTTGAGTTACAAAACTCTCTATTTTTGCTCATGTACTGGTCTCAGTAGTTGGTTGAGGATAAAAGCGACTGTGTTTTAGCAGGATTATTTTGATCTGATTGCACAAGATTCCTGGGTGAAATTAATTACATTATTTTATCGTTAATTTGTCTTGTTTATTTATATTAAAAAGGCATCTTCATCTCAAATAATATTGGTGCATGTATCCGTGTATTTTGGATCTTAGCTGGTAACTGAATAGGGTCACATGGGAACCTTGAACCCTCCGTTTATCCATTCACTACAGCGTGTTGGTTTCATGTTAATGTGAATTTAAATGTGTGTGCGTGTGTGCATGTGTGTGTGTGTGTGTGTGTGGGGGGGGGGGGGTCTTAATTCAGCAGTGTCCACTTTCTTTCTGAAATTTT
>JBAFTB010000021.1:22729400-22739937 GCA_037177355.1 Melanotaenia trifasciata
TTCTTTTTGGAAGAGTCATACTACAAATATATATAGATATATATATATATATATATATATATGTATGTATGTATATATTATCGCCATCTTGGCTTGCTCATCATTCTTTAGAAATCATTTTGATGAAGCTTGACTTTTACGAGAATCAGACATTGCAGATTTGAAACATGCACCGACTGATCTTGTCAAAAATGTGCCAGAGAGCTCTGGTTTTAACAGAGATTATTATTATTGTCAGACTGACAGTGAGTTTGTGTGCAGATCAGTGAAATTGCAAGGAAGCTTAAAGAAATTTAATCAAATAGAAGCAAAAAGTCCAGCCTCAGGAAATGTGCTGATTTGGATGAATAGCAGTACCTGGCAGCTTTCACATAACTATCACAAACACATTATTACATGAAGCTGCAGCTGTTTGCTTTAATGCTGCCTCTGTTATATTCTCGGTTTTATATTCCTTCTCTTATATTTGGTCCATTAGAAATTGCTGGTGACAAAGAATGTACCAATATACATCCAGCCATGGGGGAAATTTGGCATTTGGATTTGCCATAATGAATCTTAAGTTTGTATATTAGCTTAAAGGGGACATGTAAAGATGATAATATGCCCTGCCCATTCTTTTTACAAGCCCCCCTCTCACCAAAGCTTTCCAAACTCCTCTTGCTTTTCAGTTAAATTTTTAGGCCTCTCCTGTTGGGGCCTGTTCCAGATGTGAGCTGGCTCTGCATGTTTGCACAGCCTTGCATCTGGAGTTTATCCACGTGTGCACAGCACCTGCAGGCTGTTAAGTCCAGCTATTTAAATATGGTTCAATGCTGGAAGCAAAATTTATCTAAAAAGTGGTGTATGGCTGTTAATAAATGCTGTAATACCAACAGTTAACCCCTTAATGCATATTTGCAATTTTATTTTATTTTACTTTATTTTAATAATTTATTTTTTTTATTTACTCTTACGTATTGCCTTTATTTATGTTTTATTTAATGCATTTATTTGTTTCTAATTTAATTATTTTTTCCTGATTTGTTTTTCCTGTACTAATTTTTTAACATTAAAAATGTTTTTCTTGACGTTGACCGAGTAGAGCACAGACCACCCTTCCTTACACAACAAGGCAACATTAAACAGACCAAAGGACAGAAAAACTAACAATTCCTTATATAACTCCTTTTCAGTGGCGTTTCACAGGCCATGGAAAACTGACAGCTACGACTGATCTGTGACCAGTCAGGATAAGATTATATCTATGTAAATGTTATTACACAGAAGGGGTCTTTTAAGTGCATTTTACAATTACTTCTGGTAATTTAAGATTTTTTAATCCTACAAAGTCTATTTTAGATGATATATATCCTCTTTGAAATGAGTGATTGAGATATGCGTCTTGTTTTTTGCTGTTTTGTCTGCAGTCATATACATCTGCGGCCCCCTGGAGACATTCCTGATCATCATGAAGCTATTTCAGAGTGAGATCCAGGACCCAGAAAACTATGCTATCTTTTATCTGGACGTGTTTGCAGAGAGCTTGGCTGATCAGAAACCGTGGAAGAACCCTAAGCTTGAATGGGCCAATCCCATTGAGATCTTCAAGGTACTATGAACACATAAATGCTCACATTTTAAGTATTGGACTTTTGTAGCCGGAAATTATACAAACCTCCCAGTTGGTAGCTGGAGTTTTGTGACTGCATTGCCCTCTGTATAGTATTAACAATGTTTTAATGACGTTCTATGTTGGCTTGGGAAAACATTAACCAAAGTGTGCCATTTAGAATAGCAAGTGCAGCTGTATGTAAATGACAGACATGTTAAAGAAAAGCTTGCATACACTCTGATGAGCTGAGGAAGTTATGTTCAACCCCTTTGACCACTTTAGGGAGTCAAATTCTTTCGTGACATTAATGAATGAGTGGATGTGTTCTCACAGGAAGCCACTTAGCCCTAATTGCTGCTCTAAGAAGTAAGACAGTATAGTCACAAATGTATTTTTCTCTTAATTTATCTCCCTAAATGCCAAACAGGCTTTTCTTTATTCTCTTAATTAATTCAGAGCTTTGGAAGAAGAGTGTTTTTTATGCATTCAATTTGTTAAACTGGTTTGATGTTGAGGCTGCACCCATAATCTGACATAATTATTACAATTTTAATGCGATATCCATGGAAATATAATAACAATTGTAATACTTAAAATATTTTTTATAGATAAATGGTTATGAATTACAAATATGTGATCAGATAAAATGCAAGTTTATCTTATGGTCATGGTTTATTCTGATTGGCTGTAAGATGTCAATAAATCTCTCTAAAGAAACTAGATTAGCCTGTACCTGATAAACCAACATCTAATAGATGCTCTTCTCATAAAAAAAAAAAACTGACTCAAAACAAATTTCTAAACTTCTTCTGTCACAAACTGTCTGGAAACCTTGACATTAGCTATGAAATATTAATTATATTATTCATCCATGTATACCACATTGTCCATAAAGGGTCTCGGATAAGCTGGAGCCTATTTAGCAGGTGAGAGGCAGGGTACACCCTAGACAGGTCACCAGTCCATTGCAGGGCCAACACAGAGAAACAAACAACCATTCACACTCATTCCAATTGATCTAACATGCATGTCCTTGGACCGTGGGATGCTGGCGTGCCCAGAGAGAACCCACGCATACACGGGGAGAACATGCAAACTTCACACAGAAAGGTCACTGTTGCTTGAACCAGCAACCAAAATATGTCTATGTACATATATATATATATAATTTTTAAAATTCATATAAAAAAAATATATATTTAATTTTATATATATATATATTTAATTTGTTAATGTCGATCTCATTTAATTTTAATGGCTTTCCATTTAGGATTTTGATTTGACTACGATTACATTAAAATAAACTTGTTGTTCAGCATACTGTCAAATATTTTTTTAGCTAACTATATCCAATGTTACTGACTACATTTTGCTAGCGTAATGTTAGCTTTCAAGCTTGTAGCACATGACAGAATAGAAGGTATTATTGTCCACATCCAAAATTCAGTGTCATTAATGTCAAGAAATTGTATGAGTATCGTATTTTCTCCTTACAAAACAAAAGATAACAACTACAACACTTTTTGTTGTGTCTTGCTATGTCATGATGTTACTGTTTAGCATCTTGCAGTGTTGCTAATCGATCCCACACTTGCTGTCATGTAAACTATCTGCCACTCGCCCTATAGCAGCTATGATAGGTTCTAGTGACTAAAAAATCCTCCCACTGCCTAATTTCTAATGTTCTTTAATGTCTTCATTAAAAATGTGAATATTGTTTTAGCTATTCCTGTGTAACCAGGGAAACTAGGCTATGGCTTGTGGCAACCTTCAGATTTTGATCCCGAAACACATGATAGTAAAAACTAATTGTCTTAATGTTTGTCTTTATACATTAAGCATAGTGTACAAGAAGTGGTATAATTCCCCTAAATGTGTCCATAGTCTGGTAAATGGACTCTGCAGAGCCAACAGTGAGCCTAGCACATTGTAAATCAGTTCCTGACAAACATCAAACCTTAGCCCTTGCTGCTATCGTGATGTGTTTGTTAGTGTTGGATTTTTTTCAAGGAAATGAAAAATGTAATGAATTTAAAATGTCATAAATATTTTTTGTGTTACTTTGTTCAGCTGGTTTATCAGCTGGTGATAAATGGTTTTAGCATTAGACATATTTACGTCATTGAATTTTGACCTGCTCATAACCTTGGCTGGAGAGCAAAATTTTAGCTCTAAATGTACTAATCATACAAGGCTTTAATTTGTCGGCAGGCCATAACAAGTCTCATTATGGTAATAAGCTTCTTTTTAGAGCCATTAATCCTTCTGGAAGTCTGTGGTCGATTTTCAATCACTGTTGTAACATGAAAAAGAATCTGGAGCTTGTCTAGTTAAGGGTAGCGCTAAAAGACTTCATAGAAATGCCAAAAGCTTGTTTTTGAGGCTGCTGGTTCATAGACAGAATCAAAGGTCAGTTGAGGTAAATATTTGCGCTGAAATGTCTGGCTGAAATTGATTGCTCTAAAAGCCTGGCCAAACATTACTGCTCCCTGACTCTATTTGTGATGTTACAGCAATTTGTGAGCAGTATTTTTTAAAACATGAAAGAAGTGGACGTGCAGTTTGCTTCACATGCAGTCAGCCATTTCACATCATATCATGTAATCATTTAGCATAATTTAGATAATATAATTAGGCTGTGTGAAAATATTCTACATCACACACTATAAAATTATAAATGGTAATTATCATTTCACTATGCACATATGTACGTTGCTGCTTTGTTGGTGTGATGTTCATGCATTGATTATCTTCTATACTTATGAGCCTGGTACATTGCAAAGATAATTATAATTAACTATTATTTTTAGTTTAAAAATCATTAAGCTTTAAAATGGTTTTCAGATTTAGGTTTAGTTAGAATTTTACATGATGCAGTATTGCATTTATTCCATATATGCCATAAGCTAGCTGTTCCTTGCTAGCAGTTGCCCCGGTGTTTGGAACGTTTATTAATAAGACTCATTTTTACAAACTGTCTCACCAAATAAAAATAGTTATGCCGCAAAACATTTTTGACTAAGTTACATGAAAGGAAACTGCAATTTAAGTGTCACAGCACAAGAAAATGCCAAGCCTGTGCACCATCAGAGTTCACAGACTGACAGAACAGCGCCGTCTGCTCAGTAATGTCAACATTGCTCGACTCATCTTAAATTGTTGAGTCTGCAGGAGCTAAATCTGTTTGCCTTATCAAGATGATGTTTTTTGTAAAGAGACATGTTTAGTTTCACTCAAGTACATGAATAGATGCTCTAATATTACAATGAACTATTTTTTGTGTATTCTCCATTTGTGAATGGCCTTACTATCTCCTGAGTTGCAACCCTGCAGCAGTGTTGAGTTTGGGGATTTGATCCACTTTTTGTTTTTTTGAGCTTCCTACACAACTTCTGTCCTTCAGCTTGGTACTTTTTCAGCGAATGTTATGTTTTCTCTGCAGAAGTCTTTCAGTGTTACATTTTTTTTTGTTCTTTGCTAATTTCTTGGCACAAAGAAGCAGTTGGGTAAGTTATCATCGTTGGCTATGATCACAAATAAATCTGTCCACACAGAGTTACTCTGGTGCCAGGGAGGAAGGGCTGAAGGGCTGCATGCGGGAAATTAATTGTTATATGGTATAGCAGTTCATTAGCTAACACCTTGGAGGATAGACTATTTTAGAACAGAAAGACAATGAAAGTAACACCATTTTTTGGTGCCTTTCTCTCTGAAATTCAATTTATGAAGCTATTTTCACATACTGAAAAATCACAAATTGATTTTTTGATAACTTTGTCATACCCGATTTAAGCTAAGAATACACCAAGTCAAAGCAAAAATGTGCTGTCTTGTTTGCTGAAGTTATCAGTGTAAACAATATCTTCTAGTAATAATAATGAGACGTTGACCGGCTCCCTCTTACCTGTTTCAGTCAGCAGCTGCTCATATTTATCTCAGATCGTGTAATTACTCTGGAGCCATCAGTGTTTGCTCTCGTTATCACAATTCTTCTTTATCTCGTAACAACAAGATAATTAACTAACAGCATCAAAATATAATTTCCCACATGGTCACACATGCTATTTTATGTCTGTGAGACTCATTTTACATTTCACCATTAAACATATGAATATACCTGTATTATAAAGTGACAGAAAGTTCTCATCAAAACCTAGCTCAGAAACCATGTGGAAGACATTTGGGTGGTTTCACAAAAGTTTACAGACTTTATGGGGGTTTTTGTCAAGGATGGTGTTGTTCCCATTAAGCTCCTGTTTCTTTATGTTTCTGATTTCAGTTACATACAGAAAAATGTACCAAAGTGTTTAGTTCGAAAAGCAGCAGCACATCTCAAGCTTTGACTGCCATGATGCTAAAAGCTAAATGATTGTTAGCTAGCGATTCAGTTAGCATATCAAAAAGATGGCAATGAGTTTGGTTAGTTCCCACATAATGTTGTTTTCTGCTTGTCATGCTTTATTTTTTTTTTATTAATTACATGTTTTTATATTATCCCCAATAAATAGAGATAGTCTCTGGTCACATTTGAATGTCTTGAGAAAAGATTGCTGCACCTAGCATCTTTTTCTCAGAGCCTTTTTTGTGCAGCTGCTGAGTTGAAAATGTATGAACTTTTAAAAGGGCATTGGTGCCATCATGGCAGCTTTTTGTTCAAGCAACCAGTCATATAAGCAGAAACTACCATCCATGTACTCTCAGACAGTTTATTTATTTCTTTAAAAAAAAACAAAAAAAAATGAAAAAGAGGAAAAGAAATGTTTGTTTTTGTTTTGCTTCCTAAAACAAAATAAAAAAAATCGGATAACAAACATTTATCCTTTTCTGAGCTGTGCTCAAAACAGAAATGAAAAAAACAGATAACGAACACCTAGAATTGATTTATTTTTTTCTGAGGCAAGTGACATGACCTGAAAGTGATCTGCCACGTGCTGTTTTGATCACAATAACTGCAATTTCTTTTTGAGATTAAAAATATTTTTCATTCATTCTTTCATTGCCAGTGTCCAGCTAGCACTTTCCTACTAGAGAAAGGCACTGTGTGGACACAAGCCCTCATGCATATGCTGTTAAACCAGGGGTGCCCAAGTCTAGTCCTAGAGAACTAATAACCCGCAACTTTTAGCCCTTCTCTAAGGGAGCATGTCTGTGCATGTCTTTCAGCACTGCATAGGCCTGGTAAAAAGTTATTCATTTGATTCAGGTGTGTTGGAGAGAGGATGCATCTAAAAGCTATAGGGTAGTAGCTCTTGAGGACTGGACTCAGTCACCTCTATCTTAAATGTTAAGAATAAAAACTACAACAAATATTTCAATTCATAATATTTTTATTGTAATTAGAACATAAAACTTAAAAGAAAATGCAGGAGATTTTAATATTAGCTCATTATGTTTTTAAGTATATTGTCCATATTGTTGTTAATGCTGTTTTCTTTGTGCTTCCTCCAGTCTGTTTTCGTCATAACATACCGTCCTCCGGATAATCCAGAATACAAGGAATTTCAGAGGAAACTCCATGCCAGAGCTCAAAGGGATTTTGGTGTTCATTTGGAACCATCGTTGGTAAGTAATAAATACTCAAATCCTGAGAAATTTGTACAACTTCCTGAATATTTTTATTCACATAAATCATGTGCATATGGATACCTAATAATGCTATCTTCTGATTGTTTACAATGATGCTAACTATTAATTCTCATTCTATGGTCATGTTTTTGATTAAACTGAGACCCTAAAATGCCGACTCAGAAACAACACTTTGACAGAACCTTGAAGAGGATCAAAAAAGTTTTTATTGCTCAGACAATGGTAGCAAAATTGTAAAAGTCCTTAGGGGAATCCATAAACAGGCTATCAAAGGCAGCAGTCCTGGGGCCTCATTTATAAAGCTGCCGTACATACAAGAACCGGCATATGCCAGTTATAGTCAACAGAGGTTCTTATATTAATAAGAACCTCATCCAGTAAAATATGTTCTGTCATTGTAAAACAAAACTTACATGTTATAAGATACCTGCTAAATAATAAGGCTGACAGTCTGCTACCAAAATGAAGTTCTAAATTAATAATAATTGCAATTATAATGACACGATTGCAGTGCAAAAGTGCTTGTCAGTTAGGCTCCAATCAAGGTATTTCCCCCACCTGTTGCTATTCAGAAAATTGACTGATGGTTGGACATAAAAAGGCACCCCAATGCGTAAAGATGCACAATAGCTTATCTGGCACTGCTGGATGTTATGGTACATGGGAAACTCCATAATGAGCGGGTTTTCAGAGACCAGAAAGACTTATGGCTCATGAGCTGGTTCCTACTGCTGCAGGCTGTGCTCTTGGACCTCTGTGATGCTCTTGGACCTCTGTGATGCTTTAGGCCTGGCGTTACAGAGGCACCAGAAGGAGCTACGCTGTGCCAGTCCCTCTGCAAGTTCTGACAACACTGGGTTTTCTGGCAAACGGCACCTTCCAGAGGGAACTGGCTAACAGGTTGGGGATATCACAGCCAACCTTCAGCTGTATTATGCCAGACGTGTTAGATGGCATCATTGGTTTTAAATTTCCTACACTGGGGGTGAACATACAAGCAATTTGCAGCAATGAGCACCAAGTGAGAATGAAATGAAATTTCAAATGAAAAAAAAGAGAGAATTTTTTAATCCCAGAGAGAAGTTGCAAATTAGAAATTGAATCTGCTGTCATTAACCAAAACATTTTCATTCTCTAAACATCCAAATCATATGCAATGCAAACATGTTGCTTATCAGTGAGGGCCATGGGAAAGCCGGAGCCTATCCCAGCAATTAGCAGGCGAGAGGCAGGGTACACCTGGACAGGTCGCCAGTCCATCGCAGGACCAACACAGAGAGACAAACAACCACTCACACTCACTCCTAGGGAGAATTTAAAGTGACCAATTAACCTAACATGCATGTCTTTGGACTGTGGGAGGAAGCCGGAGTTCCCGGAGCGAACCCACGCATAAACGAGAGAACATGCAAACTCCACACAGAAAGGTCACTGTTCCAACCTCCCCCTGGCCGAGGCTCAAACCAACGGCCTTCTTGCTATGAGGCTGCGGTTTAACCACCGCAAGGAATATTGTGTGTATATAAAGAAATATTATTGAACACTAAATAAACAGGTACCAATCTCAGTTGTAGCTGTACATGTTCATTTTATAAATAAAAACAAAGGACCAAATTACCAGCATGCGGTGCCTTTTTTGCCCTTTGACACAGCGTTGACAGCATCTGCTGCCTGCTGCCCTCCTCTGCCTTTCTGACACTGGTAATGCCCACACCGTGCCCACCAAATAAAACCTTTTTACATTTTCTGACTCGGCCCATCAGGATCTCAGTCTAACATCCCGAAAAAATCCGCATCTTCCCTCTTTTCCCTTCCTGCGCCATCATGGAAATGATATGATAACATTTATTATAAACATTCACCTGACCTTTTAAAGCCATTATATGGGCGTGGCAAGGTGTTCCCTTTTTGTGTGCCACATTTCCTGTTTTCCCTGCGTATGCCACCTGAAGTCATCTTTGCTATGCACAGTTTTATAAATGAGGCCTCTCGACATTCAGATCTCCAAGTCAACCACCTGGTACGGAATGTGTGACACCAGTCCTGATAAGTGTAGGTGTGCTGACACCCCCCAGGGCCACTGCTCTGCCTCTGTCTGGAGGAAGGGATGAAGAGGAAAAAAACAACTTTACAGCAGAACCCAAACCCTGACAACTAATGGCTTCATTGCCGATTTTCCATAATTCAGTTTAACAAAAGTCTAATTGTCTGAAAAAAGTTATATTTTCATTCCAAACCTTGGGGAATGTTGACTACCTATAGAGCTCTCAGTGGTTTAGACCCATTTTAGTTCAATAATCTTGTTTCCTATCATGCACAGCATCTGTGTTCCCAGCCTCCTTGTGATTGCTAGAATCTGTAGGACCAGAATGGGAGGCAGGGCCTTTGGTTTTTAAGACCCTCTTTTATGGAACCAGCTGCTGGCTTGTGTGTGGGACACAGAAACTGACAGATTTTAAGACGAGGCTTGAAAGGTTTCTATTTGAGAAAGCTCTTTATTAATTTATTGTATATATTGTTCTTTAGTACTTTGTTTTATGATTGTTTTTGTTTTCTCTGTAAAACACTTTAGGTTTATCTTATGTGTGATAAAGGGAAATATAAATAAAGTTAGAGCTGATTCAAACTATTGTTCTTACAGATGGACTACATTGCTGGTTGCTTTTACGATGGTTTTGTGCTATATGCTATGGCCTTGGATGAGACTTTGGCAGAGGGTGGGGCACAGAACGACGGTATTAACATCACAATGAGGACGCAGAATCGGTGTTTCTGGGGTGAGTAAATATCAGTCAAGTGCATGACTGTGAGAAAAGCTTCATAAATCAGAGTGTATCCAAAACTACAACCCCAGTTGGGACACTGTGTAAAATATAAATATAAACAGAATACAATGATTTGCAAATCTCATAAATCCATATTTTATCACAGATAGAACACAAACAACATATCAGATGTAGACACTGAGAGATTTTACGCTTTTATTGAAAATATGAGCTTGTTTCTAATCTGATGGCAGCAACACGTCTGTAAAAAGTAGTTCCAGGGTGATGTTTAGCGTTGTGTAGCATCCCCGCTTCTTTTAACATCTGTCTGTAAACGTCTGGGAAGTGAGGAGACCAGTTGCTGGAGTTTTAGGAGAGGAATGTTGTTCCATTCTGGTCCGATGCAGGATTCTAGCTACTCTACAGTCCTGGACCTTGGTTGCTGGATTTCTGCTTCCATGATGCTCTAGATGTTGTGTATTGGTAAAAGGTCTGGACTGCAGGCAGGCCAGTTTAGCAGCCGGACTCTTCTCCTGTGAAGCCATGCTGTTGTGATGGATACAGGATGTGGTTCAGCATTGTCTTGCTGAAA
>JBAFTB010000021.1:22744443-22770019 GCA_037177355.1 Melanotaenia trifasciata
TTATTATTATTTTTTTGATTATTATTATTATTGTTATTATTATTTTTATTATTATTATTATTGTTACTATTATTATTATTATCATTATTATTATTATTACTATTATTATTATTATTATTATTATTATTTAAGTTTTGCATGCTCTCTGATGTATGAAGCTATTCTTACTTTTGGGGAATTGGGATTGTTGATCTAAAATCGATGGGCAACTACAGCAGTGAGTTATTTTGTGTATTTTCTTTTGTTATTTTCAGAGTTCAAACTTGTATCTATTGATGGACATTGATGTATATGATCTTATGCAAATTTAATACTCAGTGTTATTAAATACCATTTGTCTTTTCCTCAGCCTGTCAGAGAACAGGGAACACTACTCTCTAATAGTGTGACACCATCTACAAATGGAAAGCCCCACTGCAACCAAAATATCATGATTAAAATTAGCCACGTTTAACACTGTAATTAGCCTTGTTAATTAATCACTCAAAACTGCAGTTAATAGTGTATTTGTTGATATATGTGGGTTTCCACACATTTCCCTGTCTGCCTTGCAGGCTGGCAGATCTGTTCTCATATCATACTGAGAGAAGCAGTACGATGGGATTTTGTTACTTCAGATAAAAAAACAACACACTGAAGGAAAAAACAAAGATAGTGGGGCCAGTGTGGAGGATGATGATGGAAAGATTCACCTTTTAACTGTAGATGTTCTGACAATGTTACCTGGTTGAGAAGATACAGGAACTCATTAAATATAGGACAGTAACTTCTTTAAAAAAAATAAAAATAAAATTATAGTTTTATTTCTGTGTAAAGATGTTTAATATTAAGAGTCCAACCTGTTTACACTTGCTATACATGATATATGTTACTACATGTTGGTTTATGATCATAATTTAGAGGCAATAGTCATACTCTTATTGTGCGTATTTTCTATTTTTTCAGGAGTGACAGGACATTTTTCCACAGATGACAAAAATGCCAGAAATATAGATGTCGACCTATGGGCAATGACCAACCAGGAAACGGGAGAGTTTGGGGTGAGTCAAGGCTTTACTGTTTCATAAAAGGTACGGATTCCTCCAGCTTATGGGATCCAAGGCAGCTTAAGTCAAGTTAACTGGACTGGGTTTAGTTTCTTGAAGATGTTTCTTCAAGTTCTGATGGAGATACTGGGAGGATTTCACCTATGTAACCTGAAACCACTGATGTTTTAGAGTCTATGACCATTGTCGAGTGTCATGACTCACCCGGGGGCTCGTTTAATGTGAACACTGTCCATACTTTGACTTGTCTCAGTCTTCCTTCTCTAAGATGTCCTCGTTCACTCCGCACTCAAACCACTTGTCCTGTATGCCCAAGAGATAATATAATATAATAAGTGATGTGATTCAGATTATTACAAGAATGATTAGAGGTTGAAGTTGGGTGTAGATGAGGATGAGGAAGCTTCATCTGTGGTGTACAAGTTCCTTTTAAATTTAAAAAACTCATTGAATGATGTCATTTCAAAACTAGGGGCTCCTGGAGTTTTTGATGACATAATAGCTTTAGACAGCTACATAAGAAATAGGTCTTTTTGTCAATACATGTCCCCTTTAAGGAGAAAAGTATCAGAAACTTACATGATTTTAACTCCCTAACACACTTCTGTTTGGACTATAATTACAGATAGTACACACCACACACAGACTGGCACAGCGAGCTGTGACTGTAATAAACAGATTTGCCCTGGAGAGGCTGACAAGGAAATGAGGAGGATTCAGTAGGGCTTTTCTCTGCATATGTGTGCTGATAAAAGATTTAAATGCATACAAACAAACTCTTTTTCTAAAACCCTTTCAGAAATATGGACCCAAAAGTTAAAAAGCATTTTTTGGAGCACTCTAGTTGTCAAAGGGTTAAGATGATAACCGCTAACTACATCCTGCCTGGTGTCTTTCCAATTTAGCACATCTTTCCTTGATTAACATACCTTATTCCTACTCATGTCTCTTAGTTTAACAAATTAGTTATTTTTATTTTGGTAAAATAAGAACTGTGGACCAGTTCATTAGTTAAAGATCGTTTTACAGCTGAACTGGCACTGTTGTTGAGGTAAAATGCAGATTATCTCCCACTAACTTTCTTCTATCTGTTACTACATTCTCCAAATATTTAAATGTTCAATTACAACCACTTCTGGTTCAAAATTACCCCGGAAAATGTTGAATTATAACTGATTACATATACACATAGTATATGTATACTAGGTACATACTAGGTACATCTTGCTGGTACCTGGTTGGACCTCCTTTTGTTTGAAGAACTGTCTTCATTCCTGGTATCATAGATTGAACAAGGTGTTGGAAACCTTCCTCAGAGGTTTTGTTCCATATTAACATCACAGCATCACATAGTTGCTGTAGGTTTGTCGGTTGCATCCATGACGAGAATCTCCAGTTCAACCACATCCCAAAGCTGCTGTACTGGATTGAGATCTGGTGACTGGAGTCCAGTGAACTCATTGTCATGTTCTGGAAAGTAACTGGAGATGATTTGATCTTTGTGACATAGAGCAGTTGGGTACTGTGGTCATAAAGGGATGGAGAGCAACAATTATCAGGTAGGCTGTATTAGGTTAAACCAGGCCACGTTGGTACTAAGGGGTTAAAAGTGGACCAAGAAAACATTACCAGCAGCCTGAACAGTTGATACACGGCAGGATGGATCCATGTTTTTTTATGTTTCCACCAAATTCTGACCATGCCACCTGAATGTAACACTTATTTCCATCTTCTATTGTCCAGTGTTGGTGAGTCAGTGTGAATTGTAGCCTCGGTTTCCTGTTCTTAGCTGACAGGAGGCACCCGGTGTGGTCTTCTGCTGCTGTAGCCCATCTGCTTTAAGGTTGGACATGTTGTGTGTTCAAAGATGCTGTTCTGCAGACCTTGATTGGAATCAGTGATTGTTCGAGTTCCTGTTGCCTTCCCATCATCTCCCACCAGTCTGCCCATTCTCTTCTTCAGACCATTCTCTGTAAACCTTAGAGATTGTTGTGTGTGAAAACCCCAGTAAATCAGCAGTTTCAGAAATACTCAGACCAACAACCATGCTATGTTCAAAGTCACTTAAATCCTCTTTCTTCCTCATTCTGATGCTCAGTTTGAACTTCAGCAAGTCATCTTCACCATGTCTACATGACTAAATGTATAACGCATACACATTTGCATTAATTAAACCGGTGGACCTGATAAAGGGGCAGAGGAGTACATGCTCATATATCTTTGTTTTTTATAATTAAAATAGTTTTGCATTCTTTGTTTCAGTGATTCCACTGAAGACTTTTTCTTTCGAGTCACCCCTGGCATTTTTTACCATTTACTGTCAGTGTGAAGCTGCTCCTACAAGATAATTGCAAACAATCAAAGACTAATTTACTTCATGTGCATCTAATTACAGCGATGTGAATTTTCAAAAATGCTTTTCAGCACCGTTAGTGATGTGTGGTTTAAAAGCCTTTCCTTGTGCAGTGGATGCAGTGAAATCAAATGTTGAACATTATGCATGCAAAGTGGATGTTGCCATCTGTGGTATTGAGGTCCTGACTTCTTTAATGATAAGATGTGTAAAACCTCACATTTCCCTCTCACTCTGCGATGAGGATCTTTATGCATGTTGTGCTCTGCAAACACTGCTGTGACCTATTCCAGTGTGTCTGTGTTTCTTGTTTCTCTGATGGTAGAAGAAGTGGGTTAGCTACATTTGACTTCAGTTAGAATTTCATAGCGGGCCTCAGGGGCTGTCAGCAGGACTTCCTGGTCTCATTTATCCTTGGTCTTTAATTGGTTCATTCATACGGCTGATTGACCTGAGTAGCCAGCAGCTTGGTTGAAAACATCACAGAAAGGGGTTCAGCTTTCAGGATCTCAGTTACAATAGAGAGTTGGCAAAATCTGTGCTATATTTTAATGGTGATAGGTGTTCAAGGTGCTCATCTGAAATTAAATTAAACACTTCAGTTCAGGTGATTGAAAATAAAAGAACAATATGGAGAAAATGTGGTATTCAGAAAAGAATTCAACCAGTTTTGCATTGTAACTCAGACATCAGAGGATTAACTACTAAGGCATTGCAGCCTTTGCCCCTTCACCCACCACATCCCACTTTGTTTTGATGACTCTTGTGCGGCTAACGACCTCCAGGGTTTTAGCAGAAAGGGCGCAACATGTTGGGAGCAGAGGTGAAAAGCACAAACTTCTGCTGCTAGTTAGAAGCACTGGAGTCATATTTCACAGCAGGACGACAGATGCTGCTCACGGAGCTGTGCTGTTGAGAAGAAAGCACTCAGGCAATCTGTTTGTAGGTGAGGTTTTTTCACGTAGTTTATCTTAAATGTTTCAATTATGAATCACAGAAAAAAAAACCAAGATGCTTATAAAAGACGTGATTATCTAATTGTTTTATGACTTAAGTCATTATTTAAGTGTATGATTATCTAAAGAAACTAAAATTCAGTTTTATTGATGGTGACATTGAATTGTCTTGTATATGAAATGTGCTTTACAAATAAACTTGCATATTAAGGGATTTCACATAATTCTTTCTTGGGGAGATTAAATAAGTAAAAAATTAGCATTTTTAGTGGAATTAGTTTATAGAGAATTAGTTTCCTGTAAGATCTCTTGCCTTACAGAACGAAGGTTCCTGGTTCAAATCCCAGCTGTGGTTTCTCTGTATGGAGTCTCCTTCATCGCTTCATCCTACAGTTTTAAAGCTATCACAGAAATATGAAGCGTAAATGCTTCAATGGTCAAACAGAACACTTTTTAGAAATAACAAATTGCTCTTTGAGTTTGTCTCCTACTTCACACATACAGTATAATTTAGCTCAATCTCTTTTTAACATCGTGGTGTCTCATCAGTATCCTTTAACATTAGATTCCAGTACACTGAAACTGCATTTCTGCATCATTTTTTGATTTTCTAGAGTAACTTTGCAATCATTCTCATTTTAATTTCAACTATTATCTTTACCTGCTGCTAACCTGGTAGTTGGAGTTGCTTAAACTAACCTGGAAATTGTGTTGCTTAAACCTAACCAAGCTATGAGGAGCATCTCAAATGAAACAACAAATCAGTCCAAACATGGAAATAAAACTAGCTCCTGTTTGTATGTCCTGTGTCTTGTATGTTCAAAACCTGCCTGTTAAAAATATACTTCAGAACGAGATTGCTAACATTTCCATATCCCGTCCATAACTGCCAAGGTCCTTGCATTAGAAACATAAGACCTTGTGCTTATCTTAGCGACAGCAGATTTAGTGAAAACAGTCACATGCGATGCCATGGCATTGAGACACTTTGAGCTAAATGCTAACGTCAGTTTGCTGACATGCTAACAATAATCATATCAACACTGTTAAGTTTAGCTTGTGATATTTTCCTGCTCCTATCTTCTAATGTCTTGTGTTAGCCTAAAAATGGAGGTTTACATATTGCAATATTCCTTATATTTATAGCTTTAGCTATTGTTTTTATTTTTTCTCTGACATGTTTTATTTTAGCTCCTGTCTCTTTAAGTCTGCTTAGATTTGTCAAAAATAGCAGAGCTTGAGGTGGTTGTTCATTCTTTGTTAGATGGTGTGCCAAATTTACCACATGGTTGGTAGTATGCAATCATGTTTTATGCTTAAGACAACAAGTCCAAGTCTTAAGTCCAACAAGACAGGCCATGATGTCAAATGAGAGGTATTTTCATTGGGACTGAATAAAGTCAGAATTCTCTTTTTGACTGAACAACAAATGATATAAAATATTATTTTTTGTTACTATGGAAAGTTGTGTGCAGTCTTTTTATAATAATTATTTTGTCTGTTGCTGCAGCTTGTTGCCTACTACAATGGAACCACTAAAGAGATAATTTGGTCCCAGACAGAGAAGATCAATTGGCCTGGTGGTGGCCCGCCACTGGATAACCCACCTTGTGTCTTTTCCAAAGACGACCCATCCTGCAATGATGGTATGCAATAAAAACCTCCTGATCCAACAGAAAAGTAGGCTAGAATCTGACTGACTGTATGAAAAGTAGTAACCTCCTACCCTGCACTGATATTGAGGGAAGATTTATCAGACTTAATTACATATTTCTTCTCGTATGTGCTATTATCATGGATGCTACAATAATTAATGCCTAGATTTTCTTATTTTCATCTACCAAAGTGAAAAAGTTAGGCGCAGCAGTCAAAGTGAAATGAAAGTGCTGGGTGCGGTGGTGTTGAAAGCTCTGAGTGGCAGTTTTAGAGTGACGGATGATATAGCGAAGGGGAAAACCAGCGCAATTATAAATATATTATGGGATGAATGCAGGGTAATGAGTGAAAAGAGTGAAAGAGCAATAAATCTGTTTTCATCCTCCAATCTGGGCCAAGATTTAATTATTTGCAGAGTTGAGAAACTAGTGCCTTTTCCAGTGTTAACTTAAGGGCAAAGAACAATGATTCTTCAGTTTTCAGAAAAAAATATGAACATTTAGTACAAATTCATGTTTCACAAAATCAAACTTTCATTTAAAAGAAACTGTAAGTTTATTCTATCATTAACACGACAGAAAAACCTGTTGAACAAAGCTTTAGCAAGTGTGCTAGCTCTAGTTAAACATTCTTCAAGATAATGTAGAAACTACTGAAGTGAACAGAATGTTAAAGAACTCATACAACCCTCAAATGCTCCCAGAACGTGTCACGCTACCTGTAACAGAAGTATTTCAGGGACCACTAATTTTCCTTTAGCATATACCTTAGATTTGAATTCTGTTCCAAACAGGCTATGTGGATGTAGCTTAAGCTTCTGCCCATAGCAATTTTTAGAAGAGAGCTATAGTCTGTTTTGAGGAAGAACCAATATGGCTAGTGATGAATTCAAAGAAGTCCATCAGCATAAAAATAGAGTTGAAATTGGCACGGCTCTTAAAACACTTGCTAATGACCATTTCTTCTCATGGCTGTAATTTTATGGAATGCTAGCTAAACTGCCTTGTAGCTGGAATATTTTAGAGTAGTTTAGTGCAGCATCAACAACTGTCCTGCAGGTTTTAGACGTTTCCCTGCTGCAACACACATGAGCCACATGACAGTTTGTCGTCAAGTTCTGCATAAACCCCTTAATAATCCATTAATAATTTGATTCAAGTGTATTGCAGCAGGTAGACATGTAAATTCTGCAGAACAGTGGCACATTTACATGACACTACAAAAAGAAAAAAAACCCAAATAAACAAAAAAAAAGCTGCTGTTTTAACCAAACCAAAACTGGGCTTCAAGAATGCACTTTAACTCATTAGTCCCACTAAAATATTATGAAATCAAAGCTATCAATTCTGGTTTAATGTGTTTGGAGACTAAATCACTCCTCTCTACCAGACCAAGATGATCCACGCAAGCTCATCATATTTGACAAAATCTGCTTTAAAGTCATAAAAATTCAATGCCTGTGCAATAAATTCGACTGTAAGCTACTTACAAGATGATCTCCTATAGAGAAAGTTAGAAACAGCAGTATATCTTAAACATTTTCTCACTCAGTCCATATCACAATGGTGGAGATATTTGTCAATAACTTGATTTCTCTCCAATGTAATGCAGGTAAATATAAGTATCATAAGATCAAACTTTCACCATAGCTCGACTGAGGTGTGCATGTAATCGCACTGGGTGTAGGCTGCACTGGGGGTAAATCATGTCTCCATCTGTACATAATCTTTCCATCAGTGCCAAAGTTAGACCCATTAAATAGACATTACTGCAGAGTCACTTGTCCTAGGAACAAATGCCAATTGTTCTTTCTCTCTGAGAACAAAACCCAGATGTTAGTGGGTGTTTTTGTCCACAATTAAAGGGGCTTAACTTCTGTTTGAATAGGTCTGAGTAATAAGGAAGTCAAGATTCAGTATTTTTCTTTTCAAACAGTATTGGTTATGACTTGTACACAAACCCTGTGCAGTTATCATTCTGCGAAACGTATAATAATAATAAGTTAACAGGTATAGGATTGCCCTGAAACACTTTCTGGGGTTGGTTATTGTTCAAATGATATTTTCTTTAATTACAGCCACCAGTGATTTACAGCAGGTGGTATGATTGGAGTCCATTTGGGCTTTAAATATACATCAGGGAAGCCAGAGCTGTGTTATTGTGTGAAATTGTTGCTTGTGTTTGGTGGTTTGACAAATAGCTTCAGCAGTGCAGCTGCACACCAGGAAGTCACAGCTGTGATTTTCAAAGCACACTTTTTATTTTCAAAGATATAAATGTGGACATCTGTTGAGCAGATGAGACTGTAATCTTTTTTTTTTTTTTTCTTCCTCCTCGTGTTTCCAGGTCATCTGCCAGTTCTGGGTATTGTAGCAGTGGGTTCTGGCTTAGCGCTCATCATTTTTGGAATCTCCAGCTTCCTCATTTACAGGTGAGTTTGATCCCATCGCGGTGTCGCTTCCTGTCTGTGCTTCTTTTAGTTCAAACAAGAGAAATGCTGAGATTTCTTTTTGAAATTTGCTCATGGAAGAAAACTAAAGGAGCCGGAGATAGATGTGTTTGAGACAAGATTTATGGATTGTGCTGCTAGATGCTGGTGTGCTGTTTTTGCAGTGGTTGCTACAGCAACAGCTCAGCAGGTGACAACATTGAAGTAGTGGTGAAGTCTGTTGAAGCTGCCAAGTGAGCTCATATACTGGCCATGAATGACTCCCACCCTCTCATACTGATTATTAGTAGGTTCAATAAATTTATTCTCTTTACACTTCATTATAAAAAAAAGAGATTTAATGAAATAATTCACACACTAGTCTTCTAGTTAATGTCTGTTTTTCCTCTTTAAGGATTAAATTAGTTTGTTTCAGCCAATTAAAACTTTATAAATCCAAGAAAAGATTTTTGAATTGCAAAACTAATTTGCAATTACCACCACATTACATCAATGCTTTCAGTATGAATTCAAGATAATTCAAGGTTTGGCTGTGTCAGCTTCATTTAATCCATTGTTATACATTTTTCTTTGTGTTTCATGCCTGCAACATGAGCTTGAAATGAGGTAAACAAGTAATAATGTTATGTCAAACAACAGGCGGCCATAATCAAGATTTAATATTAAAGCAGAAGATCTGCAGTCATTCATGCATCGAAAATCATTGATAAGTTAAGAAAACATTTCCTAAATTAAAATTTTAAATTATTTACATATTTCTTTTCTCCACAATACATAATATTATTAAATGAATTTAGGAATCTGGAGACATTTCAGTGTGTAAAGGAAAAGGATGCAATCTTCGATCCATCAGGCAACACGTCATCAAGAACTATTATCATTTATCAGAGGCTGATTATAATCATATAGTCAAGCAAACAGTTTGGGAAACTTTTGTCAAGCACAATAATATAGTTATATTCTCTGTCACAAAAAATGTAGCCTTGTGTTAACTTTGTCCAGACAAAGTGTTGAGTTCTTTGTGTTTAGTGGCATCAGGGACCGATAAACGTTTATTGTGGTCAGACCAGTCGGTATTCCAGATCTCTCTTGGGGGGTGATGGAAAAAATGAAGCCATGTTCAAAAGACAAAAGGGACAATTTGTGCTGTTCCCAGCAACAAATTTAGCTCATAACAGTCTTTAAGTGGGTTATGGGAGAGACAACTGGTGCATTTATACTTGTGCAGAAAAATCCTGTAAGATTTTAGGTGGACGTATGCTGCCTTCAAGATTCATCGCCTTCACCTTGCAAAACCAAATTCTGCACATATTACAAAAGCATGACTGAGGCTTGCAGTCTGAGCTGTACTGTTGCACATGTTAAGATGTTTGCGGGAAAAATGGGACAATATAACACCTGAAACACTGCACGACTTAGTGTCCTCAATGCCAGAACATCATCAGATATCAGAAATATTACATTATATTAGAGCTGAATACTGAAATACAAAGAATCACGAGACTCTTATTAGAGCTCACTTGCTCGTCAGTTGAAAAGTGACTGTATTTAGAGATTCTGCAAACTACATGTGCAATATTTATGCAGTTTAATGTGCCTTGAATCACAAAATGAAGTGGGATCCAACATTATGTGAATGCTTAAAGAATTTGCTCCTAATTGCTGCCTTCAAGCTGATTTAAGATGCATTTTCGAATTAAAATTAGGCCCGCTGCTTTTCTAATGGTTTTAACTTTGTGCTCGGCATTCAGCTGTAAAAACAAACCAAAATGAAATAGTTGCAGACTCCCAAGTGGCAAAGTCTACATGTTTATGTTTTACCATTAAGCCTTGTTTAATTACGCAAGAAGTAAATCATGCATGCTCCAAGTAATTAAGCTCCTGGAAGGATTTTTAAACCCTGGTTAATGTCGTGGGTAATATCTGCAAGTAATGAAGGGATATTAATGTTTGTTTCTTTCTTTTTCACTGCTTCCTCAAAGGTGTCTTTACATAAGCAGCTAACGCTACTCTCTACTTACAAAAGCATCGATCTATAAGATAATTTACACATTGCTGCACAACTAACAAATCACACTGGTAATCTGATTACTTGTCTAATACTGATCATTAACACAAACGAGTGTTAATCACCAGCCAATCAGAATGGATTTTGATCAGAGGAGTGGTGGCAGAAAGATGGAGGAGCAGCTATCCACCTGAGGTAATTCCACTAAATCTGAATCTGAGTTGATCATGCCCAAAATTAAATAACCACCAGATAATTTGATGCAGACGGTTCATTTTTTACTCAATGAATTAGCTTCTTCTTTGTTTTTTATGTTTGTTTTGTTTTTTCAGCTCACAGTTCAGCAAGCGCTACATGGTTTCCAGACTAGGTAGCTAGTTTTTCTGGACTCTTGGCTGGTAAGTTTTTTTCTTGGAGTTCATTAAAATTAAAGAGTAAATAAATAAAAAAGGGGATACGAGTATCTATTTCCGTTATGGGAATTTAACTGGGAAACTCGGATGTGTTTGTAGTTCAGAACGTTCTGCTTTAGTGCAGCTATATTTAGACCCCTTTGCTAAAAGTATTGTCCAAAAAACATATTGTGCTTTAGTTGAGTCAGCTTCAGGCTAAATGTAAAGCTTTTAAAATGGATTTGGGCTTTTTATTTTTCCACAGCAAAGGCTAACAAATCACTTCCTGTTGTTGCAGACACCAGAGAGGCTTTGCAGACGGAGAGAGGGGTGGACAGCAGCGCTTTTAGCAGCCGCCTTAAAGATCGGCCAGCTGCTGAGGGGCTTTTATTTTCAGAACTTGACCTACGAAAACACCACTAAATGTTTGGAATATTTTATCACGATCAGCAGTTACTCAGATCAGAGTTTCTCAAGCTCAAGGTGCAAATTTACCTGTCTGAAACATTTATGTTTAATCCATATTTTTTATATAAAAGAAAAAAATATTATAATTTCTGAATAATTAATATTTACTGCTGTTTTTATACTACTTTTTAAATAATTAACCAGATCAATTATGTCTTAGGAAATGTAATTTATATGATTTTAGAAGTTTATTGGTGTATTTTTATATAACAAAAGGGTATTTTTGATAATAGACCTGAAAATGTAAGCTAAATTTCACTGAATATTAAACTTAATAAAAATAGACGTGTATTAAATATTCTGCTTCTTTTTATTGCCTTGCTTTGCAAACTATTTGTGCCTGTGAGCCTCACATCAAGTCAAAGTTTCAGTATTTTCTTTTAGCTAAAGGAAGATTCTTATTTTCTGGGGTTAAAAAACAGAAAAAACTGGTAAAACAAAGGTTTACTATCAAACGACTCGTCACTACAGGTTTTTAGGGCTGTATGGATGATTCGCATGCCCAGTCTTTACATTTCATGGGGCAGCTGTTAAATTCTTTGCTGCGGAGCTTAAGATTTGAGTGGCTGAGCTGTGGGCTGCTCTGGGTTGGTTTTGGATTCTGCTGGGCAGCAGGAGTGTGAGGGGATGTTAAGCAGAGCAGCAGTGACTCTGTTGTTTTAATGAAGGGGGCTGGTCCAGAGGAGGTATTCACAAATGGGACCCATGAAACAATAGGCCCAGTGTGGAGCCGCACACTTTGCCCCTCTGGCTGCCAGAAGTCTCTAAACGAGGCTCTTTAAATAGAAAGGTTTTAGTTTTTTTTTGTGGTGTGTTTTTGGGGACAAGATGCCAGGGGTGCTTAATGCCCTCAAAATGCTAGCAAAGCATCTGAATCTCTGATTTGATTTGACCTGATGATTTTGGGGCCACTTTGGTTGGAGTGGAAAGGATAGCTAAAACACGTGGATATGCAAACGCTGCAATAATGTCCTGCAGCCATCTGGAAGTGTTTTACACCTTTTACATTGCCTTGGAATGCTTGAGCTCTGCTCGTTTTTCATTTCTAAGTGTTTTAAACCGAAAATGAGTCCCCCAACCCATTCACCAACACAAAAAAAGAGAAGAAAAGCAAGCATGTAAAAACAAACTGAGAAACTCTGCTTCCCAAAACTGTGTTTTATTTTTGAACACGTTCTTGCTGTAAATCATTAAATGTCAAGAAACAGCAGCTCCTCTGAGATTTGTCCCAGATGTGTCGATTTGCTGGAATGCCTCCTCTTCTCTGTGAAGCCTGCCTGCCAGACCGACGCTCAGAAATAACACACAAAACGTGTCACAAATATCACTGACAAGAAAATTAGGGGATGAATTACTCTGGTTCCGCTGTGCAGAACTTTTTATCTGCGTTTGCTGCAATTTATACGCACATGATACACCAGGAGACAAAAACGATCAAACTAAGTGAATGATGGATTTCCAAACTTTTTTTCTTAAACAAAGAAAGCTTTTTACTTTATTCATGTCTATATTTCTTTCAGACAGCTGCTGTGTGTCGTATATGCTCAGCTCAAAATCTGTTTGACCTCTTTTATGACTGATGATATATGCACACACACTCTGTAACCTCAAACTTCAGTCTGAAGTGTCCCTGATGGGCAGCACACACATTCGTTCATTACTTTTTTACATTTAATCTTAATTCCTCTGCTTGTCCTATCAAAAGTGATGTCTTCAGGCAGTAGCTCGTTATGCTTTGACTTGCTGTTAGAGGACATGTGATTGGCTATGAGCTAAAGCTAAAAGGAGGTAAAATGTGTGATAAGAGGGCTGAAGGGACGATCAGTTTAGAATAGGTAGGTTGATTTTTGTTCATGATGACAAAGCAAGAGAACTAAATACTGCAAACTTACTGTTATCATGATATTATCATGTGGATAACAGTCATTTTTTAATTTTGCATCATTGATTTTGAGGAAAATGAAGGTATGCCACATATCACTGGGTAAAAAAAATCCCTAAAATTGAACAAAAACAAAACGGTACAAACCTGCACAATAGATGCAAACTATTGCTGTTATCGCAATATCACCATATCAGTATCAAAAAATCAATATCGCATAGACATTTTGATAATAAGGAGAAGCACAAGTGTATTAATTTTATATTTCCGCAGCAAAATGTTCAACAAAGATACTTCATACTAAATTTTTCTAATATCATGCATTCCTGAACAACACGCAGCCCAACCTCATCAAAACCAAACAGGACGTGTTTTAATAGCGTGTTGTCATGTTGTTGGCAAAACGTTACTCAGAAATGAAGAATAATTGACATAAGCGGGATAAAACTTATTGCATACTTCTTCCTCAAAATACTTTTCTGGCTTGCTAAAGCCCCAATACTGAACTTTGGCAGATTTTTTCACTTAGGCGTCCTATAGCAAAGGCTCATTTAGCATCCATCTTGCATCCTGTCTCTTCTCTGAGCTCTCTACAGTCAGTAAAAGTTGATCTGATGTTGACTCTTGCTCTGTTCCTTTCTCTCGTTCCTTTTCTCATTTCCTTTTATAATGTTCTTTGCTCAATCAGGCATGGTGCATGTTTAAAACGGCTGGTGTGTTGATATCCAGTTGCTAGCGTGTGACCCAGTGCTGTAAAGTGATGTGCCAGGATGGGGGGGTAAAAAGTTGTGAAGCCTGAGCCTCAGGACGCTGCAGGGCAATGAAGGCTCCAGGAATTTACATAATAAATGTCTTTCCATCAAAATAAGTCAGAAGCACAGATTTTTAAAGTTGGAAAGTTAAGTAGCGCTACTTGAAAGGAAGGATTTGAATGACTTTTAGTTGGACGTGTAATATTTCTTTCTTGTCACCAGCAGGAGCAGCACTTAATGTTTACAGGTTGTACTTAGAAGTCGGAGCAAATAATCTTCTTGGTTGTTTGATTGAAAGATTTGACATATTCAGCTGTTTTAGTTATTATTATTGTTATTAATTCTGTTTAATTTAGGCACAGAATAAAGTTAGCAGTTTTTAAGGTGGGGATTCTACTAGGGAACTATTCCATGGGAGAAATAACAGCGACTGGAGTTCGTCTGTTACTGTTTGGACCCAAATGCTGTTTAAAACAGAAAGATATAGGACCTTAATCCAACAGAGAAAGTTTTGTGACTTTTCGGCATGACTTTTCTTTCAGATTGTCTTACAGTTAACAAACTCTGATTTGCTGTTTCTTCCAATGGCTGAACAGCTGACATTTGCTCTGTTAATCATTTGAGCTCATGATCTTTCCTGCCTAATGTCACATTCCAATCTTTCTTTGAATGGAGTCTTATTTCCAGGAAAAAAAGAAAAACTGCATTTTTCCACTCAACTAAACTTCTACAAGAAGAACATATTGTTCTGTGAATCTAAAATCTCATTAAAATACACAAAAAGTCAACACAAATATAGATGTAAGGGATTCTGTTATCTCAGGAAATACCAGCAGGAATGATGGCAATCGAATGGAACTGAGTAAATGGAGCAGATTTGCCCATTATTTATGGCGATTGGCACGATTAAATCCAAATTGCTTAAAATCTTATCAGTGGACTTTGTATAAACAGACCACCAAGACTGTGGATGATTTTTGGTAATTGAATTCAAGTTAGCGGTGTCGTAACCTTGTGGTAAAAACATCAGCTCAGGACATCTGCAGCAATCCCAACCAAAGCAAACTTTTATGAGATGGTCCCTCTGATGTATGTGCTACTGTGTCCGTGTTGAGCTTACCATGTGGTTTTTCCTTTTCACAGGAAACTAAAGCTGGAGAAGGAGCTGGCTGGAATGCTGTGGAGGATTCGGTGGGAGGACCTTCAGTTTGAGAGCCCCAACAAATACCACAAACGAGCTGGCAGTCGGCTTACTCTCTCACAGGTAGATGATCTCAAATAGCAATGCTACTTTTTAATTATGCAGTATATGCCTTTAATTCCTGAAACACTGGATCCTCAGCTATCATTCAGGTGCTACTGCAGTAAGAAATCCAAAAATGCCACTAGCACAATGGAAATTGTGTTTTTCCCTGCAAAAGCAAAGCAAGTCCAAATCTTTTGTGAGTTTACACATTCCTGAAAGCTTTCCCAGCGGTGGCTGAGTTTACAGCGGCGGGCGTGCATTAAATGATTGTTAAAATAAGCCTTTGTCTGGCCACGCTTTCTATTTGCATTATATAATACTTCATCACGTTCCTTAGGTATCAGGTTATGTTGTCTGGGGGCTAAATGCATCTCCTCTGTGTTTTATCCCACACGTGCAAGCGTTCACAGAAAGCACACACACCTTTTTTTATTACTACTCAGCTCAGTTCCTGGGATAGTGTGTGAGTGGAAAAGATGGCGATATTCCAAACCCATGTATTTTCCAGTGCGCCTAGCGCTGCCAATATTTGCATTCTATACAAGCGTGTACTTGACTGTGCTGGTTGTCTTTGTGCAGCTACCCACTTCATTTTTATTCACCCTGTGTGCATTGCAGACATTTGGCCAAGGTCTCTCACTGGAAACAGAATGCTGAACATTTCACTTACAGTATTTTGTCACTAGATGAACCTTAGATTTAATCCTCTTTCCTCTAATCGAAACCTTTTCTTCTCACTTCTTCTTTCCACCTTCTCAGAGAGGCTCCAGCTATGGCTCCTTGATAACTGCTCATGGAAAATATCAGCTATTTGCAAAAACTGGCTATTTTAAGGTAAGGCTTAGTGAGTTCTGACATTTTCAACTCCTGCGCACTCCTTTCCCACCCACACATGTGCACACTCACAGAGAAAGCCGGAGAGCTGGAGAGGCGAGAGAAAGAAAGAGTGTGGGCGAATTTAGGTAGTTGATTTTAATGTAAGCTGCAGAATGCGTCAATTTTCTTTTTCCCTCTCTATTTTTTTATTTTTTTTTCTGGTTCTACACTCCCGCCTCGCAGTCTGGACATGAGCATCAAATTGTTGCTGTTAATTTATCCGTGTAAGATGGAGGAGGTGTGAGGAAATGTGACAAAAGAGGCAGCTGAATGAAACAATAATTGTTTTTAGCTGAATGATGCAGGTTTTTAATTTTATTTTTATTTAAATACTGATTTGATCGTACAGATAATCCTCAGAGATTTAATACAAGCCAGAAATGCAATGATGTAATGTCCTTGACAACCTGCAAATCACCCTGCATCCTTTGTTTACTGCTGTTTACATAGAAAACAGGCAGATACACTTCTTCCTCTGCAGCAAAATGTACCTATAGGCTGAACTCTCTCTGCACAATACTACCTGGCCTTCTCAGCTCCCCTTTCTGCTTCTTATAGAGACTGTTGTCATTTTCTTCTGGTTCAATATTTTAAAAAAAATTGAATGCTGCATCTGTGCTGTTGATCTAACTGCTGCTTTTCATACTGCACACAGGGAAACTTGGTGGCCATCAAGCATGTCAATAAGAAAAGGATAGAGCTCACAAGACAGGTTTTAATGGAACTCAAACATGTAAGTATTTAAGTTTTTTTCAATTTGCAGCCCTGATTTGCATATGAATGAAGTGCATCAGTATTGAGAAGGTTTTTTTAAAGAAAACAAAAAGCCATCTGAGAGTCTCATCTAACAATCAAACAGACTGAAAAGAAACATCTGCAGTTGGCTCAAAATGCAGAGAAAGTAACTCATTACTCCTATTTTGATGCCTCTCTTGGGTTTGATTGCTTAATGAATAAGGTTCTAAATCCTGTTAATCACTCATTCAGCGTTACAGTAACTGGATTGGCTGCCAGTAGCTGCTCTGACCTACAAAACTTTTGCTATACAAGACTGGCAGGATCATTCACAGCCTGCTCTGCTGCAGCGGTATTTTCTCTACAAACTACATTCCTAGAAATGCTAGAACGTCTTCTAAAACATAAACTGAAATCTGTGACTTATTCATTTATTTGAACAAATATAAGTCCAAAGGAATCCTTACAATGTCTTTACTAACCTGATTCACCGTATTATAAAAGCATAAACATATTTAAAATATGACACCAGTAACACACAATAAAAAGATGCAATGACAGAAAGTTTGTATTAAATACGAGTTATGGACGATTCTATAATCCCAATTCCCAAAAAGTTGGGATGTTGTGCAAAATGTAAGTAAAACACATTTTTATTCCTAATTAAACATAAACAACATATCTGATGTTGACGCTGAGACATTTTATCATTTCATGGAAAATATTGGTTCATTTCTAATCTGATGGCAGCAACACGTCTGTAAAAGTAGTTCCAGGGTGGTGTTTATCACCGTGTAGCTTCACCTCTTCTTTTAACATCTGTCTGTAAACATCTGGGAAGTGAGGAGACCCCGGTTGCTGGAGTTTTAGGAGAGCGATGTTGTCCCGTTCTGGTCTGATGCAGGATTCTAGCTGCTCGACAGTCCTGGACCTTGGTTGCTGGATTTCTGCTTCCATGTTGCTCCAGATGTTGTGTACTGGTGAAAGGTCTGGATTGCAGGCAGGCCAGTTCAGCAGCCGGACTCTTCTCCTGTGAAGCCATGCTGCTGTGATGGATGCAGGATGTGGTTCAGCATTGTCTTGCTGAAATCTGCAGCAAGACAATGCCCTTTCCCCTTTCAGCATTGATGCACAGATGTGGTAGCTGTCCATGCCATAGGCACTAATGCAGACCCATACCATCAGAGATGCAGCTTTTCACCTGTCCACTGATAACAAGCTGGATGCTCCCTCTCCTCTTTAGTCTGCAGGACACGGTGTTCATGGTTTCCAAAATATTTCATATTTTCATCCATCTGACACAGAACAGTTTTCCACTTTTGTTTTGACCATTTTAAATGAGCTTTGGTCCAGAAAAGACAGCATCATGTTCACATGTCTTCTTCCTTACATGATATAGCTTCAATGTGCATTTGTGGATTTCACGTGAACTGCGTTCACACACAGGGGTTTGTGGAAGTCTTCCAGAGCCCATTCAGTGATGTCCAGTAGAGAATCCTATCTGTTTTAATGCATTTAGTTTTGACCTTTAGTTTTGTCTCATGTGCACAGAGATTCCTCCTGATTCTCTGAATCTTTTGATATCACACACTGTATAGTGTGATAGTTGGATTTTGCAATTTTATAACTGTAATAATAATAATAATCGTAATAGTAAATTTTTATAAGATAAAAGAACAAGGTAAAAGCAAGGCAAAAACTAGAAATTTAGAATAAAACACACAAAAAAAAAAACTCAAATAAAAAGTTAATCTGGTAAAAGTCAAGCGAAACAGGTGAGCTATTAGTTTGGTTTGGGAGGGTCTGTGGTGTCTCAGATGTGTCGTGGGAGAGAGTATCAAAGGTTGGGGCGACAACAGAAAAGTCCTTATGCCCCCAGGTTCGGTATTTGGTCCTAGGAATGATTAGGAGGTTGGACTAGCAGAGCAGAGGGTATAGGACGGAGTGTAGGGGTGGAGCATGTCCTTTAGGTAAAAGGGGGCCTGATTATGTAGTGCTTTATAGGTGAGTCTATTGCCAAGGTTGGTGGAGATATTTTAAAGGTATGAATGAGGGTTTCAGCTGCAGGGAGAGAGAGGCGGGCAACGTTTTAAATAAGATGGAAAGCTGTTTTAGTGACAAGTGTAATGTGTTGGGTTAAGGTGTGTTTAGGATCAAAGAAAACGCTGAGGTTCCAGCAGTAGAGCGAGGGTAACAGAGTGGAGTTTTCAAATAAGAAATAGAAATCTATGTAAAGGTGAGAAAATCAGGGCCAATTATGAGAATGTTGGATTTACTGGAGTTAGGTTTGAGAAAATAATTTTAGATCTAGAGACTAATATCAGAGAGACAGTTTGAAAGAGTAGTATAGGTAACAGCGTAACAGTGGAAACAGAGATTGTAACAATGAATAATCTGACCGAGGTGGAGGATGTAGAGGATGAAGAGAAGATGACCAAGCACCGAACCTTGGGGGACACTTTGGGACAGGAGGGAGAATTAAGGAGGAGCAGTTATTGATGGAGATGAACTGTTTCCGGTCTGCACGATATGAAGTTAGCCAGGTGAGGGCTAACTATCAGTGATCAGAGTAGGATGGAAAGATTGACTGTGTCAAAGGTGGCAGTAAGGTCCAGAATGATGAGAACAGAGAGAAGGCCAGCGTTAGAGGACAGGAGAAGGTCATTGGTGACTTTAAGGAGGGCTGTTTCAGTGCTATGGTGAGTACGGAGTCAATATTGAAATTGTTCAAAGAGGTTATTGTTGGTGAGATGGGCTTATATATAAAAGATGGACGGAGCTTAAGTGACGTCACCCGTAGGTTTCTGAAGAGCAAAAGTAAAGCTCGTTGGGCGGTTCCTACCATCGCCATCTTGGCAGCGTCATGCCTGTCATCACTCCCGGAAAATACAAAAATTTGCAAAGTGGCAGAGCTGTGAGGGGGACTGTGAGCGTGGGGGTGGATGATTGACGTCTATCAAACTCTAAGCTGCCTGTAGCTCTGAGCTAACTGAGCCAACTCAGATCTAACGTGAGCTAACTGGCTAATGAAGGTAAGTGGGCTAAAGTTAAGGCGCACTGTTAGCCGACTAAAAACCATGGTTGTGCTGCACTCTCCCTTCTTGATATAGGATATGTGTCAGTCAAACTTTGCACTTCCGCATAGACTTCACATTTTACTGCCAGAGGCTGCCGCTTGTTTGGGAGGCAACAGTTCTTTCTAGGATCTTGATAAGGAAAGGGAGGTTGGAAATGGGATGAAAGCTTCTGATATTGTCAGGATCAAGTCCCAGATTCTTGAGGATGGGGGTGGCGCTTTGCCAGTTTCAGAGAATGAGGGACAGTGGAGGAGGTAAGGGAGGAGTTTACAATTCTAACGATTAGTGGAGATTTTATGTTAAAGAGCATTTTTCTGAAATTCTTTCACAATTATTAAACAGAGTTGGTTGGAAATTGGTGAATTTCTGTCCATCTTTACATCTGAGAGGCTTTACTTCTCTGAAATACTGCATTTAGACCCAATCATGTTACTGACCTGTTACTAACCTAATATGTTGTCAAATGTGCATCCAGTTGTTTTTGATTTGTGCCAGTTACTTTTCCAGCCTTTTGTTGCCCCTGTTCCAACTTTGTAGAGATGTGTTGCTGCCATCAAATTCAAAATGAGCATCGGTCAGCAGATTGTTTGGTAACTGGTGAGGGTGTCAAGATTGGGTATAAATATATAAGAGCATCCTCCATTTACTTGATCTTTTTAAACAAGTATGGGTCATGGCTGACAATTTTGTGGCTAACTGTCAGAGAATCAACAATAACTTTCAAAAAAATATTTATCAGTGCAAAGTTTCAGCATCTAGAACATTCTGTTGTAAAAAGAGTTTGGGGAAATCTCAGTGTGTTAATGCCAGGGCCTGAAACAGCACAGCTGTTACATGTTCACCTTCAAGTGTTCAGGCAGCATTGTATGAGAAAGTTCCACGCCACCGTGATCAGTACAGCAACATGAGCTCTGTGAAAAAAAAATAGTGTGTCACTGCATCTAGAAATGCAACCTCAAACTTTATTACAGAAGGAGGAGGCTCTGCATTAGCTCGGTTGTCAGATGAACCCATGCTCCATCTACTTTTGAGGAAAAAAGCTGATGTCTAGTTCATGTCAAAGATTAGAAAGACCATCCAGGCGATGGGATGGTACAGTATAACAAGCATAACTGGCACATGTGTAAAAGTATCACTGATGCAAAGATATATGCTACATAAAGGCAACATCTTTTACTGGGAGATTGTAGTTATTTCATTAAGACAATACCAGACCTTATTCTGCATAACTTACAACAGCATGACGGTATTGACAGAAATAGGGGTGCTTGAATGTCCTGCCTGCAGTCCAGATCTGTCTCCTATTGAATATATATGGCTCAGGAAGTTAGGATTTTTACCAACATCTGGGGTTCTGGAAAAAGTTCAAATGTTTTAATCAGTCATTTTTCTGACTCAATACTTCAGCTAAAGTATCAGTTACAATCTTTTGTGCCTGCTTACAAGAAATGGAAGCTCACCTCTTTTTAAAATCCTCACAGGATGTTGCTTGTTACTCACAGTCAAAGACTTCACGTCCTTAAACTGTCTCCTTAACATCAGTAACAGCAGCTGCTGATGAAAAGCTCCCTCTGGCCTGGGAAATATTTACAAGGAAGCGATAAGGAAGCTGGGCAAAGAAAAAAACTCTCACAATTTAATGTGGTTTGGTGATGGAAACACAGTGTGGCACAGAGGAAAAGCCATAACCTGAAATTACAGTCGGAGTCATGAACAAGATGGATGCTGGCGGAGAAGAGTTTTGGCCATTCCTTTTCTTACTTAGTCTGCAGCGCTTCTTAGATTAATTCTCTGTCTCAGCTCTGGATTGTGGTGATTTTGTGCAAGCTGCAGTTTGTCGGAGAAGAGCAGCCAGTGGCCTTTTGGTCAGCAGGCACACAGGAGGAATGAGGCCGCTGTCTGAGCTGGCAGCCTCTCAGATGCCCCAGGGGCCTGATCGGCTGTCAAACCTCAGCTCATGAAAAGCCAACCAGATGGGGGAGAGACGGGCCAGCCAGTGGAAACTTAACCACTTGTCTTCCAGTGCTCCTCTCCCCTGTAGCTCTGGTCCTCCTCTTACTAAAGTGCAGCAGGGGAAATTATATAGGCCAAAGCATGGGCTAACACCTCCCAAGCTGTTAAACAGGAGTGACTAACTCACCAGCTTTGGTGTGAGCACTGCTGTCACTCACCATGCTCAAAGAAAAGAGTATGCCGTTGATATATAGCTCACCATTTTCACGCTGGCTACAAAGGCTTTTTTTTTAGGTGATCCTTCTGTCAGGGCTCCTATGAGTTGGAATAAAAACTATTTGTTTCTACTAAAGAGAATATCATAAATTGGCAGGAATCGGCCAGAAATGTCCCCTCATGTTTTCTTTTTTTCTTTGTAAAACTGCTGTACGAATATAAAATTCACTCATCCCGCTTACTCCACTCTGATTTTCCTGCTCGCACATCCTCTCAACACCTCCACATTTTTATTTTTTCATCATCCTCAGCACAGTGGCTCATTCATAACCTCCAAGGGCAATTCATGCACGTTTCAACCGGGTGCCCTAAGCAGGAATGCTTCTCAACACGTTGAAAAAGACAGTGCCAGCTTGTCGACTGCAAATAGACTATTTTGATGAATTTCTGGCAGCGTTATTCTCAAAACTTTGTGCATAAATAAATCGTCAGTCATCTGTTTCCTTGGGGTTTGGGAATGTGATGTTTGGAAACTCACAGTTGCCGTGTGTTTGTGTGGTTATTTTCAGATGAGAGATGTTCAGTTCAACCATCTAACCCGGTTCATCGGGGCCTGCATCGACCCTCCCAACATCTGTATCATAACGGAGTATTGTCCCAGAGGAAGCCTGCAGGTAATGCTCCTCCACTTAGTAGCTCTGGATGATTTTGGCTGCATTGTACAGCCTGTGTTTAAAAGGTCAGTCCAGACGGTTGTTTTTACTGATGGAGAAACATTTTTCTGGGCTAACACAGAAGCTTGAAGTCTGGAAGCTAGCTATGATCCAACATGGGACTTACACAAGCAAAGAAATTTGAAACTTTACAGCTTATACACCGAGAATGAAGCAGGGGGCTTTTATTTTAAAATAGTTCAAGGGAAAATATTGAAATGTAACAAATTCTGGATTCTGGCAAGAAATGTGGATAATTTTGTAATAGTCTTCTTTAAGCAGACCTGTGAAAGAATTGCAACCAGACAAACTTTCCTTTATAAACTTTAACATGTTGGAGAAACAAATCGCGACACTCTACACAACGTTAAGTTACACAGCACTGCTGACAGATAACAAGAATTACCTCCAAACAATCGTTGATGTCCATAAATGAATGTTCACAGGCAAAAATTGTTGTTATCTACGGGACAAAAAACAGATAAACAAAGGACATAATGTTGAAAATTGTGTCACAAGCCCCATAAATGGTGTCACACAATCTGATGCTGTGAGCTAAAAACACTGGTTATCCTGGCTAAACATTGCAGCATATTAACTACAGGGTTTTCAGTCTTCACAGGAAGCTTTGTTTAGTTGCATTTGGTTTTGTCTCTGTGTGGATGTCGCTTGGTTTTGTTTACGCTGTTGCTGATTTTTTACCTGAGAAGAGCTCATCAGCACATTGTAAAACTAATAAAATATCAATCACTCCCAGAAAGTGTTACAGGCACAGAAAAATATGCCTCTTAAATGTTTTTTTATCAGTAATTAGAATAACCCATCAAATCAAACATAAACCTACTGATTAACTTAACTGTTGCAGTATTAAAATGGATAGTTTTAATAAAGTAGTCTTAATAAGGGTTATGGGCTGATTTAACTTAGCCTTGGAAAGTCAGCCCATGGCGGAAACTAGCCTTTTAAGTTTGATATATTTTGATCTTTGCCCCAGATGTACTTTTTATGGTTTATCTACTGTGTGAAACTTTATAGAAACTTGTTCTTGGTCAGGCCTCATGAGATGCCTGGACTTTCTAAAAATGGATGATCTGGTAAACGATAACATTAGACTTCATCTCTTTTAATGGCAGAGAGAGACTTCTGTGTTAAAGACAGATAGCTTTAACTGATGTGATGTAGTTGGATGTCAAAGCTCAGCCCAGATTCCTCCATTGTGGTCAGTTGTGTAGCCTCTGGAGCTTATTCATTTATATCCTGCAAGGATGTGAACATGATCACAAAGATAAGGAAAATATATAAATAAATTAAAGTTGGTTCTGTGTTTCATCCAAAAATAAGCTTCAGGGCTGTTTTGACTAGGGAAATGTTGCACTTTTCATTGTACATAACAATTTCTGATTTGTTTATGGTGTTCCGGGATTTCCAGGACATTTTGGAGAACGAGAGCATTAACCTGGACTGGATGTTCCGCTACTCGCTGATCAATGACATAGTGAAGGTACGTGGCCACCAGGCGGAAAGCACAGTAAACACAAAACCTAAGTTGAAGGCAGGTGATTGATTTTTCTCTGTTTTCACATAAATACTGGCGGAAAGGTTACTTTGGAGTACTAAAGAAGGCTTTGTGTGCCTTAGCTAAGAAAAAAAATGCCCTCGTTGCCATGGTTTCACATGAAGTTATTCAGAGATGAGTGAAGCTTAAAAACTTACAAAAGAATTTATTTTTGTAATATAATGTGTAATGTACAATCAGTACATTATAAACATTGCTGAAGCATAATCAAAACTTATCATGGTTGTAACTGAGGAGATTATTTTTAACCTGCTCACACAAAGAGGTCTTTCTGTCTCAGAGGCAGATTCTGTATTGAACTACATGCAAGACTAAGTCCTTTGGCCAAATTGAGGCTCTTAGGTAGCAGAAGAGAGATGTTTCTCTCAACCTTTCCACAAAATATTAAACATAAGCATCCCCACAGTCTCTTTTCAGAACCTGCCGCAAACATTGCTTTTGTCAAAGTGTATTATTTCCATATGTCTGGATTTGTGTTTCTATGTAAAGGAAAAATAAAAAGAGAAATGAGGGAGAGAATTGTCCTTAATCCTTGATTTACTGCTTCTCTGTACCACCAGGGAATGAATTATCTTCACAACAGCTACTTTGGCTGCCATGGAAATCTGAAGTCATCTAATTGTGTGGTGGACAGTCGATTTGTTTTAAAAATCACAGATTATGGCTTGGCTAGTTTCCGCTCATCCTGCGAAAATGATGACTCGCACGCACTCTATGCAAGTAAGTCAGTATCTTTCTGTTTTGAGATTTTGCAGATGCTTGTGAATCTTGTCTTTCACAAAAGTATCAGCTGCATTTCCCGAGTACTTCTTTTTTTCTGTTTATCTAATTTTTATTTATTTTCTTAGAGAAGCTTTGGACAGCTCCTGAGCTACTCATATATGACCACCATCCTCCTCAAGGAACTCAGAAGGGTGATGTGTACAGTTTTGGCATCATACTGCAGGAAATTGCTCTGAGGAATGGACCTTTCTATGTGGAAGGCATGGACCTCAGCCCTAAAGGTAAACACAGCGGTCTTTTACAAGACTCGGGGAGGCCAACTGACCCCAGTGGCATGAAATGACCAGGATCCTTACAACGATAACATGAATACCAAATAAAACAATCCCAAGTAAATCCCAAATTTATACGTGGAGGGGGGGGGGGGGGGGGGGGGAAGAGGGGAGGGGGGGGGGGGGGGGGGGGGGGGGGGGGGGGGGGGGGGGGGGGGGGGGGGGGG
>JBAFTB010000021.1:22833032-22856372 GCA_037177355.1 Melanotaenia trifasciata
TTTCCTTTCCTTTCCTTTCCTTTCCTTTCCTTTCCTTTCCTTTCCTTTCCTTTCCTTTCCTTTCCTTTCCTTTCCTAAGTTTACACTTGTGACATTGGATAGTAGACTCATCATCTCTTCCTTTACCTTTAGTAGCCAGTCTCGTGTTTGTTTCTTCTCTTGGAAAATATCGGGAGCTTCTTACCTTCCGTGTTGAACTTTCAAGGTTTTTCTCGCATCTTTTTAAGTGCTGTTAATGCTACGTCATAGACAAGAAGGAAATTGTTGAACTGTTTGGACTCACCCAACGATCTAACCGCTTCAGGTGGTGGCATCCATCTTATCTAACACAGTTCTGCAGTCATAAATGTAGAAAGGTAAACATGGACAGGCTGATCAGCCAGAACGTTGACTCAACTGCGTTGCGGCCTCCTGGAACAGTTCCCCTGTCCTGAGGTTCTTTATGCTTTTATATGAAAGACTCATAAACTACAATCCAGACTGGTTTTAATTTAATCCAATTCAACTTTATGTTAACAGCACAATGTCATCTCAAGGGATGTTTTAAGTCACTGTCTAAACCGATAATTCAATACAATTCACTGTATCCAATTATAATCTAGTTAAAATCCATCATATGATCCACATCCATCCAGTTTTACAATATCTGTGTTCATATAAAGCCAGTTCATAGAAAATAATTGCCTAACTAAGGAAGCTAAAGGATAACACTGAATCTTCTTTTCAAGATAGTTGCCTGAGTATGAACGATGTGGTGGGCACCGGTGGAGAGAAACAACTCCTTTTTAGGATGGAAAATCTCCCCAGATGGTGATGGAGAGAGCAGGAAGGAGGGATCAGCAAGCACCAGAACACCAAACACAAATATCTATACAAGGAAAACGAAGGGGAAAGAGAGGAAAGCACAGGGAACAATGCATCATGGGACGGCCCCCAGGAGTGGCAGCAAAATTTAATTAATGGCTGAGATTCACCAAGCCAGCCATAACTATAAGCTTAATCAAAAAGTTTAAAGTCTAATATTAACAGTAGAGAGGGGGTCTGCCTCCTGAAGCCAAGTGGGAGCTGATAACTGAAGGTTCTGCTTCCCTTTCTAGTTTTAGGACCTCTAGGAACCACAAGTAAACCACAAGTAAAGAAAAGTACTGTGTTGGGAATAAATGGAAGCTATAATATTTCAGAGTTGTTTTCATCTTCATGTACGTGTTTCTAGTTGTACACCGCTTTTGAAGGTGAAAGTTCTTTAATTAATCTAAAAACTTTAAATTGTCTGTATTTTACGTATGTTTTATGTGTCTGTAACTTTTTGCTGTTTTTCTTGGCCAGAGTTCAGCTGCAAAAGAGATGCAAATCACAGTGTGAATTTTCCCTGGTTAAATAAAGGCCAATAAAAAGTAAATAAATAATGTCTAATGGAGCTTGGTGATTAGGGGTTTATAAATGTAGAGATTAAACTTTAAATTAGGTTCTGGATTTAATAGGGAGTTTATAAAAAGAAGTCAAAATTAGAGAAATATCATCCATCTCTGCAGCATTGTTGGATCAGCTGGAGGCTTTTCAGATCATTTTAAGAGTTTATGAGGTTAGAATATGGCATATCAGACCATTATTGAGGCTAAAGATTGCATCAGTAATTCTTGAAATGTCCTAATCACCACCCAGTCATTTTCCCAGCACCACATCCTACAACAGGCTAGGCTGTTTCATTACATGCATAATACTAGTAGAGATTACACACCTGCATGCCTTCATATTTTGCCTTCTTCCTTTGTTGTTCCTTCATTTTCTCACTTTTAACTCGCTCAGACAAACCTCTATTAATATGTCTTGTGTAATTTCCCTAGCATGTTATCATGATTGGATAAGTCTGATTAAAGCTGTGTTTTGTGGTTTTTCTGTGGTGTTTGGACTGGCTGTATTGGAGTTAATGTGTGCTGACACCATAAATTAATATACTTTGAATGGGTCTCTAAGCAGTAGTAAGTCCAAAGAAATCATATTGCAATTTCCCTCTGGGATAAATAAAGTATTTTTTCTTTTATTTGATACTATTTTCCATTTTTAGATAGAGTATTTTTTAAAGTAAAGTATTTTTATCCCTGGCTTGGAGGTCATCGACCCAAACTACATGCCAAATCCCATAAGAGTTGAAAAGGACATGAAGTGGATGCAGGGCAGAAAGAAAATTCAGAACATTTCTTCCAATCGCTCTGATGGGAAATGTGAAGTCGTTAGCTAACAAAATGGACAAGCTCAAAGTACTAACAAGGACACAGAAGGAATGCAGAGTATGCAGTATCATGTGTTTCACCAAGACACCAAGAATTTATCCTGGACTCTAATGTGTTTATGAGTTCCTTTAAAGTAGGACAAAGTACCTTTCTGATCTAACAAATATTTATTTATGACTTGTTTTGATGGCACCGTGACATTAATTATGTACATTTCTGAAGCCATTGTTGCCCAGCAGGGTCCTGACACTGAGAAACCACACTTCAGAACTTTTACTTCTGGTATGTTGAGTCACTTTACAGCAGAGTTTTGCTTTATGCATCCCTTTACATGCCAGCACGTGCATATTAACACACTGGCCATTTTTAATGCACCCCATGGCTGATTTATCAAAGAATCATAACAGACATTGTCAAAGAAAGAGAGGAAAAGAAAGTGAGAGGGACAGAACAAGAGATAAGACAAGAATCAACATGACTTTTACTGGCTGGAGAGAGTTCAGAGAAGAGGCAGGAAGCAAGATGGATGCTGAACTAGCTGTTGTTAGGGGGCGCCTCCATGAGAAATTCTGCTGAGTTCAGTAGTGCTTCTTTAGGGCTGTGCAAGCAGAGACGATAAAGTCAGGTGAAAGCTGAAGGGAGGAGATCCTGCTCAGTTTTTTTAATCCAGGTTATACCCACCTGTTCTCTGCTGCATCTGAATAGTTTTTACTTAAAAGTCCAAATCTGTACTGTTTCTTTTAGGCTTGAATTTTAAACTTGATAAAGCTTTTAATATTGTTTTTATCTAATGTTCTTTTTTCTCTCTCTTTTGTTTTTCACTTTAAATTATGCTTCTTATTTTCTGATGTTTCAGTGTAAAGCACTTTGAATCTCCCTGTTGTTGAATTGTGCTGTACAAATAAACATGCATTGCATGTATGGTTCACAGCTCCCAGTAAAAAAAAAGACAAAATAAAAGAGAAAAAGAGGAAAATCTAACAACTGGAGAACATTTCTCACAAACAACTGGGTGAGTCAGCAGAAAGGAGGATGTGTTTTTGGGAATGTCTGCACCTTTTTAGTATTTGGGAGCTTCTGGTTGGAAAAACAATTACACAGACAGCGGCAGATATACAGCAAGTAAAAAATGTAATGCTTACTCTGACAAAACGACCTGCGGGCCATAATTATGAAAACTGTGGTGCTTAAGTGCTGTAATTGAGGATTTAACACCCTCTTTCACTACATTAAAAAAAAATTATGAAGTAAATCCTTTACAGCTCCTAACTGTTGAATAACAACATTTAGGTTTTGGTTATGAGGGCATGAGAAGAGAATCTTTGGTCATGTTAGTCGTGTTTAACTAGAAACATCAGTGCTTAGGTGAGTATGTTTGCAATTTTTTTGTCAAGCCTGAACTATTTCCATGGGGATTTAAAGATTTCTCATATAATTCCATTCATGATCCCTGCAGGATAAATCATAATAAGTTTCAGACCATCCAGATTTTTCTCCCAGCACCACTTGAAGGTCGAGAACCACTCAGCCCCGGAGTTAAGTAGACATAAAACATCTTAATATTCATATTGGGTGCATGTTTGCAATTAAACTAAATTAATTTACCTTCACACTGGTCTCACAAATATTAACATAGCTGCAGACATTTTGTAATTTCTACTAAAGATTTATTTCTAGCAGATAAAACAAACCCTAAGACTGAACATCTAAATTTGTCGGCTTTACCTCAGAACACAACTCAGATAAACGCTTATGGGATGCAACATCTGGAAACTGTTAAAAGGCTATGCAGCTTTCTTCAATAATACTTTCTTATATGTGTTTTTTAACTGAAAGTAAAAACAGTGTTATCGGCTTGATTAATCTCTACTTACGCTGTAAATAAAAAAAAACGCATCCTGAACACTTTTGTGGTTTCATAGCTATAAAATGGAAGATCACCATCAGGTCACCAAATACGACATATTTCCTTCTTATAGCTGTGTTTGCGTGACTTGATGAGTTTGTGAGTGACAGTTGTAGACTCAGGAGTTGTGTTGAAATGAGCTCTGAAAATAAATTCAGTTTCTATATATGGTTTAGTTTAAATTGGACCCCTTTTCCCATCAGAACTGCCTTAATTCTTGTTGTCATAGGTTCAACAAGGTGTTGGAAACGTTCCTCAGAGGTTTTGTTCCATATTGGCATGACAGCTTTACACAGTTGGTGCAGGTTTGTCGGCTGCATCCATGATAAGAATCTCCTGTTCCACCACATCCCACAGCTGCTCTGGTGACTGTGGAGGCCGTTGGAGTTCAGTGAACTAATTGTCATGCTCTAGAAAGCAGCTTGAGAAGATCTGAGCTTTGTGACATGGTGCATTATCCTGCTGGAAGAAGCATCAGAAGATGCTATACTGTGGTTATAAAGGGATGGACATGGTCAGCAGCAACACAAGGTAGGCTGTGGTGTTTAAATGATGCTCAGTTGGTGGTAAAGCTTTGTTTTCACCAATGGGTTCAGGGTAGTACACATTTTTTAAAAATACTATTTTGCATTTCCATAAGCAAAAACTGGGAACGGAGCCCAACTATCAAATCCAACCCTACTTTTTTGAGACCCCTCCACTGAGATTCCACACTTAACAATTTGCACTTCAAGAGTGGAGCTTGACACTCTGCAGTTTGCTGATGCGGTGGTTAAATGTACCGCCGTTTAAAGCCACATGCCAAGAAGAACGCAAATGTCCGCCATTCTTCTTCATTACAATTCCAAGAAAGCATTATGGTACTATGACATGTTATTATGAACCCGATGCACCTATTACATCTATTGCTGTCCTGCTTATACAACATTTATCAGATAAGGAAAATGCTGGCTGTGGAAACACAACAGAGATCAGGGTTTACCAAACCAAACCACACGGAACCACCACTGGATGTGTTGTGTGTTTAGAGATGCTATTCTGCATAACATAATATTCTGGGTGGAACCAGTGGCTTTTTTGACTTCCTGTTGCCTTTCCATCATCTCCAACCAGGCTGCCCATTCTCCTCTGACTTCAACACATTGTCTGGACATTGTGGTCCAGACAACTGGTGCTCACTGGATATTTTGTCTTCTTCAGTCCGTTCTCTATAAACCCTAGAGATGGTTGTGTGTGAAAATCCCAGTAAATCAGCAGCATCTAATATAGTCAGAATAACCCGTCTGGCACCAACAACCATGCCACATTCAAAGTCCTTTAAATCCTCTTTCTTCCTCATTCTGATGCTCAGCTTGAACTTCAGCAAGTCGTCTTCACCATGTCTACATGACGAGATGCATTGAGTTGCTGCCATGTGACTGGCTCATTAGTGTTAACAAGGAATTGAACAGGACAGGAGAATAAAGTAGCTGAGTGTATATCTACATGTACGTATTTCACTATGTACAATAAATTCCCCTTTTACATCTTTTTTAAAAAGACGTTTTGGTAGGTTCCTGACAAATGACCATGGATGACCACACCCCTGCTATCTGGCACCCTGCGCAGGACCACATCCAAGGTGTGGGTTAAGGTGTATGATCTCTCATCTCTGTTGATGGCCTTGGGGCCTGCTTCCAGATCTTGATGGTGGTCCTTGTTACTGTCAGAGCAGATCAGCTTGCCTTCTGTCCAATTCGTGATCTGATTTTCCCTTTTGCAGTGATCCGTTATGGCTGAGTTTAAGTCCTTTTGCTGCTCGTGTGTGTCTTGCTCCTGTCTTTCACATTCTTTTCTGTGCCTCTTTGAGTGTGTCTCATTACATGAGTGCACTGGAATGTAGTGCGTACTAAGCACTTTCTTCTGTAGTGCCCACTATCATGGATAAGTGCTGAACTGAATGGAGCACTGACATTTTGTACTTACCAGTAGTGGCATATCAGCGTTTGGCGGCGATTCTTCTGCTCACCTAGTTTACAGAATAAATTTCCACCTTTTGATTTTATTCTCTTATTTACTCCTTACTTAACCTCACGTGTAAACTACGTCACATCCAACTCCTACACAGGATCCTCTTCCTGTTGACTGAAAATGAGTTGGAACCTATGCTTATTTTAATGTATATGACCCTCCTACATGCTGCCTAATGGCAGCGCCACTCTTAATACCTTTCTGGGACAGTCCATTCCGACTAAGTTCTTCCAAAATTACGTTCACATTTGTTTTTGCATGTCATCATACTATTAAAATGCCTTTAAAAAGACTCATTTGAGTAACAAAGTGCCAAAGTGGCCTGCACCGTATTAGTCTACCTCAGCTGAAAATAAAAAACACCATCAGCACAAGTTCATGTGTCTTTGCACGTTGCTTGTCACAGATAGACCTCATGGAGACAGAAGAAGGTTTAACAGAACTTTATTTTAACCAGGTACAGAAAGGAATTGTCTTACTTAGACAGGCAGCGGGAGGGCTGACTGGACATCCAAGGAGCCGGAAGGGGAGCGAAGACTGGTCCATTCTGGTGCGAACAAGGTCTGACAATGAGAGATGATGAAGCTGGTGAATATAAAGCCCAGTGACAGAATTGGAACCAGGTGTGACTGATCTGGAGATAGAGGAAGGACTGATTGGAGCAGGTGTGATCAATGAGTAATCTGGGTTGGTGGCTGTGAAGCAAGGTTGGATCAAGCGAGGGTATGACACCGCATAAAAATATATAAGATATCTTCACTGAATTAATGTATACACATCTGTTTTAATTGGTGTTTTCACTGATACAGTGCATACTTGGCAACAGGAAACTGACTATACTTAGAAATCATGAAGTAAGGAAGAGGCTAAAGCACAGGGATGCAGCAACGTTTTTATTGAAACATTTTATTAAAATATTTCTCTCTTGCCTCCTCCTCTTCTCTAGCATCGTAGCCCCAAGCAGTACTGCCACATAAATGCCTCAGTGTCACTGCTGGCTCGGAGGTTTGATACCACAGTGAGCTACAGTGAACACACATTGGCAGATTAAACGAAAGCAAACATGATTTATGTTTACATGTTCTTTATAGGTACTTTGCTGACTATTATCTAAATGGTGTCCTTCTCTGTCCCTGCAACATCAAAAATAGCTCAATATGACTTAAATAAATAAATAAACCAACCAACCTGGCGGAGCCAAGTAGAAGAAAATGACACACCTCAAGCCTTCGCGCGTTAATAATTATACTACTGCGATTTACTAGTTATTAATCAAACAATGCTTGGTCATTGTAAACACTACCTATATATTTTATATTTCCTTTTTTCAGCTCAGTCTGGGCAATTCAGTTCTGACCCCATACCATGTCATAATGTAAACATATGTGTTGTATAGGCCTCATATCAAGAAAATACATTATTTTTCATATTTTGCTTCCATGCTACTTAAGGAAACATGTCAGCAGATATAGTATGTTATCATATTTGTGTATAGGGGTTCCTCTGAAATGTGGCAATATGTGTAATTTTATGGTGGGATACTGTATGGTCTTACAAGGACTAGGACATGTGTGGCCTTTCAGCTAAATACCAAAACACCATTCATCACATCTTGTATACCTTGAGCGCCATTATTCAGCTCTGGAAAACTGGCCAAAAGTCCCTCCCCTTTTGCTATGTTGGCAAAATGGCTTCCATTTAGTGTGTGTAGTGTTCATCGTTTCACACTAGAGTTTTAATCCATTTTAGGGCAGCACAAGGGGACCTTCAGTGCACTGAGATTTTACTTAAATTACAGAGTCATTGTTCGAAATATGGCAAGTGCGCTGATTGAGACACACCCTATGTCTTCCTTGAAAAAAACACTTATGATGACCAACAGGGGGTCCACCATGGCAAAGCCCTTATGTGTTTGTAGACTGTTCTGTTGTAGATGTTCTAACCTCATTGGAAATGGCCGTATTTCACATCCCGATGGGCTTACGGTAACATTTAAAGCAACTAAAAAGCTGACAGCCAAATAAATGTCAACGTTGTTTTCAGGGATGTCAGTGAGAGTGAAGGAGAAGAAAGCCTCAATTTACTCACTAAGTGTTCTTCTGTCAAAAGCATATTGCAAAAAAAATGTTCTCTTAAGGAAAACAGCAGCTTTTTGTTCTGTAACAATGACGACTGATGAGAATCTGCTTCACGACAACCCTTTGACTTCAACTGTCTTTCTGCAACACCTTTACTTTTCATATTCCGAGCTCAAGGAACTCGTCTGCGAGACTGAAAAGAATTGGAGAGAAAAGACTTCAGCAATGGTCTCAAAATATAAGCAATTCCCTGCTGATAATCAAAATCTGAAAGCATGTGAAAAAAAGCCATGTGTGTTTTCACCGTAGTGTGAGGTATTTCTGCTCTCCTGCTGCTCTCCTTCTGTCTCATTTCTGGGAAGTTCAGTAGTATAAACAGCAAAAAAAACTAAAACGCTGTGGAAAATCACCACAGACAGCAACGTCATGAGAGACCAATGCAACCCAAATGCCAAAAGTCATCTTTCTTTTGCTCTCTCTGTCTCCTTGACACTCTCACCGTCTCCCACCATCTGGGTGATGGGCTGTAAAAGGCCGGGAAAGGTCTTCGGATCACTGACACTAGCTAACATGTGGTATGTCACTGCTTGGATGCGTGTGGAACAATGAAACAGGGGGTTAGCATGAACACTGAGTCTGTCTGTTAGGGACTTTGTGAAAAGGTTAAATCTTGGATTATTGAAGACCTGCATGAATTTAAGATAATTAAACTGAGCACAAACCATAAAAAACTGTATTTTACAATGAGCCCAACAAATGTGTGAGATGTGTCATTAAAAGGAAATATATTCCCACATTATCCATGTGAAAATATTTTAGAGATCCTAAAGAAAAAACAAAAACAAAAAACAGAAATGATATTTTTCAAGGATGCATGTGTCTTTTTTTCCAACCTTTTAGTTAAGCACTTTATCTAAGTAGACGCTAAATGGCTCCAACTAAAAATAGTCTCCTAAAAGTGTTTGAGTTTATCTCTCTGACAACCTCCAGAATAGTAATTGACATTTTACTTGATGCCTTTGAACCGTGGTGCCTAAAAACCTAATCAGTTTCGAACATGTTGAGCTGTTACGCTGATTATTTGAAGTGACTGCAACCGATTCAATTAGTGCAGGACATCAGAGTCCTTTGGTGCCTTATGCCATGGAACCAGTGGACAACACCATCACACTGACCATATAAGGGAACAAAGAGTTGAAGTGGACCAAATTAGATGTTGGTATCAGATTGCATTCACACAGAGCCACTCATTGACACCACACTTCCTGTAATAAATCTTGAGGTTAAATATTGATGACTTGAGACAGATGGTAGAGCAGATGTTCAAATGGTACAATGAGAGGATGACTGCAGGGTGAGTGGTTCACTGGAGCAACAAGGCTCATCCATACCCATAATCAGCTCCACATGTCGGGCGGAGGGCCGCCTTGGGTCCACTAAAAATGTAATAGTCATAACTTTTTTTTCTGGACACCTGACCTTATAAATTCCAAATGTGAGGCTTGGCAAACATCCCAAATAAGAAGGATAAAGTGGTTGACTCCTATGAAGCAGCAGCTTTATCTCCCATTTGGTACTCTGTGGCTGTAAAGGAAACAAATTTAGTTTTTTCGAAGAGAACCAGTTTGTTTCTGGACATCCGATGATAAAAAATTTAAGTGCAAGGCCCGAACACTATCAAAAACATCAACTCAGGGATCGCAGACCTCTGCCAAGGCATAGGATCTGAAAAAGACCCTAAAAGGTCCAACAGCCCAACCTCATACAACACTCTTTTGTATACTTAAAGCTAAAATCCCTTTCTATTTCCATAATCAGGATAGATGCAACATCTCATTTAGAATCCTTCATCCTGGAAACATACGCTAAGACGCACGCCAAGATGAAGCAAATACCGATAATAGTCAACCTCATTGAAGAGATTAGCATTTTCTCTAATGATGGCAATCTGGGTTTGCCGCTGTTACAATCCAGCTCGGCTAGGGAAGTAACAAAAGAATGATGTCCAAGTGTAAAATGGAGCAACCGGGAATTTATTGTCCTATGGCAGGTAAAATACTAACAGAAAACAGAAGGGAGGGGAGGGTGGTGCTGCTCAAATCAAGAAATAAATAAAACAGAAGAAGTAGACTAAACAGAAAGAAACTGTTGTAATTAATGTTCAACACAAATAAATGAAACCTGGCTGACTGCACTAAGTACAAACAAAACCCAACCAGAAGCAGCACTGCTAACTAATAATCTAGCAAAGAAAGCTACTTTAACGTGGTAGCAAAGCTAGCTGGCCGAGTCTCCACACAACAGTTACAAATCACTGCAACACAAAACACAGCCTTAAAGCCGCAAGTCTAGACCTCAGCAGCACCAAGAGTTTAGACACAATCCAACAATTTTCACATGAAATTCAAGTCTGTCATAAACAAACAGAATCTCTACAGAACAGGCAAGCTGTCTAACAGAGGAACACAGCTGCTGAACTCCTTTCACTGCTTTCATCCGTGCCATGAGGAAGCAGCAGCGATTGGTGCAGAGGGCAGCGAACCAGAGAGCAGGTGAGGAAGGTGTAGCGGGGTGCAGCCAATCCCAGCCTGGTGATGAGAGATGATTTGCATAGCAGATGAAAAGTTAGCAGTTAGTGTATTAATATCTACCATGATGTCACCTTGTAATTTTATTTATTTATTTAACCAGTGATTCTGGACATTATCTGTAAAGAATCCTTTAAAAAAAATTCCTGGATTCAGACAGTGATCGGGGTCACCCTGAAAATGTAATCACTTGTTCCTTATTTCATTTCTGACTTTTTCTGAAAATGTAATCAAAATCCATCCATAATGTTTTGATTTATGTTGCTAACAGACAAAGAGAGAAACTAACCTAACCCCTAACCTTAACACCACTGAAAAAAACCTCCACCTTGGCGGAAGTAATAATAAGAAGGATGAAGAAGACTTACATCAAACCACTAACCAGTCAGTTGTCACATCTGGCTTCCTGGTCCACTCATTACCAGTGAACTGTACTGGGATTTATTAGTACCTGTCACGGTTCCTGGGTTTTGGTGTGTGTTAGATGTTGATCACGGTTTAGGGTTTTGGTTTTTGTCATGTTGAGTTCGGTCTTGCTCTTGGTTTATGGTTCTAGATTTTTATCATGTTCAGTTTCTGTTATGTTCATGCTTTAGGTTTTCAGTTTAGTCATGTTTAGTTCGGTCTTCCTTTCTTTCACCTGGTCTAATTATTCATTCACTTCACCTGTTCCTTGTTACTCCCTCTGTGCATACATACCCTGTAGTTTTCAGTTTGCTCTTGTCAGATCCTTATTATGGTTTACTTCCCGTTGTGTGTGGTTCCCTGTCCTGAGTTTTGGTAAATAAACCTTTTACCCTCCTGCCTGATTCTGCCTGCAATTGGGTCCTCACGTCCACCGCCATACGTGACAAGTACCATTATCAATACTCGGCAAGTACTCATATGTAAGTACTTGTACTCGGTTTGAAAGAATATCGGTGCATCCCTAAATATAATGCATACATTCCAAACTCATGACCAGATTAAGGACCTTTAACTTCCGGCTGGTCTTAAATGATTTTGCTGCACCACAATATTGAAGCTAATGGTTTTTTTCTCCCTGTGTTCTCAGCTCTTATCCTGCATGGCAGGGAGGAGGTTAAGATCCTCCTCAGGGATCAATAAAGGGTATTAGAGGAAAACTCCTCTGTGACTACAGTTTTCCACGTTGACTTGCAGCAATCATCAATCATTAAGCACTCGACTAAATTAAGCTCCAGTTACATCATCTGAAAAATCGTAAACTTTTTCTTTTTTACTAGAAACTGAAATTTAACGATTAATTCATTTATTTATTAGGCTGAAGTTATGAGGATTGTTTAAACATTTTCCTAAGCGTTGCCAGTGCGTAAATGTCAGATAAACACATCCCTCAAGCAGCATAACCTGCATCTTTGTTTTAATGTAAAATGTGCACAGAGGAGATGGAATTATAAATGTTTGTGGAGCTGTACATAGCCTGGCGAGGCCACTAAAGCAAGCACATATGTTTTAATGGAGCAGCTACTTAATTTCAAGTGTTTACAAGATGTTGAAATAGGCAGTTATTTGCTGTAACCATGGCAAAAATAAAACAAAAGTGCCTGCATAAGCTCTAAAAGACACAATCCAACCTCAGCAGTGAACGCGTGCTGCACTGGTTAAGATAACCAAAAAATATCAATGTGATCACAAATTTTTTCCCTCTAACATCAAAACTATTTTCAGAAAAGACAGGCCAGAGGTTTTAACAATCCGTTTTTGCATCCCTTTAAGGAAAATTATCCAACATGTATTTGATCTTTGATGCAAAAAGGTAAGTCATGTATATTTTATAGGTCATCTGTATGCTCTAGAAACTGTTCCCAGTCTTTTTTCTGATGTTAGAAGTGGAATATAATCTATTTTAATGTTATTAAAATCACACATAAGCAAAAATATTTCAGGGGCATGAATAAACGAATGAAAAAAAATTGCAGCTGCAATTTGGTAAACCACTGCCAAGTGATAGTTATCTTGACAGCCCAGACAGAATAATCACTTCGCCATAATGGGTTCCAGATGCTATTTTTATTTTACCCCGAGGTACCCCACTGAGGGCGAACACCATTTGTTGTAAACAGCGCAAAACGGGGACTGTTGAACAAACAAAAATGTGAAAAAAAACATACACAGAGGACTCTGTTGCTGCTATAATTACCCGTCATGGCTTCACCTCTTTTCACTTCGTCAGCTGTTTGAGTCGCTCCAGACATTTGCAAACCCTCATTGTCTCGCCATGAGCAGAGTCTCTCTGTCCAAGACATTAGCATGTTAAAAAACCATCCCTGCTCTCTTGTGTAATAATAAAATACCACCAATTCTGCTTTGTGCATCAGAGAGGAACATCAGGAATTGATTGAAATTCAAAACATGCTTCAGGCATTCAAAGTGATGCTTGCAGTGGTTTGTTTTCTAGTCTGGAACATGTTTTTTGACCATTGTGGCTAATGCATAATATGTAAAATTTGTTTGTTTCAATGCTTTTTATTTATCTTTGATTTTGCCCATCTATTTTTTATGCCAAGTCTTTAAGTATGTTTATCCTGTGTATAAAAGGCCAGAGATAAGTAATAATAAAATAGTATAAATGGCTAAATAGCTGTCTTTAGTACCCAATACTGCACATGGGTCAATAAAACTTCCTTTTGATAAATATTTGAGATGAAATAAAGTTTATATTGTGAACTTGCAGGTTAAAATTCAGCTCCATGTGTCTTCAGAAGCTGTACCTTCTGTTTAAATGTCTAGACTAACATTTGCAAGATGACTCAGAGGGTCGGCAACCCTTCTCCATTCACAATCTTTTTTCTTGTCAGCCATGGAAAATGTTCTGGGTTTCATCAAGCCAACACATTGCTTAAGTGGGTTTTAGCTGCACCTCTCTTTGTACAGTTGGTAACCTCATTCCGATTAAACATTGCAATAAATCAATCAGTTTTCTTACACTTTAACGTGTCAAATTGCTCACAATTAAAGCCTGATGTGTTCATTTGATAAAAACTCAGTTTCTTATTGACACAAATATCTAATTAGCCAATCACATGTCAAGTCAAGTCAAATTTAAAACCAACCTTAGCTGACCAAAATGCTGAACAAAGCAAAGCAGATAAAATGCCTTGGCCATCATTAAAATAAAATAAAATAAAATAAACCAATATTTCTTATAATACAAAATATAAGAATAAAATAATATAAAATTACATAAAAATAACATAAAACACATGACAAACAACATAAATACAATAAAAACTCAATTAAAATGCTCAAGCTGTAGGAAAGGCCAGTGAGAATAGGTGTGTTTTTAATGATTTATTGTGCTGATCTAATGTTAAAAGGCAGACTGCTCCAGAGTTTGGGAGCAGCAACAGAAAAAGCCTGCCCTTTAACCTGCTTCTAGGAACTTTTAAGAGCAACTGGTTTGTTGATCTCAGTGCTCTGATAGGACTGTGTACGATTAAAAGCTCTGATAAATAAGGTGGTGCTGTGCTATCAAGACTTTTAAAAACAAGTAATAAAATCTTGAACTGGACCCTGTACTGTGCAGGAAGCCAGTGAAGTGAAGCCAGCACCGGAGTGATGTGCTAACGTCATTTTCTCCCTGTCAGAAGACAAGCAGCCGAGTTCTGAACAATTTGTAAACAACGGAGCAGTGACTGATCAATCCCAAAATAGAGTCACATGGCAGCAACTCAGTACTGAATGATGTGTCATGTCGTGTAGACATGGTCAAGACAACTTGCTGAAGTTTAAACTGAGCTTCAGACTGAGGAAGAAAGGAGATTTTAGAGACTTTGAACGTGGCATGGCTGCTGGTCTGAGTATTTCAGAAACTGCTGATCTACTGGGATTTTCATACACAACCATCTCTAGGGTTTACAGAGAATGGTCTGAAGAAAAGAAAATATCTAGTGAGCAGCACAAGGATGAAAATCTCATGTTGCAAGAGTTCAGAGGAGAATGGGCAGACTGGTTCAAAATGATGGAAAGGCAACAGTAAGTCAAATAACCACTGGCCACTGCTGTCAGTTAAAAACAGGAAACTGTGGCCCTGTTCGCACCACAATGATTCTAGCAAAACACAAAACTTTTTACTTTTTTTAAATGCATTTACATAGCAGCAGAATGAAAATTCAACATGCAGGGAAAATACAAATAGGACCAGAAACGATGTAGTGCCCATGCCAGGCCACTAGAAGGCAGTGAACCACTGCAACGACACACCCAGGTGTACACTACATCCTCGTAAAGGCCCATTTATGCTTATTTACATATGTAAATAGCAACATCTGTTTTAAGCGTGATCACACGTCGCCGTCCTCGTACTTCCATGTGTTTTGTGTTGCCATGGTTGTTAAGTCAGTACATCCACTAGTGGGCAGTGCTGGGTTCAGAGTTCACTCTCACAAGCCGACATTAGTTTCAGATGCCGTTTGGCAGCGGTAATGTTTCGCTATGAAGTTGTTTCAAACCGCTCAACACGCCTTAAACACTCGCATAAAGTCTTTATTCAAAAGCTTGCACAATTTCTGCAAGTTGCTGTACTTATCTTCTGCTTTTTGTTCCCTTCCTGAGCCTCTTCTTCTCTGGATTGTTTCTTTCCCTGGTCACATGTCAGCTATATTGCTCAACACTGCCCCCACGATTTCTGGTGGTATTGCTCCATCTTCTGCGTTTAAGCAAGGGATAGCTAAGCTCCCTGAAAACAGACCAAATTACGTACGTAACCGACGCAGAAGACAGTTGAAACTGTCCGTCCGTCTGCGTATCCATCTTTTTTGTTGACCATAAAATGGCCTTAAGACTGGAAAACAAAATAAAAAGAGAAGCGTTGCGTGTAACAGCTAGTTACTAGGTGCACGTAATTTATGCATCTTTGCTGATGGCATGAGGAATGTTTCCAAGACCTTGTTCAATCTGACACCAAGAATTAAGACAGTTGTGAAGGGAAAAGGGTCCAACCCGGTACCAGCAAGGTGTAGCCTACCGTTTTAGCAACTGAATGAGTGTCCCTCATAAAGTTGTCAGCTAGTGTATTAATTAACACTTTTTGTTATGTATTAACTATGTGACTTTTCTAAGACTGTAACAGTTAAAAAGCAGAGGATCATCTGTTGTTAGTTCATGAAATGGTTTGTTGGGTGGTCCTGGGATTCGGTGTGGGGAGTTTTGTCTGCGCTGTCCACAATTCTTAATATGTGTAAAATCCAACAAGCACAACCTGCCTGAACCTGAACTGTGTTTTATAAGACTGGAAATATTAGGCTTTTTTGTTCATGTGGGGGATTTATCCAGCTTTTCTTATGTTTAAAAAGGAATAGAGTCATACCCAAGTCTGTTTAAGCTTATAAGAGGTGGAACATTGAAGAACGTAAATGAGTTTTTAGGGGATTAATAACTGCTGCAGTGAAACTTTAAACTGGTTGACTGATAGACTTCAAAGCAATGTTTAAGGTGGCATTAGCATTTATTCTGTCTGCAGTGATTAGTCATCATATACTATGACTGCATTGTTCACATCCCTTTGACTGGTAGGGTCTGCCGGTGAAGTGACTTGCAGAGGCAAAGCACTCGTAGCTTCATATAGACACTTCTCTCGGATTCCTGGTCCTCCACAGCTGTCATCATTCACTCCCAGGTGCCCTTGTCTGGCTCCATGTGGCTGGGTGACATCATCGTCACCCCCCCTCCCCCCACATCCTCCCCTGCTGCATCTAATGGATGCATGGTGCTGGTGAGGGTCCTTGTGAATAATTTAGGAGCTCTGGTGCGCTTTATAACCTGGGCTGCAAGGCAAGCTGGGACATTTGCCCTAAGTGCATTAGTATAATAGCCGGGAAGGAAACTAGCGTTTATTGACTAATAAAATCAATAACTGTGCCTCTGTGCACCCTGGAGTCCCTGGAGACTCGTGTCTGTGTGGGATGATGGACCAAACTATCAGAAAAAGCTAATAAAAACCTCAAAAAGCAACCTAATCATGCTTTGAGGAAAACTGGTTTATCAGTAATTCTCAAGCAAGCCATGAACAGATGTCTGGAAATGAGCAGCTCATCGAGTACTGGAGTAATTGCATTCACTTATTAATTAATTTATTCACATTTTTGAGTGAAGATCCATCTGTCAAAGTCCAACACGGGATTCCCCAATGGTAAGGGGGAAAATATATTTATATTTTACACCTGAAGGGATTTCTAACAAAATAAGTTCTATCATTGTAGAGAAGTGAGCTATTTATATGTGACACAGTGTAAATATTCTAGGATTCTTGAGTGAAATGAGTTCCCAAAGTATTTGCTCAGATGATTAACTTCAGTGGATGAAAGCTGAAGAAGAAATAAGAAAAAAGGGAAATTGGAAGACAATTCTTGTCTTATATTACGTGCCTACGCAGCAGTATACACAGAAAGCGAACGGCTGTTTGCAACATTGGAAATTATGCAAACGTTAACATGTCTGCGTTTGTATTTTTAATTTACAGTCAGAAAACTGCTCACAGAAGATAAACTGTTCTGTTTATTTATCATGAACTCAAAATTAATTAACTGGAGGAGGGCTGGGATTTCTCTTCCAGTTATGTAATATAACTGCATTGTTAAGCCACATAAAATTCCTGTGTGTTTTTTAGTCCAGTAATTTATGACTGTTTTATGGTCGGGGAAAAAATCCTGAATGATGGTGAACAGTGATCACTTAAACGTTTGGTAGAAAGTTAATCACCAGTAGAACTCAGGGCTGCCTAATAGTGAAAGTAAAAACATTTCTACATGAACAATGTAAGGGAACTCAAGGGATTGGGACTGAACAGCCGTGTAGCCATAAGAAAACCACTAATGAGTGAGGCTAACTGATAAAAAAAAAGGCTTCAGTTTTCTAGGGAGCATAAAGACTGGACTCTGGAGCAATGGAAGAAGGTCACGTGGTCTGATGAGTCCAGATTTACCCTGTTCCAGAGTGATGGGAGCATCAGGGTAAGAAGAGGCAGATGAAGTGATGCAGCCATCATGCCTGGTGCCTACTGTATAAGCCTGTGGGTTTGCTGCAATTGGTTCGTACAAGGTTCAGGTCTAGTTTTAGGTCTAGATTCAGTACCATTATGTGTCCAACAAATGAGGTCAGCTGATACCTGAATGACCAGATTATTCCATCAATGAATTTTTCTTCCCTGGTTGTACGACCATATTCCAAGATGACAATGCCAGGATTCATCGGGCTCAGAGTGTGAAAGGGTGGTTCAGGAAACAGGAGACATTATTTTCACACATGGATTGGCCACCACAGAGTCTAAACCTGAACCGCATTGAGAATCTCTGGGATGTGCTGGAGAAGGCTTTGAGCAGTGGTTGGACTCCCCCTTCATCAATACAAGACCTTAGTGAAAAATTAATGCAACTCTGGATGGAAACAATCTTGTGACATTGGAGAAGCTTATCAAAACAAGGCAACGGAGAATGCTGCCATAATTAAAGCTATAAGTGGTCCAACAAAATATTAGTGTCTTTTTTGTGTGTGTGTGTGTGAGAGAGAGAGACTTTTTCTTTGGCCAGGCAGTGCATGTTAATGTAGTCAAAAACATGGGTACATTCAAAAACATTCTGTATACAATTGTATGCAGCTGATTCAATCAGAAACATCTAGTATTGAGACAGAAAGTCTCAATACAACAATGCAATACTTTTACAACCGTAAAAAGAAGCATATTAAGTGGCTGCAGTTCGGGCGGCTCATGGCACAAAATAAACAACGCTGAAGGAAATGCCACAGATCATCTGCGTCAAGTTAAATAAACAAATAAAACACACAACACTGACAACTTATTAGTATTCTTTTTAAGCAAGATCATGAACTTTATAAAAAAATAAAATATAACCTGAAAATAGACTACTTTTAGGGCTCCCCCTTTAATTATCAGTTGATATCTGCTTTTCGGGGGAGCCGAGCCCCCCTTCTGGTGTGATCCAGTCATCTCAGGCAAAAATATGTGACGCCATTACCAGAAAGTTGGTGTTCCAGTTGCACCAACACGAAAATAATGGACGCTTCCATAACAGCCAATGTGTGAGCATCTACAAATGCTGTATAAACTAGAAAAATCACCAACTCATTGTAAAAACGTCACCATGAGAACAGCAGCCAATTTTGGTGATAGTGATTAATAAACCACACACGGTAATGCGTCCATAACAATGTGATTATTATTAACAACAACTCACAGCGGTTTAAACCAGAAACTTGATAGACACAAAATATATTATAAATGGTTTTAATAAAGACAACAACAGACTACCAACAGCACTGGGCGCAGCCATCTTTAAATCTGAATTCGTGTAGTCCTCTGAAACTTACGAGTTTGCAAAAACAAGATCACCTCATCATTTCTGGCAAAAATTCCTCAGAATTACGAGTTCTGAGGACAACTGGAACGCACCATTAGACCCCCTCACCCCCCATAATTTAAACCATGAATTCGTTTTAATTGGATTATAACTGGACTATAATTAATTGGCTTGAACTGTGAACATCATTAACGGAGTCTTAAAAGGACCCTGTCATGAATTGGCGCTATACAAACAAATTAAACTAATTGCATTGAATAGTTGGAAATCACAGAATAAAGGCAAAAAGGTTTGCTAGGATGTTGATAAAGGAGTATTTTTATGTGGCATGTGCAGCAAAGACGGCATTATGGTTCATTTAATTTGAGCTAAGAAGTTGAAAATTCTTCGTACTTTTTTTTTTTTTTTTAAGTTGGTATTTGCGCAAACCTCAACTTCAAAAATGGCTGGAGCAGTTTATGCTAGACTTACTGGAAAACTATGTGTATGGGCATTAGAAAATTAGAAGGTCCCTCTTTTGGAAATGGGCCCCCTCTGTGGCCCCCTGACTTGGAAAAATCTTAGATCCACCTCTGCTGAAGTGTTTATGCCTCTAGGCTGCATAGGAAGGTGCAAAGGTCCAGTACCGGATGTTCTCTGTCAATCCTACTGTCACATATAGACAACAAAGGAAACAGCCAAATGACCCCAGAGGTTGATTTACAATGTGTCAGCAGGAGCATCGGTGTCTCCCTTTCCCTCATCCAGAAACTGTGGAAGGATTTATCCCAGATCAGAGTTGACGCATGCCAGGCAGCCTGACTCACCAGACAGGTCGGATTACAACACCCCGTAGATCAGGAGACATCTTTAAGGCTCATTCATGTTGAGCGTTAACTTCACGCTGAATTAAATGGTGCCACTGCTGGTTTATGTGGAAAAAAAAACGTCAAAACAGAAATTTGTGTAAAAGTTATTTTCAGGATTTTCAAACTAAAAATGTAATTAACAAATTGACACACAAAAAACAGCAATGCTCCATCACAAGGCTCAAAAACCAGCCCATAAATCTTATTATCACTGAAGTAAATAAAGTGTTTATAAGTATAACTAATCACAAGAGAATGTGACCACAGGATTCCTGCTGTCCCAGTTCTCATTATTACTGATCTTGTAAATCAAAACACAAACACTGGCACAGTTCCCCCCACGTAAAACAGTGATATAATCTCTGATAATCATCGTGTATGGCAACTTTAACTTTATCACCCTCTGGTGATTATTTTCTCACAGTGACGTCAGGCTAAATTGAGGGACAGGCTGTGGGGCCTCGGTCAGGGTGATGAAATGTAAAAGGTTTAGCTGACTCTGGAGATGCAGCCTGAATTAACACTTTATTTAAAAAATTAAATAGACTTGTTTAGTTTCTATCACTGAGAAAGTATCATCATGTAAGTTCACCATTTTGCTTTAAACATGTGCAACGATACTGTATATTAAAGTGTATTCACAGAATAACAACACTGTAACATGCATTTAAACCTTTTAAAAATCTCACCTAGCTTGGCAAACACAGTGTCCTGAATTGATATAATTAGCTGTGTTTCCATTTAAAAGAACCTCCCCGGGGACTGAAACCTTCCAGGAACCTTCTTTGCTGGTGTTTCCGTTCAAGTAGCCAAGGTGTAAATGAGCTCTCCAAATTTCTAACTTTATGAGAGGGTCTACCTTCAGATTTTGGGAATAATTAAATAATAAAAGCTTTGGAATCAGTTTTGAATTCTTCTGAAGATGATTTCATTTATTTAGTTGGTCACCATAATCCCACCCTCAGATCCTAACATAAGAAATTCTGTCATGGACCACAATTGAGAGGAAACGAGGAGGAAAGACCCAAATGCAGGACTACTAATTTCACAAAGAGTTCATTTTAAGAAACTAAAGGAGCTGCAATGACAGGATTTAGAAACAAAACTAATAACAAACAGACTGACAAAAGTAAAGCCAGGATGAATGGTTGTTTGGCCGTGAGCAAAGGAAACCAAGGAGTATTTAGGATCTAATGACTAAATAAGGATCAGGTGGTAATCAGCATCTGACGACCTGCTGAAACGTTAACTAAACCAGAACACCAGTTTCTCACATACAATGCCAAGCCAACTTTATTTATAAAGCACATTAAAAACAGTAAGTACTGACCAAAGTGCTGAACAGTAAGAATACATAAAACATTTCAAAAGACATCAAATGAATTTAAAAAACATATTAAAACCATGTAAAATAAGACCAAAACTAAAATGATACAAACAAGATAAAAATAGATAAAATCAAAAATAATGTTAAAATAATAATAACATCAACTCTCACGCTGGGTCAAAGGCCATAGAAAAGAAATAGGTTTTAAAAAGTGGACGGTGAGGAGTCTAACATGCAATGGAGCTGCAACTGCAAAAGCTCTGTCCTCTCTGGTCAGTTGACCTGAGGGACCTGGAGGGGGCGTGAACATGCAACCACTCAGAGAGGTTGGTAGGATGGGACAAGCCCATTAAAATGAACCCTAAAAAAAAGGCTGCCACTGTAGTAAAGCTGGAGACAGGATGAGGATGGCTGAGAAAGACCAACAAACTTGAGGTGCTGTAATCCGGCCATGTTGTGATGAAAGCATGAATAACGGTCTCAAAATCTTTTTTCCAAAAGATATATTTGAGCTCAGTTTTCTTAGCTGATAAAAGCTGCTTTCCACCACTGCACTGAGTTGCATGTCTAAATTAAAATCACTGTCCACAATGAACAAGGACCAGACAGTGAAACGCAGCAAAATACAAATAATGAAACAGAAACCACCACATGAAGAAAGCCCAACAGAAAACCAAAACATAGGCTGAGGATTATACAAGACTGGAAACTGGAATCTAACAAAAACTAGAGTAAAAACAAAACCAATACCCACACATCTTGATAGATTATTGTTTTTATAGACAAAGTATTTGTTGATGATGATCAACGCTTTGGCAGTCAAAATTCAGTCAGGTTCACCTGTTCAATTACTCAGTCACACAAATGTCTAATCAGCCAATCAGGTAGACGTGATCAAGACGGCTTGTTGAAGATCAAACTGAGCATCAGAATGAGGAAGAAAAAGGATTTAAATGACTTTAAATGCAGCATGGTTGTTGGTCTGAGTATTTGATAATCTGGTGGGATTTTCACACACAACCATGTTCAGGGTTTATAGAGATGGTCTGAAGAAGAGAAATATCCAGTGACTGAAGGGAAAAATAATTGAAAGGCAACAGAAAATCAAAAAAGCACTGGTTCCAACCAAGGTCTGCAGAATAGGTCATCCAGCCTTGAAGCAGATGGGCTACAGCAGCAGAAGACCACACCAGATGCCTCCTGTCAGCTAAGATCAGGAAACTGAGGCTGCAATTCACACAGGCTGTGTCCGAATGTGCACCCTACTCCCTACATAGTGGCCTTTATAGGGGCCACGCCATTTTGTAGGGGTGTTCGAATGTCCAGAGAGCAAAAAGTATGGCACTCAAAATTACCCACAATGCATCTTGAAAAAGTAGTGAGCATTGATGGTCACTAGACGGGTCAATATGCACCACAATGCATTGCAGGCAGAAGCTCAACATGGCACAAGGAGGCAAAAAAACATTTTTTGATTGAATAGATATGCAACAAAGAATAAAGTACAATATAAGGAATAAAAATTAAAATATTTACATACAGCTTTGGATTGGATTTGGAATGACATCTTGACGCGTGTTGTGGTTGCTGTGGTGACGGCTGGTAGTCAAGTGGTTTGGGAAAAAATAGGCAGCTTGGAGTCCGAATCGCCAAGAAAATGAGTGCACTATGTAGTGTGCTATATAGTGCAGCCCTATGTAGTGAACGAAGGGTTAGGGAGGTCATTCGGACACAGCCACAGACTCACCAGAACTGGACAATAGAAGATGGAAGAACATAGTCCAGTCTGATGAGTCTCCATTTCAGCTCCACATTCAGATGCTAGGCTCAGAATTTAGAATAAGCAACATGAAAACATGGATCCATCCTGCCTTGGATCAACGCTTCAGGCTGCTGCTGGTGTAATGGTGTGGAGGATATTTTATTGGCCCACTTTGACCCCCTTAGTACCAACATGGCCTGGTTTAACCACCACAGCCTACCTGAGTATTGTTGCTGACCATGTCCATCCCTTTA
>JBAFTB010000021.1:22871849-22897484 GCA_037177355.1 Melanotaenia trifasciata
GGGCTCTAGCTCTTCTCAGCTTGCGGAGGAAGTAGAGGCGTTGATGGGCTTTCTTGGTCAGTGCTGTTGGTCCAGGACACTGGGAGATGACAGTAGACCTAGGCAGGCAACTCAGGTCCCACAGCATGCTGCCAAGACCGCCCTTATTTTACATATAAAGAACAAAGAAAACAAAGAATGAAGAAATATGTCGAAAATATAAAATAAACGAAGAAAAGTTGGAGTGCTGTGAAAAATGTAAATATTTAAACTGATAAAATTTACCCTGCGATAGAGTGACGTCCTGTCGAGGCTGTACCCTGCTTCTTGCCTGCTAATTGTTATGATGGGCTCCAGCCTTACTGCAACACGTCCATCCAGACTTGTAATAACAGTTCAGGCTGCTGCTGGTGTAATGCTGTGAGGGATATTTTCTTGGCACATTTTGGGCCCCTTAGTACCAACATGGCCTGGTTTAACCACCACAGCCTACCTGAGTGTTGTTGCTGGCCATGTCCATCCCTTTATGACCACAGTGTACTGTAGCATCTTCTGATGCTACTTCCAGCCGGATAATGGACCATGTCACAAAGCTCAGATCATCACCACCTGCTTTCTTGAATATAACAATGAGTTAATTGTATGGTGAATGGCCTCCACAGTCACCAGATCTCAATCCAGTAGAGCAGCTTTGGGATGTGGTGGAACAGGAGATTCTCATCACGGAGGTGCAGCCGACAAACCTGCAGCAACTGTTATGCTATTATGTCAATATGGAGTACTTTTTTGAATCTATGCCACCAAGAATTAAGGCAGTTGTGAAAGAATAAACAGAGTCCAGTTAGATGATAGCAATGTATAATTCATAAAATGACCAGTAAATGTACATTTAACTGAAATCGACATAAAGAGAAAATATCAAAGCCTGTAATAGCAACCCTTTAACTTCCTGATAGAATATAGTTATCTAAGTGAGCACTGAGCCTTGATAGTTTGTACAATAACCTTTCTAAGTATTAAAGGTCCATTCCTGTGACAACAAGTTATTGAACTGACTTGTGTAACAGGATCAAGAATAGAAAGACTGAATTACAGCTCAGAATGTCCTCAATTGAAAAGCAGCAGACTTGGAGCATGTATAAGCAACATGCCTCTCTTATTACAACAGATAAACAATAAAAATATGTGATCAACAAGAAACTCCACCATATGAAATCAGTGGTGTTTTGCAATGCTGTGTAATCTTCAGTGGCTATGTTCCAGTAACCTGCCTTTTAATCACAGGATCACATTATCCATGACGTCCACCGGAAGTGGGACGCGCACGCACCACGTAAAACAAAACAGATGCCATCACACAGCGAGAAAAGACGTTCTCAACGAAGTCAGCTAGCAGTTCTCCGAAGCTGAAAGAAGTCTGCTTTTCCGTGTGAGAGAAGACTGAGAGGAAAATACAAGAAGCAACTTACCTAGACGGCCCTAGTTAGTCAGCATTAGAGAAATCAGATTATTTGGTCGTCAGTCGAGAAACTTGCTTGAACACACCACTTTTCTAACACAAAAGGTAAGTTAACGCCACCTAGTTCACCTATCGCCTGCTAGCATTAATGTATAGTAAATCAATACGTCCAAGTTGTTCGGAAGACATAAATTAATCGGTTTTGTATAAAACTTAACTTAATGAGCAGGGGTTTCCAAAATGTTTGGTAAACCTAACACGTGTCACTGTTAACTTTCCCCTCTCCAGTTCGTACATTAAAATGATATCTTCTGTCGTGTCGAGGTAGCTTCAAGCGACTGTACATAACATTTACGTTCTGTTATTTGAATAAAAATCCGCCTGTAAAGAGACGCTATATTTAACTTGGCTAATGTTAATCTGTTGGCAGCTTGTACGTTAGCTGTGGCTAAGTTTTCCGAATTTGGTAATGTTTTTGTGCTCATTGTGTTCCTTTTTATTAAGTCATTTCCTGTTGTTATAATCTAAAAATCTCTTATTTTTACAGACACTGTAAAGGACTTCGGTTACTATGTGTTTTGGGTGAAAAACAAAGGACAAACAAAGCATACCCCAAAGCTAACTGTTTCTGTTGTAGCAAACCTTTAGCATGCTAACATAATAGAGATCACGAGCTCGGACAGTGTAGCTAACTATCAAATGGTTACGCACAAGTGAATTAAACTACATAACAACTAACGAATATCTAATGTTGCTTACTTTTAACCAATGTTACAAACTTATAAGACGAATTTTACGTGATTGTAACTGCTAACCAGTGCCATGTGATATGGCTATTTAATGGTTAGCATCATTAGCTTGCTAGCATGACTCAGTGGATTTGTAGTAACACGGTTGTGGCCCGGTATCGGCCAGGAAGCAATTCTGGATTGTAGTCGAAGCAAATGGTATGCCTTGCTTGACTGGCCATATTAAAATGGAAATAACTGAAGTTGAAGTTTCTATATGTATCTTTGTATGGTGTTAGCTACTTCTGCGTTAGTGTGCTGTAAATATGCACGTTTGTTATTGAGGGGTGATATTTTTCTTTTGTCTTGGTGTTGTGTACTTAATAATCTACCGATGTTGGTATTAAATAACCAGCCAGCTTTATTCATACTTTCACCAAGTTAGAGGAGCGATTGACCATGTGAAATTAAGAGGATCTCATACAATAGCCTTGGAGTGAATGATTTTTATTTGTATTAATTAATTCAGGATTCGGTAAACAACCACTTAAGAATGACTGTAACTTTTCAACAATTAACCCCTTTCTCTTTATTACTTTCGAGTTGTCAAGCACCCTAGACAGTAAACAGCTATTGAATTATTGAAAACCAAAGTTACAAATCATCACAGATCCTTTATATAGCCGGCTTCACACGTGCACTGGGGTATTGAAATGTTCTGAAGATGTTCTGAGCTCGAATGTCTGCAGCACTCACTCCAGAGATTTTACACTCATGCTGGTAGTAAAATATACTGATTATTGGTGGGGCATTGAATGAGCTGGTAGACAAATATTCTGAAGCTTTTGCTGTAGCTAAGCTTGTTTGTTTGATAACTTTATTTCAACTAAACAGAGGCATTTTGAGCTTAGCTTATGTATGCTAAATGTGCCTGTGTTAACCTTAAGCTTTAAAGGTGGTGCAAGAGAAAAACACCAGACACAGAGGGAGAACAAGACCATCGAAACCACAATTGTGGCTCATGTGTTTTATACTTTTGAAGAAGTAACTATTTTTTGAGCTCTCAGCCTTCACAGATTAACATGTTTTTAAAATAGATGGGCAGACTTGAAAGCCTAAAAAGCTTATAACTCAGTCAAATGCTGATGTAAGCTAATTCAAGCTGGAAAGGCCCAAGTTTGCCTCACAGCAACTGGGATAAACCGGTCTAAATGGCACCCTCGAGCACAAAAGCATCTCCAACTTTTGTGGCATCAATTTATGCTGTTGAACTGACTCTACTATGTGTACAAAGTTTTACAAAGTTACTTTCAACTTTCCATTGCCAGGGTAAAAATAAAAACAGGAAAAACAAAACCTAAAAGTGCATATGTTTTAAACTGTTCCTTTTTTTATTTTAGCTCTGCCTCTATTTGGAAATTAAAAGCTAAAACAGATGGTTGCATGATTGCAGAGAAGTCTTTCTTTCCTCACCCCTGTATTATACTGTATTTACTAGTTTTGTCTTGACATTTAGTTATATAAACAAGGAGCTGTGTAGGAAACGGGGTGACCCGTTGATAGGCTCTCTAGCAAAACAACAAACTGAGCTTTTCCATGTAAGACAAATATAGCAGAGACTAACTGGAAGGGAAGCTTGAATAACATTTAGAAAACAAGCAACCCATTACTGTAAATGTTTGTAAACAACTTCACAGAAAAAACGCAGCTTAAGATTGTAGCTAAAGCAAAGTTGATCCAATATGTGGCTTTTCTATTTTATTTTCCACCTTGTTTAAAAGGCTGATGGTGTCTTTTTGTTAAACACTGATCAGGATACAAATTTTGGCCTGAAATCAGACCGCAAGGCTCCTGAGGTCATCTATAAATAGATGTACTGGAAGCTTTACTCTATTAAGGTAACTCGTGAGTGTGTGACATTGAGATCACATTGCGTTCCTGTGACAGTGGAAAACTGTCGTGCATCAGTAGCTACATGTGAGCCTGGCATCACACGGAGTGCCACACATGTGCCAGTGTGAAAGTCAACGTCGCATGGTGTTGCAGTGACATTTTGATGAGGACGACGATGACTTCTGTCTTTGCTTGATTACAGGCGCTTTTGCATTTAGAAACCAGTTTAAAGTTGAAAAATTTTGGATTTTCTTTCTTAAACACCAGCTGCAATATGCACAAGAGCACAGAGGCAGCTTGGATTCATCGATCAATACCATCTTAAACGAAGACTGGTTCCAACCTTACTCCAAAACTGTGACACTCCACACAAGTCCTGTAATCACATTCAAGCTTTTCTTATTGACTTATGACTTGTGTTCAGTCTGAAATAACTGAGTGTCCCTTCAATAAAGAAGTTTTGCTTATGTTGGCTCCAAATTAAAAAAAAAAATGCTGTGGCTGTTGAAATGTGGATTTTGTAGCACCACATCTTAATTTCTCATGGTTGTGTCATTGAGCTGAAGGCTAATAGATGCTGTATGATACTGAGTAGCAGGAAGATAAAAGCTGCTTTTGTTTTCATTGACTGAAGAGATAACTGGATGATGAAAATGGCGTATGTCACTGTTGATCAGCATTTGCCTACTTTTCCACTTTGCTATTTCAGGAGCTTGTGATTAAAGTGAATTAGATGCTGCCAGGCAATGGTACAGCAGCTACTGGTTATAATTGTCTGAGGACAAAAGACTACTTTAATCCGTAGAGGTCAGAGTCTATTGTGGCTGTTTTTGAATACTTAATATACAACATAAACAATATTTTTTTTACTTTAACCTACTTTTATAACATGTTAGGCCCCCAAAACCAGAAATTATTAAATCTGAATAAATAAAAAAGTACTATTTGTTATTATATAAGCCACAAACATGCTCAATTAACTGTTTTGGATCTTGGAAACAAAATACACACATGCTGCAAATATGACTACAAGGATTGAGTTGGAGTCTTTCCAAAAATAATTTCTAAATTTATATAACAAACTGTTTACAAAATTAGTGCTGTAGCAGTGTTGTATATTCCCAAAGTGCCAAATAGTGCAAATATAACATAAGAGTTAAAATTGAAATGTAATTAAGCTTTAAACAAATATTTCCCTCTTTATCAGCGATGATGTGGCTGAGCTGGTAAAAATCTGAGTCAGCTTTTTTGTATCACTGTATATCCATACGACTAATGTATAAAAAAGAGATGGTTCAGGTTATTTTTCATGCACATGATGGACGGGGGAAAAATGTGGGAACTAAATTTTTATCTTTTTTCCCAAATCTCTACAGCTAGGTGAATATTCTGTTTACAAAAGAAAAAAGTATTACTAAAATTAGAAGAGGCAAAAGGAAAAGTATATGAAATATAAATTCTAACCTAGAATAAAAATCTGCTTGAAATGAGCAAGACAGAGGAAAGAAAAGGCTAAACATTTACCCTCTCTGTATTATTTCACATCAGACCGTCTATATTTTTTATATAAACTGATTTTGTTTTGGGCTGTGACTGAGGTCATGACATGACCTGCTGAATATCTCCATTCACCAACTGTTCTGAATTCTACAATTTCTAGAGGTCAGATTTGATCTTTTTCTTGTAAGTTGGTTTTTCTAACAGGTTGCATCTTTGTTTGTCTCCAGGTTACCTCAGCAGGTGGCAGACATTGCTATGGCCCAGGAGACCAATCAGAGCCCAGTTCCTATGCTCTGTGCCACTGGCTGTGGTTTCTATGGCAACCCTAGGACTAATGGCATGTGTTCTGTTTGCCACAAGGAGCACCTATCAAGACAGAACAATGGAGGAGTTGGATCTTTGAGTGCCGTGGGTACGACTTGCCATGCTTCAGTTTTTCTTTATTTCTCCTCATGCCCATATAGCGGCTTTGCTTTGGTCCACAGTCTCCCACTCATGACTCTTTCTGATGTCTTCTCCTGCAGGCACCAGCAGTAACTCCACAGCTGAGGCTTCTGCCATCCAGAGGTTAGAGGCCACGTTGAACAATGCTGCAGCTGCTGCAGAGGTGGCAGCTGAGGCGGCCGCAGCTGAGGCTGAAGCTGCCGTCTCAGATGCTCTCAGGTGAGGCAACCAAGCAGTTTGTCTGGCCTCAAGCTGAATGTGCAGGGAGCATTTAAAACCGGACACAATAACAACACAGGGGGGTCAATGGCAGCATCCTCTACCAGGGCTAGTGGTTATTCCCTTTTGTGAGGTCAAAAAGAGAAAGATCTCAGACTCACCCGTTTGAGCACACATTTGTTAAAAAGTGGAGCAAACCAGTGAAGGAGGTGACAGAATTTACTCATTTTTTGGCCTCATACACAGGCTTTGAGGACACAAATGAGAAAACCTTTAGAAAGTGAATTTTGCATAATATGGGACCTATAACTGTGAGGTGTACAGATGTTATGGAACTGAATGGGATGCTCTTATGGTGCTGAAATGATGAAAATGATGATGATGCCCTTTCCTTCTGCAGTTAAACCAGTTTGATGCTAGTTCTGCACCATTCAGCAGGTAGAAATATGTGCTATCCTTACCAGCATTCCAGCCATCAGCATCCACATATTAAATGGTTGATTTCCCTGAAAATAGACGACTATTTCAGCCCCGAGTCTGTTGCATCCCTCACTGAGCTCTAAGGTTCAGTTTAGATAAGAATCTGCAGAAAATCGCTTCACTGTGTCTGTGCTTGACACGCTAACAGCCAGGAAAACATGGACGTCTATTTCATCTGTACTAGTCCTGTACTATGTTCCACGTTTTTTTTTTTTTTTTTATGTGTCAGATCATTAAGAGAAAATATTTTAATATATTAATTGCTCTGATTAGGTTGTTTTGAACTGAGAAAATTAAATTGTCACAGCCATTCACAGCTGTGTTTACTTGTTTTTTCCTTTTTATTTTTTACAGTGGGATATCAAACGCCATCTCTGTAACACAACAGATGACTGAAATGAGCCTCTCTTCGGAGGAGAAAGGAGCATCAGGAATCAAAGTAGAAATCACAGAACCAGGTAGTTATTACCAGTAGATGCTTAGTGAGTTATTAATGTCAGCATTACATTATAAAGTTGCATTTGCCCTCTTGAGCTGTTTTCTCATTCAGTTTTGTGCAATAATAGTATACAGGCTTGATTTTACTGTGTTCCCTGTATGTTTCCAGTGGTGAGTCAACCCACTGTTTCAGCCTCCCATCCTTCCACTGCTGGCAGTGAAGAGGACAAAGCCCCCGAGCCCCCAAAACCCAAGAAGAACCGTTGTTTTATGTGTCGTAAAAAGGTTGGCCTTACAGGTAAGAGACTAAATGAGCTGAAACTTAAAGGCGTTTCTTATAAGCGAATACATTTTCTGGAGGTGTGTTGAAGCAGATAATTTTAGGGGCATGGAGTCACCCACTCCACTAATGCTCCTTTCCCACTAGTACCCACTTACCTCAGCCAGACTCCTCTTGATTTGCGGGTGTTCCCTTCAGGATTTTCCCAGTGCTAGTAGATGGATTTGTAGACCCAACTCTGTCGGGGCTCTGAAGGTGTGGAGCTGGGCTGAAAATTGTGATGTGTTGAGTTAGCAGGCCACCATGAGAGCAGTTTGCGACCCCCCCCCCCAAAAAAAAATCTTTAAAACCCCAAAGCTGGCGACTGTGGATAACAACTTTAGTAGTGGCAGCAGAGGAGGCGTTTCAGAAACAATCACCATGGTCCAACACAGAGGTGAAAACATTTCTGTGTAAATCACAAGCTCGATGGCCTCCATTGTTGTTCTATGTGTTACGCAAACAAATGATTTCGCAATACTTACTAACCATCTTGCCAAGACGACCCCGCCCACACTGAATGCAGCCTCACTTTCCCTCTATTCTAATGGGAACAATCGAAACCGGGGTTGTGTGGTGTCAGCCCTGCCTTAATTCAGCCAAGTGGGCACACTAGTGGGAAAGAGCCACAAGGCCATCTCTTTAGATCTGTAGTACTTTATAACCTTTGGTGTGTACAGTAAATAACTTGAGAACTCAGACAAGACTCCAGATTGATAAGGAAAAAACTTTACATTTAATATATTCACATTTCCCTTGTCTGCAGTTTGACCGTGGACAGCTGGTAGGCAGCAGCTCCGTGTAGGGATAGTTGAACCGGTCCAAGTTAAAAAGAGCACAGAGGAAGATTACTGCTGGCCGGTTAATACCACCATTAAAAAACTTGTTCCATCAGCTCCATGAACTCCAGACTTCCCTGTCACTTTATTCCTATGTGCTCCCAACTTTCAGCTGGTAGAAAGTTAAAGAGCATCAATAAGAATCAGATTTCCTTGTTAGGATATAAAAATGTTTACCCCTAGAGGTGTATGATCACATAGTGTGATCAGGTCGCTTTGTTTTCAAATTGTTGTTAAAAAAAAAACAAAAACAAAAAAACTAGGTCACCTGGAGGCTGCTGTCCCTTCACTCCAAAGTGCAGAAGTTAAACTTCAAGCCTCTAGCCCATGCTAACCAGAGATGATCATTTAAATTTAATGGCTCAATAATACGTTCAGTATCTGTGTAAAAGTGGGATTGGGAACTTATTTTTTTAAAAAGTTGTTCATTAACAGAAAAAGACATCCTGAACAATGTGTGAGATCTGTAAAGGAAAATAATGATCAAACTGCTTCTCCTTGTGTACACGTACCACAGAGCAGCGTTTCCTTGGTGTAAATGTTCCGTTGTCCTTCTCTCTAAATATTATTTCAGTCTGACAGGCTGTATATCCCAGAATGATGTAGAGTTGTGAGCTTTGATTTTTTTTTTTTTTTATTTGACTCTGTCCATCCTCTGCTTCGGCCTCCTAGGTTTTGACTGCCGCTGTGGGAATCTGTTCTGTGGAATTCACCGTTACTCCGATAAGCACAACTGCCCGTACGACTACAAATCCGAAGCGGCTGCCAAGATCCGTAAAGAGAACCCCGTGGTAGTCGCTGACAAGATCCAAAGAATATGAAGAGACCAGTTTGATCCAGCTTTCAGTCATGGACCTGAGCCCAGCCTTCTCCCTGACGGGTTTTCTTTTTCTTTTTTGGTATTTCTTCAGGATTTATTGCCCCCTCCCGGTGCAGAACTGTTCATGTTTTCAGATTATTTTTGGGAGGCGTGTGTAATTTGAACTTTGCAGCATTGTTTTGAGAAAAAAAATACTGTAAATGCAGATGGGAGTGGGGTATCTACATGTTTGTTGTGACCACAGGAGGTTACAGAAGAACCTTTAAAACTTCGCCTGATAGCGGCACAGTCCGATTCTTCTTTTCCTCCTGAAACTGCTTGAAGTTGGTTTGGACACTTTTTGGGAATGTTTGGGTTCCTGCTGTCGGCTTGCCTCAGCCTGTGCTTGCTCTCTGCTGGCTTGAGTAGCAAAATGGATTTTTTCTTTTTTTCTGGTGGGGGGGGGTTAGGCCTCCCTTTCATGAGGCCAGAGTTGAACCCCCCTTGCCTTGTTAGACTTTGTGATTCTACAATGCTTCTCTGTGCCACCAGAACCTTGCAGCCCACTCTGACGTGTTTGAAGAGATTTTGCCGGGTGGCTCAAATTCCTTGTTACTGTTTTTTCCCTCCGTTGTTTCACCTCTGATCTGAGAGGCGTCCATTTTCCCTCTCAATCCGTCCACTGAAGTCGCATGAAGAGGATGCAGACCCCGTGACTGTTTCAGTTGTTTACGTTTGTTTTATTTTGCTTTTCAGACACTGTAGCTGTTTGTTGTTTGACATGTAGCTTTTGGAAGGATTTAGCTTCACTAAAATCTTTATCTCTCACTTCACTTTTTTTTTTCTTGTGTTTTTAATGTGAGTTGAAGTCAGTGTTGGATGATGGCCTGTCTCATGGGTGAGTATTGTTTGAGGCTAAGTGGTTTAATTGTACTGCATTGGCTTACTGAGACCTGTGGTTGTAGGTTTTAAAAATATTTTTCTTCACTTTGTTTCTGATTTGGTTGGTTTTTGTTTTTTACCCTCTTAGTTTTACAAGTTTGTACAATCCTTTGTATTTATATACTGCATTGTGTGTGTAATCTTCCAATAATAAAACATATAATGTAAATTATGTTCACAAATATAAACAGTTGTCCTTCAGTTGTCTTGACAGTCGTGTTTGGCTGGTTGGAGATGATCGAAAGCCAACAGGAAGTTAATTAGCACTGGTTCCAACCAAGGTCTTCAGAGCAGCATTTCTGAACACACAACACGTCCAGATTTGAAGCAGATGGACTACAGCAGCAGAAGACCACACCGGGTGACTCCTGTCAGCTAAGAACAGGAAACTGAGGCTACAATTCACACACACTCACCAACACTGGACAATAGAAGATGGAGAAACGTTGCTGGTCTCGTCAGCTCCACATTTAGATGGTGGTACGGTCACAGTTAAGTGTAAGCAACATGAAAACATGGATCCATCCTGCCTTGGATCAATACTTCAGGTTGCTGCTGATGTAATGGTGTGGAGGGTATTTTATTGGCCCACTTTGACCCCTTAATACCAACGTGGCCTGGTTTAAGCACCACAGCCTACCTGAGTATTGTTGCTGACCATGTCCATCCCTTTAAGACCACAGTGGAGCATCTTCTGATGCTACTTCCAGCAGGATAATACACCATTGTCACAAAGGTCAGATCATCTCCACCTGCTTTCTAGAACGTGACAATGAGTTGACTGGACTCCAACGGCCTCCACAGACACCAGATCTCTGTCCAGTAGAGCAGCTTTAGGATGTGGTGGAACGAGAGATTGTCATCATGGATGCAGCCGACAAACCTGCAGCAACTGTGATGCTGTCATGTCAATATGGAGAAAACCTCTGAGGAATATTTCCAACACCTTCTTCAATCTATGATGGCAAGTTCTGAATGAAAAACTGGTACTAGCAAGGTGTGTATTATAAAGTGGGCCATTAGCTAAAATGTTTAGCATCCAGCATGTTGTGTCTGTGGTGTTAAACATGTCTGTTGTCTCTGGAGGGAAAACCGGATCCGCCATAGCTAGTGTGTCCTTGCTTCTTTTGACACCTGCATCTTTGTCTCACCATGATTGTGAACAGTGTACTCATTACTTAACACGGGAAAGCATCATTAGTCTGCTTAACAGTGTGGCCACGTGCCCCAGTATAAATGCTAAGATTATATTTTCGACAATAAATATCATAAATTCAGACGGGAGAAGATTATATTTCAACTCAAACGCGTAGCAAGTGTTAACTCCAGATGCAGGATCCAGCTCAGGGGCGCATTTTGTCACTGCGTGTCACCGTGCACGAGCAGCAGATGAACCACACACACGTCACGCAGCCCTTCCATGTGTCCGGTGAGCGCATAGCGCAGTTTGAGGTCTCATAATGTCACAAAAGCAGTGAATTTTATATTATTTTATAAATGAAACCAAATAACTGTATACTAGCTGAAACACATTATCGCGGGACGTCTGTAGCTGGATATCAGGAAACTCTTCACCTGAATCAGAGGCAGGGAGATAAGACCGCAGTGAAATCAGTTTATGTTGGATATACAACAGATATTTGCACTGGAGCGACCAGCGTTTCATTTAGGGACCATCAACAAATGAAAAGGAATTCTCTTAAAGGACAAAAAACAATATCACCCTGAAAACCAGGTAATAAAAATGACTGTGGAATGTGTATGAAGAGAGTTCTGACATCGTTTGTTATATTTATGCTTTTGCTGCCATGTTGAAAGTGTTCATGTTTGTTACATATGTTCTTACATTCATAGCAGAATTGTTGAACTTAGATAATTCTACAGCATCACTCATAGAAGGGTAAATGGTTTAAAAAAAAAAAAAAGAAAATGTAGATAAAATAGTTTCATTAAAGCAGAAGGTGCTAAATTGGATATTTCTAAAAAAAATAAATAAATAAAAGTAAAATCTTATACCTTTTTAAACACTCAAAACCTCAAATGCAGTTTTAACATTTAAGTTTAATCATAATTCCTTCTACAGGGAGGATTTGAGTTGTCATTACACCGAATGACCACTAGATGGCATTACAGACATCCCATTCAACTCCGTATTGTGGCATTGATGCTGTAGATTCTGACCTTAAGAGTAACTAAAAATCAGTTATTGACAAGAATGTAGACGTCCCTAAATACTTTAATCATTTTAATGTATAAGTTAGACCTAATTTAAACTAATATTTTACTTCAGAGGAAACAATATTATTAATCTGTCATCTTGTAGCATTGCAACACTGTTCAGACCAGATGAGTGAACTTTAAGTTGCTTGTTTAAGTCGATTATGTGCAAAATATTAATTCGGAAGCATCTGCAAATAAACTATAAGATAATAATCATAGTTATTGTTGATCATACTCTAATATACTGTCAACATAATGTAATGTATCTTTAAAAGTGCTTGTTTTCCTAAGTTAAAATTAAATTCTGTCATGCCTTGACATGGTTTGGAAGCCCCACCAACATCACATTTATTGATTCATTTCAGGACTGTCTCTAAGCTTGAAATGCTTAAAGAGGTTTTCTAATAAATGCTTGAAATGTTATTAATTTTCCTAATTACATGTCATGGTATAAAATAAATAACTTTTTCATTTATGTTTTGTGTCTCAGGACAGAATAAAAATAAAGTACTCCTTTACAAGACCTATAAGCAGGTAAATACAACCTCAGATGGAAAGTAAGGACCGACATATCACACTGAATCATTACCTCTTTATTCTTGCCATTCTCAGTCATTCAGTTGCAAATCTGCTGCTGTGTTTGGGATTATTTTTAAATAACTTGCTTTTAGCCAAGCAGACAGAAGAATTCAGAACAAGCCCATATCAGCAGCCCACCACCACCGTGCTTGGTTTGTGGTTTGTTCAGGTGTTCAGGTGCAAACCTAAGCTGTGTTGCCATGTCATTTTTAGACGTTCACCTGCAATCCTCCCAAACAAGTTATACTTGTTCAGTCTTTTACTAATTGTACTGTCATAAACTTAAATATTTAAGATGCTAACTGAGGCCTGGAGAGTCTGAGATATAGATTTGGGTTGGTTTGCATGGTTTGACCTTCAGATGATCTTGCTGAGACATTCACAGCTGGGAAGATTGGCAGCTGTCTCAAATGTTTTCCACTTGCCAATGATCTTGCTATGATAACAAATGTACGCACACTTAACACATACTTAAACTAAATAAACATTCACGTCATTCATACACTTTATTCTTTCTTAGACTACATAATAGGCAGGAGTTTAGAAGCTTCACCTCATGTAAGACCTTATCCTCAACAAAGGCCCTTAAGTGGTTCATGTCTCACCTGTGGGAACTGACAACCATGTAATGGAATCATTAGAGACAAGAAAGGTGATCTCCACTGTATTATTCAATGAGGCTGAGATGTTACACCACACGGTTTACTGCTTTGCACACGCAGGTCTCTGATGCCAGCGTCTAGTTTTTGGTTGAGTCTCTAAAAGGTGGAATTTTTACTATCAGTCATAGTTAAATGGAAATTTTGCAGTCACAGTCATCTTAGGGTCTTTACAGCTTTCCCTAATGAGCCTCACATAGAGTAACCTAAACCGTCATTAAAGCTTTAGGATGTCTGGCGTTCTCGTGTGTGGTTTCCAATAACAAGACCAGTGAGAGTGTTTTTAGGCTATAAAAAAGCAGAGGACAGTCAACACATTCAACTAAATACAGCAGAGCTACACTAAATGCTCTCCTGTTTCTTACAGTTTAGGCCTGACTTTTTTACCGCTGTGTGATGCTCAGCTAAATATCATCCCCTCTGTGGTTAATAATAAAATACAATAATGTCCCACTTCCTAAAAAATGACTCAAAATATTTTGATAAGTCATTGGAAATTACCTTTGCTTTCTAGAATTTACTACACTCATCTAACATGCAGCAGTCACCATAGAAACAACCCTCAGATACCTGAGTTGGGTCCTGGCGGGGAGCCAGACCAGAGCAGATCTGACAACAGACGGGAGGACAGGCATTTTTACTTTTCATCATGCCGAGACGAGGTGGTGCTGCTAAGTCTGACGATGGTAAGCAGAAAGTTATTTTGTTGAATTAAATAATGTGTTTAATTTTCCTGTATGAAACAAAAATTTTAGTCATTTCTGTTTTAACTTGTTTATATGTTAGCTTTTATGTCGCATTAAACTTCTTAAAGGTTATAAAACCAGAAATTTGGAATCAAGTCAAGTTAGATTTTACCACTTCCACTGCAGGAATAAAGATTAACCAACGATGTGGACATAGGTGCAGTTGCTGTTACCACTGGTTTCCACTGGGTGTTTAATTTGGGCGCTGCTCCACCAACAATACTAAATGCAAGTTGGAAAACTGATGTTACAACAAGACTGAGGCTACAGCCATAATGGCCGCTCTGTGAAAGCCAGCTGTGCTGGAAGCTAAATGGTAAAGCTAACAAACTAGCATGCTAATGTAACAGGTAAAGGCTGGGGCTTATGGAAATATCACTGACTTATTTGGTCATGAACAATGGCATTGTGACCTGAAGATTGAGTGAATTGAAAGAGCTCATAGAGATTGGTATTTACACCATGGCACCGTTTGCATCCAGACAAATGGAGTATTGAGAACCTGTGGTAAGGGGTGTTAGCAACAAGCCAGCAGTGTAAATAAATAAGATCTAAAATTGTTGTGTGGGAACAGAAAAATCTTATACAATAACACGTCACCAAGTATACCTTTATGGTTAAGGCAAACAGACCTAAAAGCACATTACAGCTAGCTTCCCAAAAGAAAGGAACTGAACACTGCATTAGTAACTTCTGTTCATTCAAATACATTGCTAGCATCATCATGCCACCAATGTGCCATGTTTTCCTCCAAGAGTGGCCTTAGGTTAGGATTTGGCAAAGTCACTGAGAACACATCTATTTTATTTTTTCTTTTCAAATGATCTTGTCTACCATCATGACAGCAGAAATATGGTCTGGCTGCCTTTTTTTTATAAACAGATTTGCTTAACGGAGGATATAAAGCTCCCCTTGATCTTTGATCCCTGATTGATGTTCTTTATTTGGGATTTCCTTAAGTAATATTTTAATGATAGACCTGACATGGGGAAACAAAGAAAAGGGGAGTATGAGGAGAAGAAAAAGGAGATCGAAATACAAAATCCAACAGCAACAACTGTACAACCAAAACAGGAAAAACTAGTTGCTACACCTGAAGAAAAATTTAACAGCCTCTGTAAGAACACAAAGCAGCCAATCATAGAGAGCACCTCTACGAAGCCAAATTGAGAAAAACATGAATAACTACAACACTAATAACAGCAACACCAGCAATAAGACTGAAAAATGGGAGAAACTTCTAGAGGAAAAGCTTTCCAAGCTTGTTTGTTGCCAAGAATACTTTAGGATACCCTCACCGTTAGAGGTGGTTGTGTCAGTTGCTGAGTGCTAGTGTAAATGGGATATGTAAGTCTTTAAAAACATCACTGTTTTATATGACAAAAGTATTAATATGAGTTTGTATGAAAACATTAAAGAACAATGTGTGTGTACATAAAGTTTTTTAATTGTTTACTCACATTTCCACATGATATTAAAATAGGAAAATAAATAAATGTTAACATTTTATATACTGATAGTTCTAAATCCCTGTTTTCTGGGTGGGATGTTTCAGTGGGATATTTATTCCTGTGCGGTAGAGTTTACTAAAATCAGCTGAAACATCTTAGAATTGTGTCTTAGTTTTAGCTCTCATTGTCTGTGCTTGCAAGGTCACTCAATTAAAATTGAGCCATAAATTTAATTTTTTTTTACTTCACCTGCCATAATTGATTAATTCATTTGTCAAAAAAGCAACAACAACAACAAAAAAATAATATTAACAAAATTTTAAATCTTTTTTGTTTACTTCATTACATTAGTGGTTCAAGCTAAATGCTAACTCATAAGCTAATTTCAATCATTTTTATTTAGAAGTCCAAATCTGCATCTGTTTCTTTTGAGCTTGAATTGTTAAACTTGATCATGTTTTAATACTGTTTTTCCCACATTGGAACTATATTTCTTGCATTTTATCTATTTTATTTTAGCTTTTTCTTTCCTTTTCTATTTAATTTATTTTATTTCTTCCAATGTTTGTTTTTTAATTTACTTGTTATTGCTTCCTGCACCCCGCTGTAGTCCTTTTAATGTTTTATGTAAACCACTTTGAATTGTCTTGTACATGAAATATACTATACAAATAAATTTGCCTTGCCTTGCCTAACAACGTCATGCTAATGTGCTCAGGACTGCAGTGCTAGCTAGCAGAATGAGCATTATTTAGCTAGTTTTATCAAGCACTAAACACTAAGGGCAGTTTAAATGAATGTGATAATGACTTGCAATTTAATAAACTAATTCAAATTTTGACCTTAAGACATAAAAAATTAAGCAATATCAAAGTTTTAACAATGCTGAGAATATGTAGCTTTCACTCCATTTACTAGCAAATGCTACGTAAGTCTCAGCCGATTGGCTGATTTACATAAATTTTTTTTCCATCATTTAAGTTTTGATGTACTGTTGAGCTTTTTTTTCTGTATTTTTCCACAGTTGAGGTAGAGATAGATGATGATAATGTGAGTGATAGTGATGGTAAGTATATCAAATTATACTCCATGGAAGTTACTCAAAACAGTGAATTATCTAATCGAGAGCTCTGGATATAAAATATGAGGAATTCTGATTTTATAATGCAGACGGTGCCACCCAGAAGAGAGCAAACAGGAAGCAGGCAGGTGGCAGAGGAGGTGCAAGAGGAAGAGGCAGAGGCAAAAAACCTGCCAGCGATGATGACGAGGAGGAGGAAGATGAAGCTCCTAGAGGACGCAGAGGAGCCAACAACAGAAGGCCAGCTAAGAAACGAGGTGGTGGCAAGGATGATGATGATGATGAGAGCGAGGATGAGGGTCCCAAGAAGAAGAAAGGGGGTGCAGCCAATAAGAAGAAAGGAGGCAAAGCCCAGGATAGTGATGAAGAAGACAGCGATGCTGGGAAAGGAAAAAAAGGAAAGAAAGGAGGAGGAAAGAAAGGCGGGAAGGAGGAAGAGGACAGCAAGGGAAAGAAAGGTGATGCCAAAGGAAAGGACAAGGGAAAAGACAAGGATGATGACAAGAAGAAAAAGAAGAAGAAAGATGACAGGTAGGCAAAAGGAAGAAAAACTGTATATACAGTGCACACAATAAATACTCAGATCCTCCTTAAGTTTTAACCAGTTTTACTGCAGGAGCGTTATGTTAAAATCCTTTAAATTAATCATCAATCTTAACTCAATACCTTATAATGACAGCACAAATACAGAAAGATGGTTGTACACTTTGATTTGGAGTCCAGCTGTAAAGAATTAAATTGATTCAGCATAATTTAGAAAGGCACACACTAACACACTCACAATGCATATTAAAACCAAACCAAATAGTTCTCAGACGCAGAATAAATGGCAGTGGGAATAGAAACAGGATGTGTGGATGTTTTGGAACATCTTGAAATTCAATCTTGACATGGTTGAAAACTGAAAAGTAGAATTTGGAAAACTTTGTTGGTATCATAGACTAATACAATCATGGTGCAACTACAGGTGCAAAAGAATGCATTTCTGATCTTATCCAGCATGGGGCAGAAAAACACACCTTTTATACTGTTCCCAGGGAATGAACTTTTCATACTTGGGCACATTTTTCTATTTGACCTCTATTCTACTTGTGTGTTAATTTCAGTCTTTTGTGATCCCCAATGTGTGTCCTAATTTAAACATAGCAATCTGCACATTTCATTAGTAATGCAGAATTTCAAATATAAATCTCCATGAACTCTTTATCTTCATTCCTTACTTGGTCCCATCTTCCCTTTCTGCTACAGTTCATCTGATTCCAACTCAAACTCCGATGAGGAAGAGGATTCCATGTCGGAGGGAGAGATGGCCCGGCTGATGGAGGAGGTAGAGGAGAAGAAGAAACTAATCGCAATTATCAGGAACAAGCCTTGGAGGATGAAGCGGAGGCTCGTACTTCTAAAGTAATGTCTGTCTGTTATAAAGATGCAGTTTTTAAATCAAACTAATGAGCTGATATTTGTTATATTTGTTTTAGTTTCTCATGCTGTTTTTTTTTTTGTGTGTGTGTAATTTCTTAACAGGGAAGCTCAGCAGTTTGTGGATAAATTTGAGGGGGCTTTGGGAAAAGGAAAAGGCAGGAAGTGGTATGCTTATAAAGTGATGATGACTAAGGTTAGGCAAGACTTAGGACAACTAATTTTCTGTTATTTTCTTGTGTGTGTTTGCCTTCTATAAGTTTCTTTTTTTCCTTAATCTTAGAAATGGATCAAGTTTCAGAGGGATTTTGAAAATTTCAGAACTGCCTGTATCCCCTGGGAGAGGAAAATTAAAGAGGTGGAAAGTAAGTTGTAAAAGTTTTTCTAACACAAACTCGCTGGAGGAACAGTCTTTATTAAAAAAAAAATCTCTTCATGTCTTCAGGTCATTTTGGGTCATCTGTGGCGTCTTACTTCATCTTCCTGCGCTGGATGTACGGCATGAACCTCGTCCTTTTTGGTTTGACTTTTGGACTTGTGGTCATCCCAGAGGTAAAATGTCATTGTCCTGTTTCAAAGTTAAAAAAAATAAATAAATAAAACAAAGTACATTCAGCAGAGCTAAGACATGCTGTATGGAAAGACTTAGATCAAATAGTTTATTTTTTATTTCTTTTAAACTTTCTAGGTGCTAATGGGTCTGCCCTATGGGTCCATCCCAAGAAAGACTGTACCCAGAGCAGAGCAGGACTCTGCTCAAGACTATTCTGTCCTCATGGACTTCAATGTGAGTGAGACACAGATAATGCTGCTGAAATTGCATTTGTTATTAATATTATTGTGAAATGTTATATAACAGTATTACAGTAAAAGGTACAGCACACCAAAAATTGCAGGAAGGTGCCAATCTGCTGGAACTAGATCAGAAAAAGAGAGAAACATTGTGAGATACTACAGTTCTATATGTTTTTTCCTTTTAAAAGTAAGAAGAGACCAAGCAGAGTGAGGTATAATACTGTCTTGGTGAATTAACCCCCTACTAGGAAATTGTGGTACCATTATGGTAGCATATCCTTTTCCAAAATCCCAGTATACCGCTCTTCATCAGTGGCACTCTAACGATGGACACCACTCAACCCCAACACCATCACAAATTCATAATAATGTTCTGACTGAATTTAGGACAAAGTATTGAACCATGACCCAACTTTGCTTTGAAAGATTAACCCTTTTTGTAGTTGTTACTTTTATACCCAATCTTGGCACCCCCACCTGTCACCTGTCAACAAATTAATTAATTAATTAATTAATTAATTTATTTATTTACTTATTTATTTATTTTAAATCATTATTGTGGCCAATTGTGGAACAAAGTAGAGAGCCACAACCCATCTTAACTTGGAAAGACTGGAGCGTTGGTGGATGCTCCTTCTATACCCAATCGTGACACCCTTACCCATCTCAAATTAATCTGCTGATTGTAGAATCTTCTTAAACATTGTTGTATGTTCTATAAGTCTCTACCTCATTCAGTGTTTTTGAGTGTGAAACTAGCATAAACATTTAAATGTGTTTAAACTGTATTTGCTAAATCTAATATTAGTAAAGTTATACACACACCACATCTATTTTTTTTATATTGCCAGATAATGGGACATAAGTTCAGTGATTTACTGAACTATGCAAACATAAATAGAAACACATATAAATTTGCTCAGTGAGGACACTGAAAACCATGTCTCTTCAGAAAATTACCAAACTTTTCTGGGAATGAACTTTGTAAAAGCATTGTTATAATGAATGGCTTACATTTTGAATAGATACAGAGAAACTTATAAAATGAAAGATTTAATGTAATGTGACTTCAATCTAAATTCATATTTGATTTATCCTATGTGGCTGTAATGAATGTCCCACAGAAAGCTAGGAAAAGAATGAATAAAAAGGGAAACATTAAATGCATCTCTTAATTTCTCAGGGTTACTGCAAGTACTCCGTACTCTTTTATGGCTACTACAACGACCAAAGGACAGTCGGCCTGCTAAAGTTCAGGCTTCCTCTGTCCTACCTCTTGGTGGGAATCGGCACCTTTGGCTACAGCCTGATGCTCGTGATCCGCACGTGAGTCTGCTGCACCACAGCATCCAGCTCAGACAGGCTTCATGTGTTTGCTGTTTATACATTTATAAATTCAGTCAAATTAAAAGAACAAATAGATGCATAAACACACACCAGACAGCATCAAATACACCAGAGAGGGTTTTTTTTCTCTATGGCTGAAGAGTGGATTTGTTTAGTAAAAACAAAAGTCACTTTGCTTATAAACAATGTCATTATTATAAATTGGATTTGCAATATATTGGTATATATTAAATGATAAAATCATGATTTGATGTCAGATGATGAAATCAACACTACTGAACCTCCGTGTTTTAGTGTAATTCAGTTGCAAAATGATTTAGTCTAATAGCAAAATATTTATTTTAAGTTAATACTGATAAAGTTTGGGTTTGTTTTCTCATTAAAAGCTGCCTTTTTTCCCCTCTTGTTTGTAAGTATGGCCAAGAACGCTGATGTTGGCGGTGGAGATGGAGAGGAAGGAGAGTTTACCTTTGCCTGGAAGATGTTCACCAGCTGGGATTACCTCATTGGCAACGCAGAGACTGCAGACAACAAGTATGCCTCCATCACCACCAGCTTCAAGGTAACTATAACAAATGTAGCTTAGGGCATTTAAAAGAAATTATCCTTATTTTATTGCTTATTTCAACCATCTAGTCACTGAAATAATGAGTGTTTTACCAGTAGCCAATCCTCCTGCTTTTAAATAAGAACAGGAGTCTATTGTAGATGAGCAGGAGAACCAGAAGGATGAGAACATTCACCTGCGGAGGTTCCTCAGGGTTCTGGCTAACTTCCTTATCACATGTAGCCTTGGTGGGAGTGGGTACCTCATCTACTTTGTAGTGAAGAGGTCTCAGGAGTTTGCCAACAGGGATGATCTCAGCTGGTATGAGAAGAATGAGGTAATGATGATACCGTTCTAGTGGGAAAAAAGTTCACCCAGATGTACATAATAATATTACTGCTCTTGCAGCAGGTTTGTAGAGCAGAAACAAACTGGGTTGAACTGAATTTTTTTGTCCAGCTGGAGATCATCATGTCTCTCCTGGGCCTGGTCTGTCCTCCATTGTTTGAGACTATTGCTGAGCTGGAGGACTACCATCCTCGAATCGCCCTCAAGTGGCAGCTGGGACGCATCTTTGCCCTCTTTCTGGGAAACCTCTACACCTTCCTGTTTGCCTTGTTCGATGAGGTCAACTCCAAGGTATGGGTTGCAGTGCCAGTGTGTTTTTCTTTATTTTACAAAACGGTAGAAAAAAAAAAGATGTTTTTGCTGATTCCTCTTGGACAATCTTTCTTTTAAAAGATTTAAAAAAAGAACAGAAAAAAGAGGAAACTTGAGCATTTATAAGGATATTTTCTTGTCCTTCTAGACAGCCAAGCCAACTTTATTTAAAAAAACATTTTAAAACAGTAATTACTGACCAAAGGGCTGAACAGTAAGAGAGAGTTGATGTGCCTGACCTCTTAATCCTGAAATGGATTTTTGGACCAGGCTTTAAACATGTTTACTTCTGCTGTGAAGTTGGTCTTTTTAACATGGGAGTCTATGGAGATTGACTCTGTTTTGGAGCCAGCCCCTAGTGGATGGGGGGTGAACTGCAAGTTTTTGCACTTCCGCATAGGTTTCACATTTTTTTTTTTTTAAACCCCACAATGGCTGTTTTACTGAATATTTCATGACACCCAGCCTCTGCGGCATCCTTATGGACTAAATCTAGGCCTGTTGAATTGATGTGAGGTGATCACAGGGACATTTTCTCATTTCATAACCATATTTAATGCTGTATAAATCAAAACAGGATGCAACAGTCTTTAGAATGAGGGGAACTCCTGTTGTTTGAACATTACCAGAAAAACTTGAAGCTAGCAGACAGATGAAAGTCACTTTCCCTAAATTCAGCATCAGTGGTCCACAGCTCCACATTTCCTCCCTCTGAATAGTGGTTAGTACCTACCTGCAGCATCAAAGGACTCCAAGACTCTTGTGTCTTGCCCTTGCAGTCCCTCTCCTCCTCTTTCTCATCATAATTTAATTAGAAACTGTGTTATGACTGACTCTCAGATGTTGAAGGAGGTTTGTGATGTTGCTACAATACCTCTGTCTTCCCTCACACATCATACATCACACCGTTGCTATTCAGCTCCACACATGATGCTACGGCCTGAGTGATTGATCGACACGCTGCTGCATTGCTACGCTGGGCCATTTCATTTATGACTATGGCAGGCGGAAGAAAAAGTAGTTCATGCCAACTGGGTATAATTTAGAGAGGATCCTGACATTAGACTTACTTTCCACTGTATTACATTTCGTGGTAGTGAGTGTTGGCCAGTGTGTTGATATCCAGTTGCTAGGTGTTGTAAAGTTAAATGTTGCTGTGAAGTGATGCACTGGGACAAAAAATAAAATCATCAAGTGTAGTGTCTCAGCCTTGAGATGCCACTAGACAGTAACAGCTTCAGGAATGTTTATTTACCTTTAAAAAAAAAAAAAAAAAAAACTTTAGATTAAGTAAAATACTTATCTAGTCCTAATCCTAATTTTATCAGAATATTTAACACCTCACAAGCCATAATAATAATAATAATAATAATAATATCCAATCATTAATCATAATACACAATATAAATGGTTTTCAGTAAGCCTCACTGATTGTTTCATATCTCTTAATTTTATAATTGAAATATACCTGTTGTTTGACATATTTTCATGTCTCCACTGCAGCTTTTCCATAACTGAACCCTCATGTAAAGACACAATGACATTTAGCATTGGTTCATAATGAATCAAAACGAGTCCAAAATATGAGAAGTTTTTTAGTGCTACGTTAAAGGCTTTTTAGTATATGCATGGGTGGGGATGGTATATTTGTAAATTAGCCGCTTCAGTGGGCAATAAATACACTTCCACACACTATGAAATAAATAAAAAATGATAAAATATCACATATACACATATATTGTAATTACCAAGTTTGCCTCTGATAATCGGAAAAGAAAATGATACAGTTGTTTTAATAGGATAGATATATCAATATTAAGTTATAAATATTTTAATAGAATAGTTTAAATAAAAATTCAATTACAGTTATTAAAAATAAAGCATTGCTGTCACGTCTTTAGAAGTAAAATATTGTTTGTGAAAAAAGTGGCACTGTTTATTAATAATCCTGCATCAGAGGGTTAAATTAACGTCACTTCATCAGTTTGGGCTATTCTGTGTATATCCATGACAGTAAATCACAAAACATTTTCATTAAATGCAACAAAATAGGAAAATTACCACAAGGGGTGAATACTTTCACAAGGCACTGGAGCCTGAATGACACCACCCACTGGGTTTGTGAATGATTTAAAACTATTTTGAAGTGACAATGTTTTACTTTAATAACTTTTTGTAAATAAGATGAAACCTGATTAGCGTCTTTGTTACGCTCAGCTGGACGAAGAGGAGGTCATTAGGAACCAAACCATCTGGGCTCTGAAGGAGTACTACGCTAACTTCTCCCGTCTGAACAACGACACTGAGGCAACCCCGCCCCCCATGAACCCTGCTGATGTCATCAGGGGACCCTGCTGGGAGACGGCCGTTGGCATAGTAATGAAAATTACACCTGATTTATACACAAAGAAACATATTTTTCAACTAACAAACATTTTAAGGAGGATAAAGTGAGATATAAGTAAAATTAAATAACTTGATTCTGTGCTGTTGAAGGAGTTTGTAAAGCTGACAGTGTCGGACATCCAGGTGACCTACCTGACCATCTTGATTGGCGACTTTGCCAGAGCTGTCATCGTTCGTTTCCTCAACTACTGCTGGTGCTGGGACCTGGAAGCTGGATTTGTAAGTCTGTTAGCTGCTGAGATTTTAATTCATACTGGAATGAAATAGATTATTACCATGGTCGTGACTAAAGGCCCACTTATGCTCGACACAGAAGATGGACACGCAGAAAGATGGACGCCTTTTTTCATTTCCTTCCTTATTTACGCACATTATTTGGTCCGTTCTTGCAGATTGTTGTTTGATAAAGCAAACGAAGCAATACCACCAGAAACAGGGCAGACAGTGTTGAGCAGTATAGCTGACATGTGACTAGCGAAAGGAACAGAGAAGAAGAACAAGAAAAAGATTGGAGATGAAGAAGAAGAAAACAAGGGCAAGAATTGCAAGCTGTGTGAGTGTGTCGGGCGTGTTGAGTGGTTGCAAACTTTACGGCAGTTCATTACCGCCGCCCACCGGTGTCTGAAATGGACGTCAAAACATAGAAGTGAACTCTAAACTCAACACTGCCCACTAGTGGAAGGAATTAGCAACCATGGCAACATAAAAGACGCATGGAAGGGTGGCAATGTATGATGTCGACCTATTTACTTACGTAAGGGAGCATAAATTGTTCAAAACCCAAGTTATATCAAACTTAAAAGAAAATCGAATTCTTAATAAATCAGAATTAGAGGTATATCTAATGCTGTCATCTGCATAAAAACAAAGAATAAACATGGTTAAAGAAAAAGAAATGGTGGTCCCAAATTGCAACCTTGTGGAGAACCATTTTAGTAGTTAGTGTATAGCCATGACAGCAGGCTGTACTGTAGGTTATAGGTGGAGAATATACAGTATAGCAAAGTATTAGAATTAATATTACAAGAATCAAATACTTCAGGAAGGTCTGTCAATCTCTTGACCGGTCATGTGAAGCACGAGATATCCAAAATAGGCCTTTGTCAAAAAGGTGCTGTATAATTGCTCCACAGTGATTCTGTTTATTTCAGACGGCTATAGTACTAATAACTTTTTAATGATTACTTGCCAAACCAAAATTTATTTAAATGAATAATACTGTTATAAGAAGTTTATACAATTTTGTCTTTCGTAGCCATTTCACCACTGCTATAAAATCGTGTAATTTATTTGAGATATTTGCATAATAATGGTCGATGGTTGAAGCATGCTCTGGGTCTTGTTACACAATTTTTTCCCATCTTTGATAAGAAAATAAAAACATATAAACTATTACAACACTTTTTTCTTTTTGCAGATCCAACCAGCTCTGTTACTCCTTTTTTGAGTACCGTATTTTCTGCACTATTAGGCGCACTGCATTAAAGGGCGCACCTTCAATGAATAACATATTTTAAAACTTTTTCCATATATAAAGCGCACCGCATTATAAGGCGCACCTTCAATGAATGGCATATTTTAAAACTTAAAACTAGCACCAAGAAGGACAGCCTCTAAATTCGCTGATGTTAAGTTCTTGTGCTAGCGCTGTTGCCTTCATTCGAATAGTTGTAACCAGGTGGTTCT
>JBAFTB010000021.1:22897584-22918713 GCA_037177355.1 Melanotaenia trifasciata
GGGTTAAAAGGCGCATCGTGGACTTTAGAGAAAATTTAAGGTTTTTAGGTGCGCCTTATAGTGCGGAAAATACGGTAACCTGAGAATTAGTTTTGTTGAAAATTTATTGGAAAAAACAAAATATAACATAATCATTGTGTAACTGTCTCTTATTTCTTTTTAGCCATCATATGGTGAGTTTGACATCAGTGGAAATGTTCTCGGACTGGTCTTCAATCAAGGGATGATCTGGTACAATGCGTATTATCATACTGTACATAAACTGTAGATGCTGTTTATCGTATGTGTTTATAAGCATGATTGTGTGTTGCTGCTTGTATCTGGTGTCACTGAGTGGAAAGAGAAAACACAAAGTAACGCCAATCTGGGTGGAAAGTTTTTGCAGGGCATTGTCAACATTACATTATGCTTATTAAATATCTTTTTGACAACAGTAATATAGATTGAATACACTATATTTTGTGCAATTTTTCTATTTTATTTAGCTTTTCAAGTGCCCATCTGCAAATCCCATTTCAAGAAAAGATAAAAAAAAAAACAAAAAAAACAAAACAAACAAACAAAAAACCTTAAACCTTTATTTGACACTATTACAGAGTAAATAACTTCAATGTCTTTGATGAACATCATTGTATTTAGAAAATATGAAATAATAAAAAAAACTTCCACTTTAAAATGTGGAATATAGGCATATTTATCATTGCATTACATTAATTATTAGGGAACCGAAGACAATTTGTTGCAGTTTTTAGAGGAATCTGTCAGTTCTAATAAAATATAAGATTTCAGTTGCTCAGTAGTTCATAACTGTTGTCTGAGTTTCCTGGTTCCTTGTTTGTTTTTTTTTTTTACTCTTTTTCTGCTTTTAATGTCAGAATTATTTATTCATTGTTGTTTTTTATTGTGCTGTTTGTTGGCTGTATGGTCTGATCCGGTAGCAAAATATTTTCCTTTGTAGTATTAATAAAGTAGTCTATCTGTATGATGCTCTATACATTTTTAATATGAGACTATTCTGGACTGCAGACAGGTCAGTCAAAGTCATAGTCATAGTCAGACTATGAATCCATTGAGTTTTCACTTTAAAGTAATTTGGGCCCAGAAAATGTAGTGAAGTTGATGTACTGTAAGACTTCTACCTGTTGTAAGTCAGTCTCGGGTTACATTTTTGGATTTAACAGTAGATTGTGTTGAGTGAAAATGGTTTTCCAAGCTATTCTTCAGCTACTGTGGCTACACGTATTATTAATCATGGTGAAAACTTTTCCTCCAGGTTCCAAAGATCACACACATCCAACAGTGGTTTTTGTCCTTGCTTTTTACACTAAGAGTTCTCAAACTCCTTGAATCTTTTCAATATTACTAATCAATACTGTGTATGCTGAAGAACAAAGTTCTTTAGGATTATACATTAAGATCTATAGTATTGGAATTTGACGATTTTCTGACTGAATTTAGCACAAAGTAGGGAGCCATGACCTGCCGTGGCTTGGAAAGATTAAGCCTTTTTTGGAGGATCCTTTTATACCCAACCCTGGCGCCCTCACCTGTCACTAGTTAAATTGTCCACAACACCCATTCTAGATCACTCTATAATTTTTCTTTCTTTCTTTGCCTCTTGTCAAACTTTTATAAAATATGTTTCTGGTATTAAATTCTAATTTTATTTATACTTTCTAAATACAACTGAGCTGGCCAGTGAAGACATTTTTTGTACTCATATCCATAAAAAATAAAAATATAAAAAAATGGCAGATTTGTTTTTTGTGGCACTTTAGAACATTTTCCAACCACTTAAGAAATATAGATTTTATTTTACTGCATAAAAGGTTATAAACTGGTATGTCTTTCTATTATTAGGTGTTATATTGTGTTTCACTGGGTCAACTTTCTTACATTTTGGCTCATAACCCATTTTTGGACAAATTTTCCAAATAATTAGAACAAAATTAATTTGAATGTATTTGCTTATATGAAACGTAATGTACTTGTTGATAAGTTTTGAAAAAAGTTAAAAAATGAGCACGAAACATCAGTCAGAAATGGGTTAAGATGTCTTTGGTGCAGGTTGCTCTTTAGTATTGAAATCTTTTGCAACAATTATTGACAATCATGCTGCACCACATAAGAAGCCAAACCCTGAAGATGAAAAACTTAATTGCATTTAATAATCATGCCTCTTTTTTATCTTCTTGTATTATATCAGGATGGGTGCCTTTTACGCTCCTGGGCTGGTTGGCATCAATGTGCTCCGTCTCCTCAGCTCCATGTACTATCAGTGTTGGGCTGTAATGGCCACAAATGTCCCTCATGAAAGAGTGTTCAAGGCATCCAAGTCTAACAACTTCTACATGGGCCTTCTGCTCCTCATCCTCTTCCTGAGTCTATTACCTGTCGTCTACACCATCATGACCCTGCCACCTTCGTTTGACTGCGGACCTTTCAGGTTATAAAACATCAAACTAATCATGAGCGTTTCACTAGAAGCAAACGTGCTAATATGAAATGTATGTGTGACCGAGCAGCGGAAGGGCGAAGATGTTTGACGTGATCATGGAGACGATAGAACTGGACCTGCCAGCGTTCATTGGGACAGTTTTCAGCTACGCAGCCAACCCGGGACTCATCATACCCGCTGTGCTGCTCATGGTGTGAGTGTTGACTTGTAGACAAACACAAAGCATACAGAAAGTCAGCTGATACTTAGATTGTACACTCATAGGCAACAGAATTGGTTGTTTTTGTAGCTCTTAATAACAACAAATTCTATCATGTCTTACAGACTGGCCATATATTATCTCAACTCTGTGTCTAAGGCCTACCAAAACTCCAATATGGAGCTGAAGAAGAAGATGCAGATGGTAAGTACAGAAGGAAATAAAAGTGTCTAAACGTGAATCAGATGGGTGCTAAAAAAGAGCTGCGAACCATGTAAACCACAGGTGTCAAACCCTGCTCCATCACGCCTGACTAAACTGAATGGGTCATTGCGAAGAAGTTGACAACAAACTGTTGGAGCCATATAATTTTAATAATTTATGTCGGAGCAGGGAAAAAACTAAAGCCTACAGGATGGCGGCCCTCGAGGAGTTTGACACTGCTGAGTTCACTCTGTGGCTTTTCTCTGAAATTCTTAACCACAAACTGTAAAAACAGGATAAATGTAATTAAACATAATTTTAAAACTTGAGTCCACAGAGACTCGTGGGACAGAATGATCTGGTGTATCCTGAGCTAAAGGAGATCTTACAGGGAGCATTGGCGCTCCTTAGTATTTGGAGAATTTGAACAGCTCCTTATTATAAAGCAGGGTTCCTAAGCAAAGTCGGCTTTTCATCCACACTGAACCAGTTCTTGTGAGGTGTAAACTTTCAAAACAAATGAGGTAACCGGGTGATCGGGTGGAGCGAAGGCTGTCTATAGTGGTGACATGCAAATATGAGGACAATGGGGTGAGTGTTAGCAGCTCATGACATGACTTACCTTTGTGTCTTTTTCTGTCCTTTCTTAATTATGAATCTTGATAATAAGGTAATATTTAAAATGAAATCTTATCATACTAATATGATCTATAGTTTCCATACTAAATTAGATTAAATATCTGAAGCATCACAGTCAGTGCAGTTGGATTCACAGGTTTGCAAAGTTTACAGTGTCAGAATACACTAGTTCACATTTATTCACACATTTTCTTAAATCCTCCTCCAAATGTTCCTCCTCATACGATAGATAGTTCTATGTAGAGCTATGGAGCATTGGGACCTGGCCACCATGGCAGTCAGAGCAGATGCATGCACATCTCTCCACTTCATGTTTTCCTTACTAACCATCAGGATGCTCAAAATCAAATTATGGTAAATTTGAAAAAAAGGAAAATATGTTTTAGATGTATTTGATTGAGCTTAAGAGTACATTTCAGACCGATTTAGCTAATTATCTTCATGTAAAACGGTAAGTTGAATTCTTCCCTATGCAGGTCATATTTTTCTTTAAAGAAGCATTTCTTTTTTTTTTTTTTTTATTTAAGATTTCAAGAAATCCATTGATACACGATACAGTAAATTATAAATAATCCTTCATTATTATTTAAAGAAGCATTTCTGCTCCGTTGCATTGCGTGCCCTCCACGATCCATGTTAAATAAGAATCCAGCTTTTATCCAAAATGCAGCTTAGTATTTGTTGCCATGCAGTAACCTTTTCTTTCCTTGTCTCCTTCCATCTCTCTGCGATCAGGCTCGGGATGAGGAGAAGAACCGCAGAAACAACAAAGACAGCACCAACCAGGTCATGCAGGATCTGGAAGACCTGCTGCCAAACCGGTCCCTCGCCCCTCCTGCTCCACCTGAGCCTGGTCAGTAACATCCTAAACATGCCACACCATAAAAAGCCGAATGCAGTAAATCATGACATTTTGATAGTCCTGATTTCTGTAACTGTTTCTCTGTCAAAACAGAGAAACAACCAGAGCCAGAAGCAAAACCTACAAAGACAAAGTCTGGGTCTGCTGGGAAAGGTGTTAATCTGCAGAAAGATGTGGCTCTAGCTTCACCCAATCCCAACGCTCAAGGTCCGGTAAGCCGACCACCTGGGCCAAGAGGACCTGGACAAATGCCAGGTCCGGGACCTGGAGGGGGTCGAGGTCGTGGGAGAGGACCTCCTCCGAGATAACGGTGTGAGACTACAGCGGTCCTCTAAGCTCTGCTCAACCTTCAGACAATACTTGCTCATTTCACAGTAATAAACACAAGAAACGGGTGAGAACATTCAGCTGGGATGGGTAGCAGCAGGAATTGGAGATAGTGGTGCTTTAAAAGGACCTTAATGAGATCTCCGTCATGGTTTCTACAACAGTTCAAAGTTCATGAAAGATCAGTTTCTGAACATTATAACTGTTTAAACTTCCTTTTCGTCTTGTACAACTTAGGATTAATAAAAAAAAAGACTGTGTTTCTGCTCAAAATGTCATAAGGTCATAAGTATTTCAGAGACCTTATTAGATGGTCTGTTCACATTACACAAGAGTTTACTTTTCCATGTGAAAAAGAAAGTAAAGTTCACAAAGATCCAGACCTCCACCATGTTGACTGATTGATGTTTTAAGTTTGACAGGTTGATGTCTGTCAAGAAACCCATCAAGATGCACATTTTTTTGTGTTAGTCAACCTGCTGTTTTACGCTCATGTCAACTTTTCTGTTTAGTTTCCAAGTTATTTATTTATTTTTAAAGGGACAAAACAGCACATAAATGAACATAAGAAGAAATTCACAAATATAAACACGAGTTAGTCTAGCAGCTAATTTGTATCTGATGTTCCCTTTTCCAGGTCAGAACAATACAAATAAAAACGATGTACAAAAAATAAAAGGTAAAGCAATCGTAGAGTACATAGAGAATATAAAGTGCAAGAATTAAAACTGAATGTTTCCAGTGCATGAGGTTGGAGTGTAATATTATAAATACAAGATTAAACACAAAATACTAAAATGACTTACCCTTCACTCACGCCATAATAAAGCATATAAACAAAGAGTGTGGCACATGTGTATATCCATCCATCCATCCATCCATCCATCCATCCATCCATCCATCCATCCATCCATCCATCCATCCATCCATACATACATCCATCCATCCATACATACATCCATCCATCCATGGTGATAAAGAGGGCAAATGGACCTAAACAGTCCAAGCAGGATCAGTGTTAACTTAACACGTTTTGACATGTAGCAAAGCCACAATCTACTCACCATAAACTCCTGCACTAAGACATCAGGATTCTCATCCAGACTGATGCAGAGTCCTTTAATGAATCAATGTCATCCTTAAGAATTTAACTAAAATAGAGATATTTAAACTCAAATTGTCAGCAACTTGAAAGAAAGCGATCAAAGACATGTGACATCAGAATCTACAAAACATTAAAACTGCCTGTTTGGACCAGACCTTTATGGACTGGACTTTATAAAATCTCAAGAGATGAGATGAAAAAGATCCATTTCTCACAGTGAGACAGTGAATACATGATAAAAATGGTTGGGTCCTTTCAGTACTCACAGGTAAAGGCTTTGCAATGGATGTATATAAATCTTTTACTGACCTAATGCAATGCATACACACTTTATAGTGAAACAATTTTAAAGTTCTTACTGTTATGACTGGACACTTTCTCCATGTGGAAAAGAGGGGCAGTATTCCACTTCACCTCTCTTTGGTGTCTTTGGTCTCTTAACATCAGAAGCAAGGGAATGTTTCTCAGCTGGTTTATATTTCAAAGAATTCACACTTCAGTACATCCTACTTTCCTGAGATGTGTGTGGTAGTTTGACAGCTTATATTTGAGCTTTTTTTTAAACATGGATGCTTCAGGATGAGTGCTTCTGCAACTTCATTCAACTTTATATCTGTGAGATAGACCGTGCACCACCTCCTGGATCAACCACTCTAATATGTCAGACTTCAGCTTTAGATCAGGGATCAACAGCATCCCATTTTCTTTGAAAGCTACATGGGCCTTCTGATGCATCATATCTGAAACCGGGAACACAGAAAAAATCTGGCCATGAAGACTGTGCCGGCGTAGACTCTGGAGACGACAGAATGAACAGGAAAAGTCACCAGAACAGGATGAGGTGTCATCAGGAGCACTGCTTGATGAAAAGGAGAAACTGCGTTCCCCTCGGTCTAGAGGTTGGCAGGATGTGTACACAACTTTGTCACGTTAAGTTAAGTTTATAAACTCGTTGCCAAAAGCGTGTTTATGAACTGTAGTCGGAACGGTTCCATTATTTTACACTGAGTCCTTATATTAGTCTCTAGTTCAGCCACAGTTGAAGGCAGGCCAGCAGAAAACATGACCCTCTCACTGCTGTGTGGTCCAAGGATAACTCTGAAAATAGCTTGGGTTGTCATGGTCTCACTTCACTTTCTATTAAGAAAAAGTCATTTGAATAAGTTTTACACCAAGAGATATTGTTAATTACCAAATCTTACCTTTACTGTTTAAACACTCAAACTATTAAGAAACTCTGAAAAAACAACAAACATGCCAACATACCAGAGGAGTGATGAAGTGGGCTCAAAACAGAATGGATCAGGGTTTCAATACATTTGTTTTCAAACTTTTCCATAACATTCCCATAATGATCAATTTGCTTGATTTATGTATGAATAAACAATGAAAATCTAAAAAAATAAAAAGATCTTGAGATTCTTATTGGAGCACTAATAGAGGAAGAGGAGATGAGAGGAAAGGAGTGGAAATAAGAAGAGATGGTCAGAGAGAAGACAAAAGAAGTATAAAAAGATGTAGAAGGGAAGAGAGGCAAGAGCAGATGGATTGGAGACAGGAGGCTGAAGACAGCTGGATAAGTTCACTATAAATCCTGTAGTTCGCTTTTCCTGGAATTATTATTGAAAAAAAAAAAATCCTGTTTACCTTTAACACATAAACCTCCAGAATAAAATGTGGACCATCAGGTTCAGTCACGTTACTGTCCAGAAACAACACGTTGTCTCAGGTTAGTAACTGGGTGTGTTCCCTCTGGGCTTACTTACTACTGTTTTCTGAATGTCTGTGAAATTATGGGATGGAATATTTGCTGATTTAGATCACAAGTCTGAACAGAAGAGTCACTCGACCTGTCAGAGGTGTCGAGCCTGTCTGTCACCTCCCAAGAATACTAGCTTTGAGGGGGAGCAGCTGATTGGCTGGTCCTCTGCAGGTTGAGGTTAAACTACCTGAAAATGATGAAGGAGGGTGGAGACGCTGCAGAGAACATCTGAAAGCTGCAGACTGCGATACGAGGACAGGTGAGCTGGTTTTTTATGTTTAATTAAAACAACAGAGAAGTCTGTAAATAATCTGTAATGGTTTTATGCTTTTTAGGTTTTAGTTTTTTATGGGTTAGTCTATTAATTATGTTCAGCTTTTTTTTAGTGTTCGCCTTTTTTCCATCTCCTGTATTCCATCTTACTTCCTGCCCTTTCCCTGTTTATTTAATGTAGTTTTGCCCCACTGCTGTTGTTTCTGCTCAGCTTCTGGTTTCATCTTGGTTTTCATGTGTTCATTGCTTTATAAAATCTCCTGCTGTCTTCATTTGCTTTGTTTCTTGCTTCACTTTTGTTCACTGTTTTGTAGAATTAATATTTTGTGTTTGGTTAGTATTTGCTGTAGTTTTTTTTTTTTTTTTAATAATTTCATATTTGTTGTTTTGGCTCGTTTGTCTTCCTGCCCTCATCGGTTTCACCTGTGTCTTGTTACGCAATCAGTTCTCTGTGATTGAGTGATCTAGGTTTGTACTTGAGCCTCAGTTGACTTTAGTTTAGAAGTTTGCCACACCTGCTTTATGTTCTAGATTTGGATCATCACTCACTCTTCACCCACCTTTAAATCTGGTTTTCACCGCCCACTTAAGATGTCGATATTCAGGAAGATCTTTAAAGATGTCATCCCTCACAAAAACCCAGCTGACGACAGCGCTAAGGCGAGTATCTGATCTCCTCCAGTCAGCTGTTGTAGCTCTAACGACCATCGTCTCATCATCTTTCCATGAGATGGAAAAGGGACATAATTAAATAAATTAATGTATTTTATTGTTTATAAAGGTGAAAGAAAAGCCAAAGCCTAAGTTTTATGGAACCGTCACCCCGTATCCGAATTTTGATGCCAGCAGTGATGCTTCAGTCCTTCAGAGCGCAATTAAAGCTAAAGGTCTGTATGTGTGCTTCAGCTGTCTTATAAATGTTTGTAGCTTAAAGATTAAAAGATTTAATCTGAAAAATTTGTAATAATAGTCATTGATTACTGTATGAATGACTGGAAACCTTCGTTAATGATCAATATTGGTGATGATAAAAGTGCAAGACTCCACATTTTCTACGGCTCTAGAGAAAATAAGTTCAAGTTGTTTCCAACAGGAGTGGATGAGGATGTGATTGTTTCAGTCCTGGTGAAGAGAAACAATGAGCAGAGGCAAAAAATCAAAGTTGTTTATGAGGCGAAAGCTGGAGGGGTGAGTAAACTTTTTCTTATAAAGACCGAACCAAGAGTGTTAAAATAAATTAATCTGCAACAAGCAGTACAAGCCACCGTTATCCTTTTGACCAAAATTGTTGTTGAGCCTTTACAAATTTGTCAGATAAATGAGGTAAAGATTGTCACGGCAACAAGTTATGCAGTCCAGAATATTTTATATTTGCAATGAAGTTTTAGTGGCTATGTCTTAATCAGCACATTCCCATATATAATTCTGAATTTAGTTATTTTATTACCTTATTAGTGTACCTTTTTATTAGTTTCTCTGCTACAACACATCTGCCTCAAATCCATCTGCGGATCTCGTAGGAATTGAGTAGCCCTGATCTAAGGACTGGAAGTGAGCTTTAACTGCTCCCGCAAAAGTTCATATACCTAGCTATGCTTTCCACTGCCACATGGGGGCAGGACTCAGACACAGAAGATGAGGCAGAAAATATTCAGTTGGTTGTAGTCTGCAGCTTCACCACTAGGTGTCACCACATACTACACACTGCTTCTTTTAAAATGGAGTTTGAAGAAAGTGGGGGAAATCCTTCAATATGTACACAATGTTTGGAGGAATAAAATACTGATATTCTACGTAATGCTTGATTATAACGGTGCTGTCCTTCGTGTGGTTGATTTGCTCTGTGCAGAGTCTGGAAAAAGCTCTGAAGTCAGCTCTCAGGTCACATTTAGAGGATGTGTGTCTGGCTTTGATCATGAGGCCGGCACACTTTGATGCCTACTTGCTGCAGAAAGCCGTAAAGGTAAATATCAGGGGTTTATTTACCATTTATCACACCATATTAACAATTTGTCCAGACCAGACTAAAAACCTTCCCCAATTCATTGAGCATTATAAACACATTTCGCTGTTCTTTCATTTCTTTGCATAATGTGTTTTTTGTCAAAGAAAATGTGAACTTGTGCACATTTTAGGGATATTTTATTTAAATACACATTGAACAGACAAGAGTTCTTTTCATTGCAGCATTTTGACATGCAACTGTAACCTGATCTAAGGCTTCTTACTAGATTCCCCGCACTGATTGTTGTTTGATCCCAGCATCTTAGTGATTTATCCTGACAATCTAGGGATTGAACTTGTAACCTCCCAGCAACAGTTGCCTTCATAATCTGTAATTCTGTTGTAACAGGTTCAGTAAAGTCCAGCTTTACCACTGCTTCTTGTATTTCTTTTATTCCAACAGGGTCTGGGTACAGATGAGAGAGTCCTGGTGGAGATTCTAGCAACAAGATCAAACCGAGAGATTCAAGAAATCAAAGAGGTCTTCAAACAAGGTTTTCAGGACAGCCACTCTGTTATTTGTTGTTCTGACCTCTGAGTTCTTGAAAGGTTTTCAGCTTTTACATAACATTTTAGCTGATGGTTTTTAATGCCTCCAGCATCAGAACGGCACTAAAATCCTAGACAGTGATGCTCTTTGATCACCAGGATGTTGATTCCCAGTGTCTACAAAAGGCTGTTATAAACGTTTTTTTATTTTTTATTTTTTCCAGAGTATCAAAGGGACCTGGAGCAGGTTATCAAGGATGAGACCAGCGGTGACTTCACCAAGGCTCTCCTGGCTATGCTGAGTGCTCAGAAGGATGAAAGCACTGAAGTAGATCCTGAGCTTGCCCGAAAGGATGCAGAGGTAAAGTGGAAAAAAATTAGAAATATAACTTTGAGTGTGGTTTTTCTTTTTTCTGTTCCTCAAACAACACAAATGATGAAACCCTGAAAGTAGTTTAACTTTTCTACCGTTACTGTAGCATTTAGTTACAAGTCAACTTGAGATCTGTCACAATTTTGTCGTCTTTATTTGTACAATTAAATCTAAACAAGTCTGGCATTTAAACTTTTAGCAAATAAAAGAAAAGGGTGCATTTTATTAGGGATAATTTGTCACTTTGCTGGCTTGTTTCGGACTGTTCATGGTAAAGAATGGACTAAATCTTTCACATGATCAAATGGTCCTTAACTTTTAAAATTACTGACAAATTTGCAACACAGAACTGATTACACTGTTCATTATTAGCAAGAACTGCAAAAAAAAAAAAAAAAAAAATGCAGAAGTTTGTGTAAAAACTAAGTACACGCCATCATTCAGTGACTTGTGGAATCACTAACAGTTACAGTTACTTTTTTTCTGTTATCAGTGTCTCTCGTGGAGAAACTTCGACCGACTCTTCCTTACAATGTTATTTAAGTCTATATAAAAAATGGCAGATATTTATGCACAGCTCTATTAATGTCCTGCCACAGCGTTTCAGTCAGACTGAGGTCTGAACTTTTTATGTGAATTGGTTTCTGTGTTTGGGATCATTGTTTTGTGTCATTTTCAGCCAAGTTTGATCTACCAGATAAAATGACATCATATTTAAGTCTAGAATACTTGTGTACAGAGGAGCTCATGGTAGATTACAAGGTGTCCTGATATCCCAAATTTCCCTGAGGACTCTCCAAAGGGATTAATAAAGTATTTCTATTCTATTCTATTTCTATACTACGGCTGCAAAATAAGCCCAAACCATCAGCCCTCCACCTCCATCTTTTTCACTTGGAATGTGTTTGTTATAACATGTTTGATTTGCAACCTATTACAAGCAAATCAATCCTTTTTTTTTTTTTTTTTTTTTTTATTTCAGTTTCTTAATTTCAGGTCTCTAATTTCTAATGTCATGAACTTTAATGCCGCACTACTGAACTACTGCTGAGCAGTTTTTCTGTGAGGCGCCCCCATCAGTGGTTAATTCAGCATCCAACTTGCATCCGGTCTTTTCTCCGAGCTCTCTCCAGCCAGTAAAAGTCAGGTCAATGTTGACTCTTGTCTTATCACTTTCTTACTTTTCCTCACTTCCTCCACTGATGTCCTCATGTGTTTCTTTGCTAAATCAGCTGCATTTAAACAGCAGGGCAACAATGGCTCCAGGAATGTGCATAATAGATGTTGGTGTGTCAACAAAACATGTTAGAAGCATATTTTTAAGCTCATGAAGTGGCATGGTGATACTTTAACATGCTAACTGAGGCCTGTAGCATCTGAGATGTAGCTCTTGGTGGTTTTTTTGTTTGTTTGTTTTTTAACAGTTTCTTTGAGGATTACACAGCTTAATTTAGGCTCTGAACTTACTGGGATGTCCACGTCTGGAAAGCCTCTCAACCAGCTCCAAGTAGTTTTGAGATGCTCTGATAACCTTTTCTAGATTGATGGGCAGCAACAATTTATCCTAAGATCATTGCTGCTGTCTTTCATCCTTGGCACTGTTTTTAAAACACACCAGAAAATTGCTTCTTTTTTTTTTTTGTGTCTGAAATGTAAAACCTAACCTAAAATGTAGACGATTAACAGGTTTCATTTAGTCTCCAATGGAACATCTACATGTATTTGAGTGTTATTCTCTGGTGTCCTCAGATTCTATTTGAAGCTGCTAAGCATACGCATACCTCAGGAGCCGACGTGACCTCCTTCATTAACATCCTGACAAAACGGAGCAACGCACAGCTCTGCAAAAGTAAGTGTTTGAAACACTCCAGTTGAATTTACCCTTCATAAACCTTTCATTTGGAGGTGATAACACGCCTAGACTAACAGGTTTGACCAACGATCACTGTGGTAACCAATGGATCACACCCAGTAGTGAAGGAACAAAGTCAGTCTAATCTTTTATCATCCACAAAGTCCTCAGATTCTGACACAATATTTACTGTAAAGTTATTCTGTATGTAAATAAATTCAGTATTATGCTTGACCAGAGAGAACAAGCAAAAAGCAGTCTTACACCCTATTAAAATGCTGTATAAACATAAAAAAACAGACCAAATTTTTATCTGTCCCATTTTTTTTTTTTTTTTTTTTTTCCTTGTTTCCAACTCTAAAACCTCATTAATCCAGAAATAACACATTTTTATCTGTTAGCATTCCAGCAATATGCCAGCGTGAGTGACATGACGTTGCCTAAGGCCTTGGAAATGGAGCTAAAGGGAGACATTGAAAACTGCCTCATTGACATTGGTAGGTGCAATATCAATGTTTTGATGCAATATCAATCTGTGTGTCTGAGAGAGCAGCATGACCTTGATGCTATGTCACAAAATCTGATAAAGACCTCTGAGGTACATCTGGATCATCAGTTGTTCCATCATGTCATTGAAACAGGGGCGTAGCTAGAGGGTTTGACAGGGTGGCACTGGTCACCTCTGAATATTGACTATCTGACTATCACCTCGGGTGATTGATGGGTTACTGGAGGAGGACAGAAATGTATTTTTGGACCTGTATGGATCACGAGTATCACTACACCAGTTTAAAGTAAATTTTAAAGTAGTTTCCTAATTGGTCATTAGTTCAAAGGCAAAATCGGTAGCACTGACACCGTGCTTCAAATCAGAACTGCAGTCGAAAGAGAAACACTGAGAGCATTCTCCAATACTGATCCTCGTTTTATTCCGTTTTTGGTCGTTTGGTTTTTAGCAGGATGCCGAGGCTTTTTGGGTTTTTGTAAAACTATTTCTGGTCTGCTTCTTTTACTAGCTTCCATACCTGCAGGCTGCTGCTCTTTTGCCGACATAAAATACCAAAAGTTGCCGTGTTGTTGTTTGGCAACCATGGGGAGTTGCATATGATTGTTTAAGGAACCAGGAATTTGGAAAGAGTAACACGGTGCACTCAAGTTATTCCGGCACGGAGCCCTTATTTTGGAGGAAAAAAACTTGACAAAGACATTGTTTATAAAGGCAAAGTTATTTGTATAGCACATTTCATGTACAAGACAATTCAAAGTGCTTTACATAAATCATTACAGCAGGGTGCCAAAAGCAATACAAGTGCATTAAAAAAAAAAAATAAAGATTAAAAGAAATGCAATTAATAAAATAAAAGCATAAGGAATATGCTAAAATAGATAAAATGCAAGAAATAAAGTTAAAGACAATAATAAAACATGATTCCAGCTTAAAAGAACCAGATGTAGATTGTGACTTCTAAATAAAAACTATTGAAATGCAGCAGAGAACCGGTGGATCTTCAACCTTGATTTAAATAAACTCAGTGTTTCAGCTGATCTGAGGCTTTTATAGACAGACTGTTTATAGGGAAGCTTCATTTTATCCCTCACAGCAAATGAGAACATTCTAAATTATTTTTATGGAAAATCCCAATTATTCAGCCTTTAAAAATATTGACACTTTGGCTGCACATTTTATCCGGTGCAAGTACAACTACTAATGTTAGGCTATTAAACTGATGTTAGCATGAAGCTATGTAGCAGTACTAACCCAGTTGTATTTAGGGACTACACATCAACTTAGTTAATCAACATTTTCACGATGGAGCTACAAAGATGCTCAGGGTACCTCGGTAGCCATGCTACTTAGCACTGGCTAAGCTACTGCTACAAAGTCTAGTTTAATTTCAACAGGAGGCTAGCTAAGCTGCTAGTTGCTTTTAATGTAGCTACAGCATGAAAATGTGGAGAAATATAGCCTGGAACCAGTCTTCCTTAGTAGTAAGAATGAAGAGAGAGGATGATATTTCTGACTTTTGTGTGAAGAGGAAGGACACAGTTCAGGGTGAGACAGACCCCAACCCCAGCATCAGAAACCAGAGACACCACCACGCCAGTACCCCATCAAGTGCTCCATATGGTCCCTCTGATAGTCTTGCCCACCTTCTGGCCACCCCATGTATAAAAGTCTAGCTGTGCCACTGCACTGAAGCCTCATCAGAAATAGTCTTCATGGAGTCTTTATTTAGCCCTTTAACAAAAAATGAATGAATAAAAATAATTTTCTCATAATTTATTACGTGTGATATGTCAAAACAATTTTAGTGCAAACAGTACGGCAGAAGTCAAGTATCAGATTGCGTTAAACAGGGTTATAAGCAATTATTTTTTACCATAAAGTGATGCAAAAGGTCTCAAACTGCATGCATCAAATATGATACGTACAGCATTAAAGGGCTAAGGAAGGGAAACGGGAGAAAAAGGCTGATGTATGCCAAATGACGCAGGAACTGCACTGAACTGTGACAAATCCTCTCCAGAGGAGTGTGGATCATTTTGAAAACAAAACAAAAAGGCAGCCAGTATCCAAAGACAAGCTTTGGAATGTCCTTCAAGAAGCCTAGAGAACTATTCCTAGAACTCCTATTGGGTCCACTCACAACCTGTGAAACAGTGATTAATGTTGTATTGCTTATCTCTGCTGTTTCTGTTACAGTTGTTGCTCAGTGAAGACTAAGCAAACGATGACTGAGATAGAAGGGAGGAAATAAGATGCTAGGTATACTCCAGCAATAATAAGTTCCAGCCTTAAGGTTAAAATTTAGAGCAATCTTAAGGATGCCACCTTCCTACAGGGGTCATTTTTGGGAGTAAACCTTTGATTGTCCCCTGATTTATGAAGTGGAAATGGTGAATCACGGAAAGAGCTCTTCAGAAAACTCTTACTAGTCTTTGGAAACGCTTCCTGGAATTGAAATGTAGCTTGATTATACTGACTTGGTTTATTTGGGTCATTTGGTTTTAAACTGCTGCCCCAACAGCTTGCCAATAAAACTGCCCCTTCCACTGTCAACATCTTGTTATAGTAAAAGACCTTGAAGAAGTAGACCTGCTTTGTCCCTTCCTGTAAACATCAGTTCCAGCAAACAATAATGGACTTCAGTCAGTTTTATGTGTTTACATGAGGAGCATGACACCACCATGACTCAAAAAGAAAGGGAAGAGAAGGGATTCATCATCCATGGTGATGTAAATCCAGTTTACTGTCAATGTGTTTAAGTGTATTTTCAGATTATTTATTGAGCTGAATTATTTTGTAGTTTGACCAAAACTTATCTGAATATAACTTTACTGCTGTGACATGTGGTATCCAGAAAGAAAACCTATGAAAAGTCATCCACAAGAAATCTGACTGCAGATCCAGTTAAACAAAATGATGAAACCAACTTCCAGCTGAACACTGAACTGGTGAATCAGCTGGACTGATGGGAACTCCTCACACCCTGATCAGGGAGTGTTTAAATCTCTGGACGGACTACATTAACCTAAATCTGGAACTCCTGGGGATAAGCAGCATCTGGACTCTGTTATATTTTGTATAAATGATGTATTTATGTTCCTTTTTTCATATCCAGTGAAATGTGCCTTTAATGCCCCGGCTTTCTTCGCTGAGAAGCTCCATCTGGCTATGAAGGTATGTATGACTGCATGGTGGTAGGATCTAAATCAAACCAAAAAAATCTAAACCAAAACTCTATGATGATGATTTATTAGAAGTCCGGAAATCACATGAAACTGTTCCACTGAATGGAAAGTTTACCACATGTGGCATTCCCATACAAGCTGTATTATGATTGAATTACACTAAAGAGGTTAGACTGACAATAACTATTTCACAGCAAACAGCTGAATATATAGACAAGCTGTGACTTTCCATATACAGATGGTAGAATATTTAATGTATCTGGGGCTAAAACTGCTGGGCTCTTGCAGGGTCTCGGCACATGTGAGAAGACGTTGATCAGAATCCTAGTAAGCCGCTCTGAGGTCGACCTCAAGAAGATTCTGGAGCAATACAAGCTCATGTATAACCACAGCGCTCAGGAGGACATTCTGGTAAAAGCAAATGATCCAAAATTACAGCTGACATGATGTGTATTGGTATATTGTAGCTGACCGCAAATTTATCTGTTTTACAGAAAGACACCAAGGGACATTTTCAACAAGCCTTGCTTGGGTTGTGTGGACCTCAATGATTTTCTGTTCTCATCACTTTGCATTAAGAAAACAGCTTTCTTATCAAGTTGCTGTTAAAATTAATGATTGTCTCAAATTACTTCTAATGATTGATTATTCATTGCATTTTGTGCCTTTTCTTCCCCCAGAAAACATGTTTTTATGGAAATTCTTTTCATCTGTTGTAACTTTTTCTTCTGCCTCTAATAAAATATCTGTGTTGTATTCATGTGTCTTATACTCTTCTGCTTTGTATCTGATAGAAGAAATTAAAAGTGAAAGATTGAAAGAGCAGGAAGTTATTAAATACAATATGAATGCATCAACATATTTAGATTGAAACAGAACTTGAGAGCTGAAGTTGTGTGGTTTAGACCAAATAAGTCATCTTTGGGTGCTTTTTTGACCACAAAGACAAGTGTAAAACACTGAAAGTTCAAGTGATGGGTCAGCTTTGTGTCTCGCAAAATCAAACTTAAATTCTGAATCGACTTTCTCAGCAGGCGTCCTTGGCTTATTAACCACCCTTTCACTCCACCCCAAACCAGTCGAGGAAAATGATTACCTTTTCTGAGTCTAATCCTGGAGACTTTTCCTTCCAGTTAAATGGAGGTTTTTCTCCACTGTCGCACATCACCCAGTGCATGCTCAGGATGGAGGATTGAATCGAAGAGAAAATTGAATAAAGTCTGTTGGCTTTCTTAGCTTGTCAGTGATTCTTTATAAATTAGCTTGTATGAACACAGTTAATATAAACTGGGCTAATGTGGATCATATCTATTTTATTGGAAATTTGCTTATTTTGCTTATTTTAACCCATCATGTAGTTCATGGACAAGTTAAATATCTAAATTAAAGTGAAATATTGAAGCAACACTACTGAACCTTGTCAGATTTTTATACATTGGTGCCCTTAATGAAGGCTAATTCGGCATCCATCTTGCATTCTGTCTCTTCTCTGAGATCTCTCCAGCCAGCAGAAGTCAGTCTGATGTTGACACTTGTCTTATGCTCTGTCCCTTTCTCTCTTTCTTTTCCTGCTTCCTCTGATAACATCCTCTTGGGTTTCTTAGCTAAATTATAGCCATAGTGCATAACCAAAATGGGAGTCCGCACTTTATTTGTCTGATGTTGCCTTTTCGGTCCAGCACCCAGCATTACTCTTCTGGGATGTGCGTGTTATCTTCAACTATTTTTGCATATCCAAATGGTCAATGGCCACAAACATTAAGTAATGGGACTCACTGGGAATCATCCTAAACCTCTCGATTTGCCAGCATTGCTCTTCATGTGTATTTCAGCGAGAGAAATCTGAGGTTTAGCGTGTCAAATGCACGAGTGTCACGGCCAATGCGTGAGAGTTGGCAGTCCTGTAAAACAAATGCGGCAAACCGGCTAGCACAGGTTAAGTGGTTCACCACGGTCTCATGCTGCAACATGCTGCTTCTAGTATGACATGAGAGAGATCACTCCGCAAGAAACGAGAGCGTTCAGTCGACATACTCCATAGTGAAACCTATTGTCATACACAGCCTATTGTAAAGAGAGATAGAAAAAAAAACTAATGAAAATTATTGCAGCCTGCAAACTCATCACGCTCATTTTTTCTTACCGTGCAATTAATGGACTCATTGCTTTTCGTGACAGGCCTAAATGTTTTTAAATCTGTCTGGGATTTTCCCTCATTACTCTCTGGCCTGCTCTAGGAGACGGGGAGAGACTGTGCTGTTGTCTGCGTCTAAAGGCAGATTTATGCTCATGCGGCATTTGCGTCACCGCTGTAGATTCAACATAGCTCCGCAGAGGCTCGCCATGCACCTCTTCCAGACCTGATGTGCACCCCTGCTACGCAGACGGTTACACAGAGGTACTCCCTTGTGATTGGTCAGTTTGGGATCACGTGTTGCCGGATGTCTGGATCTTCTCGCTGAGTTTAAATGGTAACCATAGTTTTTTAAAACAATAACCAGTGAATCAAGTTGATGACAGGCTGACCGAATTATTTCTTTGTTTATTTCCACAAGCTATTAAAGACACTGAACCATAATGGACGCTATTGTTGTTTTAAAACAGAAATTACGTTTCAAACTGAAGTGAACCATCAAAAGAACTCTGACCTGATGAGTTTATCGGCCAATATCACCCCTGCTGCCACCTTCAGGTTAGGAGGAGAAACGGCAACATGACACCAAAACAACGCTCACCCTTACGCTCGAGTGCGGGAGCAAACCCACCAGCCTCAGCTACGTCGTAACCAACTGCACGCAAATGCCGTGCAAGTGTAAATCTGCCTTAACTGTGCCCCTCCTGCTATCCGCAGGTTACAAAACTGTTATTTCTGAAATGTTACGTGTTATATTGTGGACTGCACTTTAACTGAAGCTAAATATATGAGGAGCTAATTAAAAGTTTAATGGGGATCTTCAGCTGATCCAAGAATACTAATCAATTGTATGTAAATAAGGAAATGCATTTTTTGGCAAAATATTTAGATTTTTCATATTAGTATTTGCTTACATCGGGATATTTAATATAGCTCAAAGTGTACTGACAACTTGAAAGTCACTCTTTATTTTTATTTTAGTTTTATTTGTTTAAAAAAAAAGCTGGAAAACCATTGTACAGGAGATGGGAGAGACTGTGCTGCTGTCTGCGTCTAACTGTGCCCTCCTGCTATCCGCAGGTGTGTGTAATAAACATGCAGATCCTGATCCCTGCTGTGGCTTCATTATATGTCAGCAACCGTTCAAAAGCTGCTCCTTAAGCTGGTGCCGTGACCCGGATCCATTGGTCATCCGCTCCCGATCACCGAGGGTTCAGCTGTGTGCCTGTGATGTCTGGGGTGACAAGTTGGTCGACCTGTGGATCCTAAGCTATTGAAGTGATTGCTAATGTTCTGTACAGATGCATATGTTTAAAATCATTATTCAAGGGATCATACTAGTGATGTGATAAGTTTCTGTGAGATCTGTATTACTGTTTTAGTTTCATCTAGCTTTCATTGTCACCTGTGTTGTATGCAAAATGGCAGGCAGAGGTCACAATACTTTCAATGTTTTCACACCAATTATGGGAAGAGGCAGGATTTTGTTCAACCCAGACAGTTTAATCCAAGTTAGGGATCCAGTGACAAATAGTGATGATCATCAGAATCAGATGATGTTCCCCCTCTTGAACCTCAGTTCTCTACCCCTGTTGCAAATAATGAAAGCACCATTCAACAGTTACATGATCTCATTGGGAGTTAGGGGACCAGATAGGTGAATCAGTAGCCAGTCGCTTGTTGGCAAGTCAGTCCCAGCTCACCCCAGAACAGCCTTCTGTGAGTAAATCAGTTAAAGTTGTGGCATCAGATGACCCAGTTAACTTTTCTAAAATGAGTCTAATAGTCAGACCTGATATTAAAGAGCCTCCTGTGTATCATGGAGATGGAGATGACAAGTTTTCAGTCCAGGAGTGGATTGAAATGATGTCACATGGTTTCTCAGCTGAGGAGCAGAGAGATGAGGTTCTGGAACATCTTCTTGGCAGAGCCAGAAGTATTGTCAAAATTGGACTGAAGAGATGCCCATCATCTGGTGTAACAGTCAATCCTAAAGTAATTTATGGCATATTGAGATGCTATTTTAGTGAAATGCCCAGATTTTGTTTACCGTTGACTGACTTTTACGCCACTCAACCAATAGCAAATGAGTCACCAGTAGACTTCTGGGTAACATTTATTGCAGTCACTGATGCAGCCGACAGACACTTGAAAAATCAAGGAAACAGCATGAGTCAGATGGATGAGAATTGCGGGTTTAAGTGCAAACCCATAAGTAAATGGACCCTCACAGAGGTACAGAAGGCTTTTGATGAGCATCAAAGGGAACACCGGGTCAAGAATGTGATCGATCATAAAGGAGTAGATGAAGAAGTAGCTGTGGTCATACCCCGGCTGCAGTCTGAAGACCACAGGAATTTTCTTCTCGGAGCAGACAGCGATCAGGTTGTCTGGCAGCAGCTGGCTGGCCGACAGGAACTCTTAGGGAGCTCTTCCTAAGACTCTGATTTCCAAGATGGCTGCTGACTTCTCCTGCTGAGCTGAGAGCTTATTCTGAATCCAATCAAAATCTCTGGAATCCTGTTTTAATTCCTTCATTGGTGAGGCTGATGCGGTTTTGGATAATATACTCCTCCCACAGATTTTATCGTATTTACCTCAAACTCAGTCTGAACACAATACATGGCGAATGGCGTCCCACCGCCATGAAACAGGAAGTACTTGTAACTGACCCCAAGGTACTCCTGATCTCCACCAAACTCGGCAGGGAGGACAGTGGTCAGGCCTGGAATTGATTCAAATAGACATATGCTGG
>JBAFTB010000021.1:22918813-22932940 GCA_037177355.1 Melanotaenia trifasciata
TCACAGGTCAGACTGAGGTGCAAGCTTATCCTCTCATGAGGAAAATCACCTCTTGATGGAGATAAACTCTGGAAGAATGGGCATATGGCTGTGGGAATAAGTGGCCATGCGTAAGGAGGGAGGTTGACGGCTGATGGGGTGGTGCATTAGGCGGGAGCGGTGCCAGAGGTGCGAGGGCCTCCAACGCTGCTTGCAGCTTTAATTGTTATTATTATTATTCTGTTTTCATGAAGGCCAGTGGGAAGAAAATATCTATAGAAGACATATTTAGTTATTTATTTCCACTACATTTTATTTGTTCATTAAGTTTATTTAATTTCAATAAACTAAGTAAAGTAAGAACTGTTTGGACTGGTAAGTTATCAGCTAAGGAGGATTAAAAGCACAAATTGATTGAAAAAAGTCTTCCGTTAAGGTAATTTAAAAACGTCTTACTTTCTTCTTAATAACACTGGCAACATAATGAAAAAAATGTTTCTTATTTCGGATGACAAACCCAGAGCCGTGGATATACTGGAAAAATATGTGATATTCACCAATCAAGATGAAGGATCACTTCCACGTTGCAGAAACTTTTAACTGCGCAGTCGCGACCCCTGAACACGTGACGTTGAATGTCGTGTCCGGAAGTGTCGTGGCTTATATGGACAGCTGGGAAATTGTATTCTGTCATTGTGGACTTTTGTGTTTATTTTGGTTATCCCAATCTGAAAAGTATATTGTTTGACTCTAAATAAGTGCTCACATGGGTTTGTTTGACAGGCAACGCACCCGGTGGACGTGACGCGTCCAGAAACTTTTCCGAATATTCCAACTGGCAAGCCAGCTAGCTAGTTAGCTAGCTAGCTAACAGGCTAAGGAGACAGCCAGATGACAAATACTTGTGTGTTTATGTACAGTTTATAAGCTAAATAAGTACACACGAGAAGATGCATCAGAGGCAGAAGAGACCTTGTTGTATACTTTAACGTTAAATCGATCCGGGTTAATACCACTATTCTGGTAACAGCGATGTAAAGGATATTAGAAACATAACTAGTGTAACTTGGCGTGTGTGGTGTTCAAAAATGGATGAGAAATACAGCAGCAACGTATTATCAGGAGGGAAGCTGGGCATGGTCGAGGTACCCGATTCCAGGTAATCATATCACCGTTGCTGCAGTCCATATTTCTGTTTGTTAATATATGTCCACAGTCCCCTAAAAGAAACTTTGTCAAAGCTGCGTTGGCTAATTCATCAGCTTGTTGCTCATTTGTTGATACTATAAAATTTCTACTTTTGTGATTGCTTTAGCAACTACACACATGTTGGATCGAGTGAAGGGCTATAGTATTTCTTAATTGACATGTTTAATGATGGGATGGTTTACTGGAGGTGCTAACCTTTCTCTTCTGAACTGGTACTGCACTTATTTATCAAATCAAAACTTATTTACAAAGCATGTTTTAAAACAACAATGGTTGACCAACCACATATGATAAAATAGACATAAACCATGGGCACAAGTTCACAATAATACACATACAGCCAGCTGATAGGTTGAATGCCATTTTCAGTGCTTATTTGCATGGTTCATGCTTCTGCTCAGCCTTTTCAAGGGTTGTGTGTCGTTACTATGATGTTTTGTGTTTTAATTTCCTTTTGTGTTGTCCTTGTGTTTAACTTTCCTTTGTCCTCCTGGCTTGTACTAATATAATTATTTCTGGTCTTTTCCCCCTGCAGATTAACCAGGTACATTGTTGAACTTATCATTGCAAAGCTCCTGAAGGCTTTAGGGATCTTTGAATCATATGACATCCTCAAAGTTGTTCACATAGTTCACTTCATCTTTGTCTTAAAATTAGGGTAAGTACTCCATTATTTTATTACTTGTAGAACTTTAAATTATTCTGCTACAGTGAAATTGCTCTTTCTATTATTGTTTCATATAATAATCAGCAGTAAGATTATGACCACTTGCCTAATATTAGCAAAACTGCCCTGACTCATTGAGGTCTGAAGTGTACTAGACCTCTGAAGTTATACTATGGTACCTGGCATCAATAGTAGATCTTTTAATTTCTGTAATTTGTAAGGTGGATCCATGGAACAGACATAGCTGCCCAGCACAATCTCAGATGCTCAACTGGATGGAGATTAGAAGAATTTGGAGGCGAATCTAACACCTTGAGCTGCTCCCCAAACCATTTATGAATCGTATCTTTTAAAACTGCACTAGCACACTCAAATAGGTCTAGTCGTGCAGTATAAGCTCCAAAGTTGTGCGTTTTGTGAAACAGTAAAGCAAAAATGTCTGTTAATACAGCCAAATTTCCAGTAAAATTGCTTTTGTTCAGCTGTCTCTCTGTTTCTTATGTAAGATGGAGCATTATGTGAGATATTGCAGCTGAAAGGCAGCCCGTTAGGAGTTTGTGTTAACTCCCTGCTGCATAAAGCATTTACAGACTGTTGCTTTGTTCTACTAAGATCCTGATAATACAACCACAGCATCACTTGACAAACACCATCTAAGGAACTCAAAAACAACATCTGCTCACTGAGTTTAGCTATAATTACATGTACGATGATCTCCCACAGAGAAAGTTAGAAGCAGTAGAATGATTTCTGTCCATATTTCTTTCTTGTGCCGTGTCTTGCCCAGGTACATGGATCTTTAAAGTAAATATGATTAATTTTAGTCTAGTTCTGATGTTCTTGTGTCTGTTGTGAGCACATTCAGTGGGGCACCCTAACAGGCCTGAGGTTACGCTGTGTGATCTGATGCTTTTTGATCAGAACCAGCATGAACATATTTGAGTTCTGAAATGAGCCTTGGTTTACCCAATGGCCTCATTTACAGTTCACCAGTTTTTCTTCTTCGGACCACTTTTGGTTGGTCCTGACTACTGCAGACTTAGAACATCCCACAAGAGCTGCAGCTGTGGAAATGTTGTGACCCAGCTGTGTTGCTATCACAGTTTGGCCGACAATCACTCGAATACTTAAACTTGCCTTTTTTTTCCAAGGACATAATGTTCACTTACTGTCTAAATATCCCACTGTGGGGTGCTGTTGTAACTAGATAATCAATGTTTTTCACTTCCCTGTCAGTGGTCATAATGTTGTTTCTGTTGTCATGTAAAAAATATTTTGATTATGTAATTTAATAGTGGCAGTAAATAATTTTCTCTTTGTTTTTTTAGGAGCGCTGTTATTCTGCTTTTCTTTCAAAAGCCTTTTTCATCTGGAAAAGCCATCTCAAAAGGACAGGTTTGTAGGTTTGCTGCTTCTTTAATAGGCAACCTGTTCAGTCTCACTTTCATTTGGAAAGAAAAAAGAAACATATTTTTCCTTTTCTGGTTCTTCTATTTTATCTCCATTTAACAATAAGTATATATGAATGTTTGTTCAGTCAGCCTGTGAAAGCTCTTCTGTGGCCTGGTTAATGTAAAAATCTGTTTTTCTTTCTAGTGGATAAAATTAGTGAAGCACGCCATTTTCAGCTGTGTCATATCCCTCCTGGGCTTCTTCGGTCTAACTCTCTGTGGTCCTTTAAGGTAAAATAAGTGAATATTTGTTCAGTTCAATTGTGTTTAATAGGTCTAGTTTATTGACAAGTCGTCTCAGCAGTTTTTATGCAGCATGTGCAGCTCCTGCAGATCCAGCTGTGTTCAGATTGTTAAAATCTTTGTCGTCTTTCGTAGGACACTTCTGCTTTTTGAGCACAGTGATGTGGTGGTCGTCGCCCTCCTCGGTGTCCTTTTCACAAACTCAGGAGGGGGACCTTCCAAGGTAGGATCCCACCTGCACAAACAGCTTAAAATAATGAGCTTTTAAATATTTTCTAGTGTCTGTGTTGATGCTGTTGAGTCACATTTGTTCTGTTGGAGAGTTTTTTTTATTCTTCATATTTGTGGTAATTATCTCCATTGCTGCCATCTTTAGTGTGGCTGATCTTACTTCAAATCTAACTTAATGGTCTTTTCCGCTGGTTTGTCTTTGACTGCTCAGACCAGAGGGGCTGTTTTTTTCATCATTGCTGTAATATGCCTCTTCCTCTTCGACAACGACGATCTCATAGCAAAGATGGCCGACCACCGTATCCTTTAATCCATATGAAAGCCTGTTCTGTTTATTCCAGTGTTTGTTTGTGCTGTGTTTACCTTGACTGGTCTTGTAACCAGCTGAGGGACATCATGACAGCGCACTCACTCATTTCCTCTACACGGCTATTTCATTTTTGGGAGTTGCAGATCATAAAGTGAGCAAAGCTACTGTGACATTTTATTTATGTATTTCAGCGTTGCTTTTGACTTATAAGATCCTTCCCGTTCTTGTTGTTAGGGTGGCGTTGTGCTGCTGGTGGTCTCGCTGTGTCTGAAGGTGGGCTTCCACACAGTCTCTCGAAAACTGTCCGTCGAAATCGGTGGTGCCAAACGTCTCTACGCCCTCGACAGCCTTGTTTCTGCCATGGTGCTGCTGCCCTGGGTGATAGTGCTGTCAGCGACCACAGAAGTAAGTCGACAATTGTCTCATTGAAGAGAAAAAATCTACTGATTTTGGAAAATGTAAAGACAGAAATAAATAAAGAAAGCGAAGGAAATTATGGATGATGATGTATGTCTGCTGGTGGAGATCCAGAGCAGGATAGGGTGGTAATTACTGCATAACTTTACATCCAGTTTTAATTCCCAAAGAATATCATCTGATTTTAGAGAACTCCTGACTATACTGAGACACGAGCAGGAAGCTTACTTAATCTTTCTGGTGCACGATTAATAAAAATGTCTTGTTTAGTGACGACCTCTCACCTTTAATGTCATTTTGTCTCCCTGTGAATATCTTTCTCCAGAGTAAAGTGGAGTCCTGGTTTTCTCTCATCCTGCCGTTTGGGATGATCATATTCTCCATCATGATCCTGGAGTTTTACGTTGAGGCCACCTGCAATGCAAAGATGGAGACGCAAAGGTGCGCCCGCTACGGCACCATCGCCCTCTTCCTCAGCGCGCTGTTGTTGGCAAACTTCTGGACTCACCCTCTGACGGACCAGATCCGTGCCATGAGGAAACCCCCCCAGCAGGTCAGCACGGAGCACGTGCTCTCTGGTGGAGTGATAGTTAGCGCCATCTTCTTCATCATGTGTAAGTAACAGGCGTCAACAAAACATAGATGCTGTTTCTATTTAGAGACCAACCTTTTCTGTTTTCACCCTCTCTCTGCAGCGACCTGCATTCTGTCGTCTCCATCAAAGAAAGGGCAGAAGGGAACGCTGGTGGGTTACTCTCCTGAAGGGACTCCTCTCTACAACTTCATGGGTGACGCCCTGCAACACACGTCGCAGTCTCTACCGAGATTCATCAAAGATTCACTGAAGCAGATCCTGGAAGAGTATGACTCCAGACAGATCTTCTACTTCCTGTGTCTCAACCTGGTACGTGCAGCAGTGATAATGATCACTGTATCTGTAGGCGCCTTTAAGTTGATTTAAGTTTCTCCCCCTTAATTAAGAACTTAATTTTAAGTTATTTCAAAATGTCAATCAATGAATTTATATCACATAACGGCATGTTATCCACTGGACGTGATGTAAAGTGTGTGATTACGTTACCATGATGTAACAGGCCTGCACAGAAATGACCATTTCTACCAAAAATTTGTAATATGTGTTTTTATGCACATGCATCAGAACAACAATCGATTAGAATGAAATCTGAATGAGTTTGATTGGATCAGAATCTTCTTAACGGTATGTTTACATGAAACATTTTAAATCCGATGTGTGTGTCCATGTAAACATGGCTGATGAGGATGGTGCGGGAGTTTTTGTCAAAGGCTGCACTCGAGGAAGAGGAGGATGAGAAGAAGCTAAATATGTGAAGTAGCAGCTGCAAGTTTTTTCCAAGATTTTGGAAAGGGAAGGGAATGTGTTTGACAGACTGGCAGGATCATGGATTCAGTGGTGACTTCTTATTATTTTCTTGTCTTATAACAAGACTTGTAAATGTGTTTTCAGGAAAAATGGCAAAACAAGATTAAAGTGCTTGAAAAGACGCCACGATTTTGACCTTTAGAGTTTAAGTAAACTCTAACAGACAGTGGGAATCTAAATGAGCTGCATCTCCCACCTCACTTTCCTCCTGCTTTCCCACATCTTTCTTTTTCTAACTTCTTTATTCATAAAATAAAACAGTAATAATATAATCACATGAGATTACATTGATGATAAAATGTTCCATTAATCTTCAGGTTGTAAATTGAACGTCAGCCTTGTTTTAAAGCTTTTTGTCTGGTGCGTGAAGGTTGATTTGACCTGGGATCATCTCCTGTTACTTGCTGTCCACGTTTCAGGCTTTCACCTTCGTGGAGCTGTTTTACGGCGTTTGGACCAACAGTCTGGGTCTTATCTCTGACGGCTTCCACATGCTGTTCGACTGCTCCGCTTTAGTCCTGGGCCTGTTTGCTGCCCTCATGACCCGCTGGAAAGCCACCAGGATCTTCTCCTATGGGTAAACATGGAGCCGTGAAGTATTTCAGCTTTAGCTGGAACTTCTAGAAGCTGACCCCAGCGTTGTTGTTTTTTATAGGTATGGACGAGTGGAAATACTTTCTGGTTTCATCAACGGCCTGTTTCTGATGGTCATCGCCTTCTTTGTTTTTGTGGAATCAATCACCCGTTTGTTGGATCCTCCCAACATAAACACGGACATGCTGACTGTGAGTTCACTTCATCTATCACACTATCTGCAGACGTGGCTTTTTTACATCAGGCCGAAACACTTAATGGCATTTCTCATTCTTTTGGTAACTTTTTGGGCTTTAATGAACAAATTTAGGTGGGTGAATTGTAATTTTTTTAACATATATTTGTTCTCTTTCATCAACACAGCTCACAAAAAAATGATCAATACTAAGAGACTAAAGAAAACAAACTTTAAGAGCCACTCTGTGTGCAAAATGAGCAAAGTGTGGTGTGTTATTGTGGAAGAGTTCTCACATCTGGGAAATAAACATTGTTAAACTCTGAAGGTTTCCAGATGTTTTATAAAAAACTTGTATTAAGTTACAAAAGCTTCACAGACAGGAAGAAAGTCTAACGGCAGGTTTACATCCAGAGAAATGAGTGTGTGGTTGCAACCATGCTGATGGGAGTGTCCAGTTCAAATTGGTGTAGAAAATCAAACATCAGGAGCTGCAATTTACCAACGACACTGATGTAAGACAGAATATATAAACATGAACCTGATTACCATCCAGTCCAGGGTCATGGGAATGCAGCTGGAGCCTACCCCAGCTGCTTTCAGGCGAGAGGTGCAGGACTCCACTCCATCAACCTGCTCAGTAATACTTGTCAAGTCTACGTCCTACATTTTCATAAAATGGTTGTTTTTGTTTTATGGCTCATTCTGAGGGTCCATGAGGTCCCTCAGTGCCTTAACAGTAAAATATCTGTAACCACGGACACACTGACTACATCAGCATTTTTCTCACCTGGTGTGTTTTAATGGGACTGTGTTGGTACCGTTTGATGAAAAGCCTCCATAGAGGAAGCTTTAAGTCGCCTTCCGTAGGGAGAAACTAGTCGTATGTTTTGTTCAGGCCTCCTCTATAAACTCTGATCTTTAGTTTTTCCCATTGATTTCCCATCTCCATCATCCTGGTAGATGGCAGCAGATTTTTAATCCTTCCTTCAGTCATCTAAATATTTCCCAGTGCTGTATGCTGAGAAACAGTCCCACACCATGATATTCCCACCTCCAATCTTCACTGTTTTTGGGGTGATGTGCAGTGCCACCTGTCCTCCAAACATGGTGTGTGTTATGGCATCCAGACTTTGTTTTTGGTCTCGTCTGACCACTGTGGTTTTTTTTTTTGGGGGGGGCGGGGGTCAGCAGTTGAGTGGTGAGCATGCACACAGGCAACGGTTGCTAATTGTTCTTATTGAAACAAGTATACCTGCTGTTTCCAGGTCTTTCTGTAGCTTTCAGATTTCAGATGTGGTCTTGGCTTTCTACCTCCTTTAGCTCCTCTCTTTCTTCATGTATTTAATACTTTTTCCCAGTCATTCCATTTCATTACGCATCACTTAATTTCTAAACTTAAATGTCTTTGAATGTGAGGATTATTTGGGATTTTACTAATATCTGTTGAAAATTTAATGCCAGTAGGCTCATTAGAAATATATTTACTGAGAAAAATGTTCATGTTTGCTGACACGCCGTCGGTTCGTCTTTGTTTAAGCTTAAAAAGGTTTTACTGCAGCAGTTGTTTTCGTCTGGTTACAAATTCCAGTTCATCTTAGATTTAGTTCGTTAAGATTTAACAAGCCTCAGGAGTCACTCTGATAGCATCTTCTACTGGAAATCTTAATGTATTTACACCGATGGTGAGTCTCTGCTTCACACCCCTTCTCGAATCGTCGGTGTTGTGTAACACCTTTACCTCCTCAGCTGAGCGACAGCCGTGTCAACCACAAAATTTCAAAGGTGCCTTTTTTTCTCTGTGGTGAATAATCCTGAAACAGGCAAACACAAAGCAGATTAAATCACTCCATTTTTTATTTAGACACCCTCCTCCTGGCTCGTGCTCTAAAAGTCCAGCCAGTTTGCGCTTGGTGCAAAAAGACAGAAAATTGTCCAAGTACAAGTCTTTTATTAAGTCAAATAATGTTCTGGACTTGGATCTTGCGAAACATGTAAGTAAATCACCCTGAAACTTGGCTTCTACTAGGCAAACATTAATTAAACAGGAAAAAAAACACCAGGTGGCATATTAATGCGTTTAAACATAGGATTAAATTAAAATATAATAAGCTTAAATATGATAAACTTTTTCTAAATTATCAATTAAATCTGAAAGTACAGTCTAAAAATCTGAAGGATCATCTTAAAGTCAAATGAAAGAGATTTACCCTTTACCCCTTACTCTTATAAATAAATCGGAGATGTTGGGTGCTGTCTGCATTATTTAATGTTAAACATTGTTGTTTTTACATTATTCAACAAGGTTATTAATTAAAATATTTTACATTGTAAAATAAAAAAATGTTTGTATCTGTAACATTGTATGTGAGAAAATATTTGCATAGAATTTTTTTTTTTACATTTAACTTTTTTTACTTTCATTGATCAATATTGTTGAATCTAAAACCCATCCATCTATTTTCCATGCAGCTTATTCTAATTCCGGTGGCGAGGGTTAGAACAGTCCAGGGATATGCATGTTTGGTTAATTGGTCACTCTAGATCAAGGCTATTTAATTTGGTCCCACAAGGGCCCAGTCCTGCAGGTTTTCAATGTATCACTGCTCCAACAAACCTGACTAAATGGATCCAACAGTCTATGAAGTTCTGCACAATGAGTCAGATGTGTTGGAGCAGGGACAAACTGAAAACCTGTAGGGCTGCAGCCCCTGTCTATATATCTATATATATATATATTATTTATTTATTTTATTTATTTATCAACATTATTTAATATATCTATACTTAAAATGTTTTTAAAGCTTTTCTGTTAATGTCATGTCTGTTTATATCCGTCTGCAGCCGGTCTCGGTTGGAGGCTTATTGGTCAACCTGGTGGGCATCTGCGCTTTCAGTCACGCCCACTCGCACGGCGGCAAAAGCTGCTCGTCACATGACCACGGCCACTCCCACCACGGCCACTCCCACAGCGAGCACAGCCACGGAGGTCACGGACACTCTCACGGCGCACACAGTGGACATGGGCATTCCCACGGCTCGGGGGGTGGAGGCATGAACGCCAACATGAGAGGTGTGGGCTTGAGTCAGATTCAGGCGTGTGGGACAGTTCAGACACAAAATGACCCTCGACTTCTTTTCTTGTTTCAGGCGTCTTCCTCCACGTTCTGGCTGACACTTTAGGCAGCGTTGGCGTGATCATCTCCACCATCCTCATCCGTCAGTTCGGCTGGTTGATCGCTGATCCCATATGCTCGCTCTTCATCGCCACGCTCATTTTTCTCAGTGTCATTCCTCTACTGAAGGATGCCTGCGAGGTTCTCCTCCTTAGAACTCCTCCAGAACTGGAGAAGGACCTGAACAGTGCGCTGGAAAAGGTGAGGAGTCACCGCTGATGTAGATGTCTTTAACAGGTGGTGGCCTCATCACACGCTGGAGTAACAGCATATCTAAGCTCTGGAAATCGTAGCAACATCTAAACGGAGTTTTCTTCTTTTAGGTGGAGAAGATTGAAGGAGTTCTGTCCTACAGAGACCCTCATTTCTGGAGGCATTCAGCCAACGTGATTGCTGGGACCATTCACCTCCAGGTGATGTCAGATGTGGTGGAACAAAGAATCATACAGCAGGTAGGCACAAATAAGCATTTTCCATCACTCAGTGTCATCTATGTACATTTTTGTATGCCTTTCCATTATACTCCACACCACTGAAGTATTGACTGACTTGTCTTAGAAAATATTTATTCAGCTGTTCTTATTTTTTCATCCAACATCAAGTAGAGGAAACACTTTGGGGAAAAATAATATTGAATCATGAAGAAAATAAATAAATAAATAATAGTGAGTTGGAGCTTTGTTGTATTTTCACTGGCTTTCTTTCTATCGATCAGGTTCCAGCTTTCTTGTATAGTATTTCCCACAGATCAGCCTGAAATCCAGTTTGCTGACATGTCACAAAGGTTGAACGCTGTTTATGACGAGATGCTTTATCATCCTGAAAAACAACCTCAGAATCAGAAACATCCCCAAAACATCGGTGTCCACCTGCAAATTCACTGTAGAAATACCGACTGCCATCTGGTCATTTCAACGTCAACCCCATGTTGTCGTATAAATTTGTTTGCCTCACTCACCATGCTCTTTAAAGGAGTTTTATTGTCTTTTCTAGTGTTACTTCTCTTTATATGGTCATGTTTTCCTTACAGTCATCTGAGCTTTTCAAACTCCCAGTGATCCCAGAGTTAGTTTCTTCTTTTTTAAGCCTATTTTTAGGCCTCTGCTTGAAGATTGCGTGCCCATGATGAAATGAGTTTATCTGCAACCACAACATCTATTTAAATACTTTTAGAGTCGTATCAAAGGGAGATTAGTTGTGTAAATATCAGTAGATGTTTTACTGGTGAAGAATAAATGAAGATGGCACATAGCACAAATTTAAAACAAATTCAGGCTTGCCTAAAAGAAAAAAAAAACACTTTCAGGATGAATCTAAATATCACTGGAATGATGCAGCTGTAGCTTTAAACTTCTATAAAATCATAGTACAATATTTGAACATTATCTTTGCAAAGGCCAACAACAACTTTTCCATTATCCCTAAAATTGCTCCAAACCTAAATATCGCAATAAAAAACTGGTAATGGAAACGCCTCCATTTTGAAAAAATTCTCAAATATCGCTAAAACATTTTTACGCTCTCATGACGTGGTTGTTTAAACGTGTCGATATAGAAGTATAAAGCAAAAGTGTTTATGAAACACTTTTCCTCATTTACATGTCACCAGACGTGACGTAGGGGGTCATGTGACCAGTTCATTTTAAGTAAAGGTGGCGCAGTACGTCTGGATGGAGAAGACTGACATTTTTTTTACAAGTAATTGAAGAGAAAAAATATAACCATCTTTAATAGCAAACAATGGCGAAAGCAGGAATCAGGCTTTTAAAGGTTAAGAAAATAAAAGAACATCGTTAGCTGTTATGCGATAAATATGTTTGGGGTCATGTGCAATTTGTTTAATATTTTTAAGGGAACAAAACAGCTGAATCAACATCCTGAAAGAGTGGTGACACCATAAGGTGAATTGGAGTTACAGCAGAGCTCTGACTGGTCAGAAAGACTCCTCTATCTGTAGGCATGGACTTCAAAAATGGCTCCTGTTCATGAATTGTGCAGCAATCAGCATGTTTATTAACAGGTTGTTGAGTTACATAAGGCACTTCAGTTTTTTTTTCTTTCTGCTAACCTGAAATGAGCTCTGATTTTCTTTTGGAAGCAATAACATGTTTACAAACACTCTTCATTCCTAAAAACCTGCTGTAAACTCACTCAAAGCAGTAATGACACCAGATAGACCAACAGGGAGTCGTGTGTCCCGCCTCTGTGTCATTATCACTACGATAAGCAGCTGATCTCGCCTACGTCGAAGCAATTCTGTCTGAAGTGGAAAGAAAAGCAGATTCTGCGTGAACTCATGATAACTTCTGACTGCAAATCTCTTCCTCTTTAGGTAACGGCCATTTTGAAGGATGCAGGCGTGAATAACCTGTCGGTCCAGATGGAGAAGGAGGCGTACTTCCAGCACATGTCCGGACTCAGCACCGGATTTAACGAAGTCCTGGCAATGACGCAGCAGATGGAGTCCATGAAATACCTAAACGATGGGACGTGCATCATGTGACGTCTGTTTAGCGGGACCAAATGAAACTTTTTTTCTGGTGCAACCATCATGTTTTTCATGGAAATGTACAGTATATGTGTGTTTTAAATAAATCTGAATATATTGGTTTTGATTTTTTGTCAGTCGTACGTTATTTCAGCAGTTCTTATTGGAAAGAGGAAAGAGAAATCTCAAAGAACATTCTGGCTTTATTTAAGCAATGAGCATTAATCTAATGCATATAAATGTGAAGGAAAACACAGTTTAACACCCTCTGTTGCTACAGTGCAGAGAGACATGCTGACTGTGACACAACTGATATGTGTTGCCCCATGAAAACAGAAATACATGAAAGGTTTCCTTTGTCCACACGCTCGGACTGACATAGAAGTCGGGGGTCGTCTGAAATGTGCAATAAAAACAAGTGAGAAATGTGGAGAAGTCATGCATCCTACGCAGCCGTTTGTCTCCTATTCAATCTCATTGGAGGTTGCCACGGTGGCACTGATCTCCGTCTCTGCAGAGGAAATGAATGCATCAGTAGCTGAATCCCTGATTTATTATCTAAATATCTTACGTAAGTGGCCTACCTGGGCAAGCTCCACCTTCCAAAACAATGTCATCTATGGCGATGTCGCTCCTTACTGAGGATCCTCTGGTTGCCTCAAAGACAAACTAGAAGGACACAAGATGACTTCAGTTTAACAGCTGTTTGATTAGAGGCAAATGTCTACAAATACAAGTTTGTACTTGATGTTACTTTTCCCATAATGCAACAGCTTAACAACTGAAAGCCCAAATATTCCAGGGTGGACCCCTTTTTCCTTCAGAAGTGCCTTGATTCTTGGTGTCATAGATTCAACCAGCTGTTGGAAACATCCCTCAGAGAGTTTGCTTCATATCGACATGACAGCATCACACAGTTGCTGCTAGTTTTTCGGTGACATCCATGATAAGAATCTCCCGTTCCACCACATCCCAAAGCTGCTCTATTGGGCTGAGATCTGGTGACTGTGGAGGCCGTTGAGGTGAACTGAAGTACTTCATTGTTCCACCAAAGCAGGAAATTCTTCCTTCATACACACTACAATACAAATGTTAATCATTGTGCAAACACATCAGACACAGAAACACAATCAGCCGTCTACAAGCAGCCTGCACGCTATGTATGTATTAGCTAATTAAATGTATTAGTAATTAGTTAACTACAGTAACCGCATTGGGAATAAAAAAAGTCTAAATCTTATGGAGCTTTCCTTTGGATGGCAGAGCTGTAAAGTTAAAGTCTTTTGTTGACAGCTAACTAGCTTCTCCACCGTCTTCACCACCTTGTTCAATTTGTTCATGTGTATTACTATCAAATGTCCAAACCACACAGAAATGTTACAAATAAGGATGCTCTGAATAAGACTCGCATATACCTTTGGTAAACATTAGTAGTGAATTCAAACTCTGTTAGCCTCTGGCTGGATTGCTTACATAGTGAAGCCCAGCTTATCATCTCTGTGTGTACCCAGATATTTTTAAACACTGGATTGTATCTACAGTCTGGTCTGAGCGTCAGTGAGGGGAGGGGGGCTGTTTGATTTAAGCTTAGCTCTTCGGTTTTAACATTAATTAGCAGAGAGCTACATCATTATAAAAAAGGCTCAATAATGCTATATGATCAGAATATTTAAAAAGTTGGAGTCCAGTGAACTCATCGTCATGCTCTTGAAAGCAGGTGGAGATGATCTGAGCTTTGTGACATGGTGCATTATCCTGCTGGAAGTAGCATCAGAAGATGCTACA
>JBAFTB010000021.1:22933127-22961928 GCA_037177355.1 Melanotaenia trifasciata
CATCTTCTATTGTCCAGTGTTGGTGAGTCTGTGTGAATTGTAGCCTCAGTTTCCTGTTCTTAGCTGACAGGAGGCACATGGTGTGGTCTTCTGCTGCTGTAGCCCATCTGCTTCAAGGTTGGACGTGTTGTGTGTTCAGATGCTATTCTTCAGTTTCTGACATATTCAGACGTACCTGTCTAGCACCAGCAATCATGCCACATTCAAAGTCACTTAAATCTCCTTTCTCCCTTGTTCTTATACTCAGTTTGAACTTCAGCAAGTTGTCTTCACCGTGTCTTCATGACTAAATGTACAGAATTGCTGCCACGTGATTGGCTAATTAGATATTTGTGTTAAACAAGCAAATTGAACAGATGTACTTATTAAAATGGCCATTACACACTATAATATATACACTAGTAAAGGCTTAAAGTTTAGCCCAATTCAAGGAAACATTTAGGTTTAACACAGTGAAAGATTTGGGAACATCTGTTCATGGCAGCACTGATAACATATGAGTAGAAATTAATAGAAATTAATAGAAACCTTAATAGTTTTTTCTGTTGATCCCAGATAATGTTAATTTTTCAGTCAGGAAACTCAGTCAGGTTTGCTAACATAAGCAGCCCTTATCAAGAAGATGCAAAATAATGAGGGTAAAATCTTTCTTTTTCCCAGCCTTCTCTCTCCTGGTTCGTCTAGCAGACGACCTGGAAACATAGTTTTGCTCATTTAAAACAAAGAGAGACAAGCCTCCTGAGAGAGCTTAGAGAGAGGAAGAGTCTTGCTTGTGACTATCAGCTGACCTGGTCAGACAATGAAAGTTGTTGCTTAGAGTAAAACGTTCATTCATTCAATAAAACTCACATAATTTGTATTTTTCAATCATCTCTAAAATACCTAAATATGAACTTTTCTATTAAAAAATGTGGGGGAAGGAGCTTTTTTCCAGTCTTGCCTGATGCTGTCTGTCACTCTTGAACTCGACTTGGGCCCTCAGCCAGGCGAAGCTCTGCTCGCCGCTCCGTTGCCACAGCAACATATCCTCTCCATCCTGGTTAATGAGAACTCTCAGCTTGCCGGTGCCTGAGCCATACATGTGGTAGTAGAAGCGCAGACACTGAGGCCCCCTGGCTCCCCTGAAAGGGCGGGACAGCAGCCGGACGTTCTGGCCGGGAAGCATGGACGACGCCTCCATGTACAGGTAGTAACCTGGCAAACGGTGAAAAAAGATGTTAATCTTTTCATTAATTTTTATTTTTATTTTTAAATAGAAATTTTATTTCTTTTAACAACAGTCAGTAAATATCTTGGAACTGAAGACAGTTTCCGGACCTTTGGGGAAGCAATGTTCAGTTTGTGTTTGATATAGGATAATCAAACAGGATGATCATGAGGCACTGAAAAGCTTTAACAGGTTTCAAGTTTCAAGTTGTTTATTTGTCACATGGGCATGCAAGATGGCCGTGAAATGCAGTCCGGACGGCGTCTGGACGATGCCTCACCATCTTGGATGGGTGAACTTTAGGCAAGTCAGCTCAGCACCCAACATATTCAACCATGAGGTCATGCTGTTCAGGGTGACTATGTGGTTCTGCATTGTTTTCAGAAATATGTTAGATCTTCCCTAAAAAACACATCATCTTGATGGGGCCATATGTTGCCCTAAAGCCTTTCTGCCTCTCCAGTTGTGCAGGTTCCCAGCTCCATAGTAACAAATGCACCATCAGAGATGCAGGATCTTGACTTGAGTGATGAAAACAAGCTACACAGGCCCTTGTGTAGTATTAAGGAGGCAGCCCCCCAACAGGGGGTTTTTAAAACCGCCATGTCCCTGGTCCACAGCGAGGTCTCCATGTATTTTGAATCTTTTAATATTATCTACTTTATATGATGAACTGTTTAGTAGTATTTAGTAATATTTAGAAATACTTATTAATTTTACAACAAAGGAACAATGTTATGAAATTATAAGACATAGTTGTTTTTTTTTTCTTTTTGTTTGTGTCATTTTACTGACTTGTTTTAATTGAACCTAATTAGTTGCAACATGACCCTCTAATTGTTTCATTTTAGGGCCATTTGCTATTTTAGCCTTGTGGCTATTTCTGTCACTTTTCATGAAACAGTAAAATTCATCATTTCTAAAGCATGACAACTTTCTTGGACTTGTGATAATTTTGGGCTACAGAATTAGAACTGGGGAGATAATATGGATGGTATCCTCACCAAGACCAGTGGTGTGGTCCCCTCTGGGTCCGGTGTATGAGGTTGGGGTGGATCCTCTCCTCAGCTCCCAGTCGGCAACATCGCCCTGTTTAGTCTGAGTGTAACCACACAGCCCTGTCTCAAAGTCGCAGTTTCCAGAGAGAGGAGACGCCAACAAACCTGAGAGGAAAAAATTAAACTTTGTTGTGACTGTGCAGTCTCAAATCAAAACTACTAAGCAAATCATTCTGCCTCTCGCTGTGTTTTTAAAAACAAACATTACAGTTGTTACCTGCTGTTAGCTCGCAGTCCCCGAGGCTCACGCTGATGTCGTCCAGAGCCACAGAACCACATTCCCAGAAGCTACTGCAGGTGCTGACGAAAGCCACCTGAACAGCAAAAGCTGACAGTGAGCAGCAGCCGTCTCATCAGTGTTTCCATTGTTGGCAACAACAAGATTTTTAGCTCTAGAAGGAGTTTGCTCTGGATGTTATTCATATCTGTTCTGACCTGTTTGTGAGATCCTCTTTTTTCAGTTATTTCTTTTCACATAATCAGTTCTTCTTTTCCATTTTCCTTCATCACTCCCTTAAAATCTCTCTTCCTTCAGTCTTTAACGTTACACTTCCTCCTTCCTTTTCTCTGTGTTTTCTGATGTCAACATTCCCGTTTCTTGCCCTCTCACCTTGGAAGGCTGTGACGTCTGGAAAGTGACATCTGCCGCGATCCAGATTCCTCTGGACTTCTCCCCCAGAGTCCAGATCTTCTCTTGGCTGCTGCTCTGCTGCTGCACCAGATAAACAGTCAAAGCCTGCTCCATCTGGTTGAATCCTGCAATTTCCAGAGATATTTATGATCAGTCAGTCAGTCACAAAGATCCAAGCTGAAGATTCGCTCACACGTCCAGGACTTTTAAGAAGCTGCTCACCCCTCAGAGAAAAGTAAAATCTCAGGCAGTACTTCATGTTCCCAGGCAGAGTTGGACCGGTTATGTGACTAACGTAGCCGGAGCGTGGGCCCAGTTGGGAGTGAGCCAACAGGAAGGATCCTGGAGAGAGAAGAAAGCATTTTATTTTCTTGCAAATTTTTCTCTTTCTGTTTTGCTGCAAAGTTTCCTCTATGTAGCTGTCTTTGACATTAAAATAACGATTGTGACCAGTTTAAAAATCTAGATTTGTGTTTGAGTTCAACTTTTTTTGCATAAATCACTTCATATACAACTCTTCAGGATCTATAACAGGACTCTAAGGTGGTCTATCCAGGTCAAAATCACCAAATCCCTTTCAGTATTCCCACCTGACCCTGTGGTGTGGTCTCCATTCCTAAATATGTTGGGCTTCACAGACACTCTCCTCCATGATGACCCCACCCCCTGGTCTTGGGTATAGAGGCAAAAGCCTGAATCAAAATCACAGTTGGCGATGGAGGGGTCAAAGGTCGGCTCTGTGGAAAAAATCAATGAAATCAACATGTTCACAAACATTTTAGTGGTTCAGCTTGTCTTGCATTGAGACCCAGCATTTACCTTCTATTTCATCCCATCAGTGTTTGGATTTTCAGCCAGAATTACAACACATAAAACATTTTTCTTGGCAATATAGGGATGGGAATGATGAGTGTCTGTGTCTGCAGCTCACCTGTGTCTGTGCTGCAAAACTCTGAAGAAAAGGAAATGTCATCAATTGCAACACGTCCACCACTTGGACTGTTAAACGCCACTTCAAAGACCACCTAAAGGCTCAGACAGACACATGGAGACCCACACTCATAAAGGAAGCTGCACACCATGCACACAGATGCACACACATGTACATTTCAGCTTTTTTTTCTGTAAACTCAGTTGTATATTTTATTAAAAAGACAATTCGAACTCTCCCTCAGTCCTTCTCAAGCTTTTAACAGGACATAGGAAATTAATTGCAACAGATGACATATTACTGTGTGAAATACTAAACAGAACATGATTCAACAGCTTGTAGAGCCAGCTTTTAGTATAGGAAGTCAAAGTAATGATTTTTCCTATGATGTTTCTGGGTTTGATCAGATAATTGTAATAATTGGATCAACATGCACTTAAGAAACGCGATGTTAGAGAACCCTGGTCTACATTTCCAGTCAATTATCAAATTTATTTCTGAGTACCTACGTATGTGGTGACGTAAGACTCAAATTTCCTGCTATTTCTGGTCTTTGTTTAATATGAGGCCCCCACAATCTTAGTGTTAGCTGTGGTAATGTGGGAGCCAATAAGTTTACAAAATTGTCTACACAGGAAGATTTTATTTTGTTTTTGTTTATACTCAGGTTTCTCTTTTTCCTTTCCTCATACTTACATACATGCAAACTTACACATGGCATTAATGCTAAAACATATAATTGACAACAAAGTGATCAGTTTCTAAACCCAGGAATGCTTTATAGCTAAGAAAGCAACTATGTAGTGTATAAATAGAGAATTGGTGCTTCAGAGTCATCACACATACTGACCTGTACTGAATATGGTGCCTTCAGGTCCACCTGTACAGGTATCCATTCTCCAAGAGTTTCGCTCCAGTTGTTCTGGTCTTCTGACTCAGCCTTCCATAGCTCCTGGTACTGGCCCAGGCGGTCCCGGGTGAACATAGAGAACAGGTTTCCTCTGTCCTCGCTGCGCTGGTACTGAAAACTCAAGCACCCAGACATCGGCACCGTTGTCATGGGAGAGGCAAGTTTGGCCACCTCTTTGGAAGTCTTGGTGTAGACGGAGTCCACGTACATGAAGTGACCTGGGAAAAACTCCAGGATGTCACTGATCTGAGAGTTTCTGGGGTTACTCATAACCTGCAAGGAGTTACTTGTTGATTCAAAGGTTAACCTGGGAACAGAGCTTCACAGATTCAGACTGGCTTTGTCCCATGTGATGGCTCCCAATGCTTTTAAATGACTATAATTCAAACTGAAGATGCTCCTAATTACATGTTTGCAGCTCTGAAATCTACTATAATGTGTAGGTTTGTCTATCCAAGTCTGAAAAAAGAAAACCTTCTGGTTGCAATTTGAATGAAGTTGTCCAGATCATGCTTGAAGTGGCCATCAGATGCTGCACTGTGGTCATAAAGGGATGGACATGGTCAGCAACAATACTCAGGTAGGCTTTGTTTAACCATGTTCAGTTGCTACAAAGGGACCCATATTGAGCCTAGAAAATATCCACCACACCATACAGCACCAGCTGCCTGAACGAGTAATAAAAGGCAGGATGGATCCATGCTTTAATGTTGTTTCCACCTAATTCGGACCTGCCATCAGAATGTGGAGCTGAATCTAGAGACTCACCAGACCAGAGCTTCTCCACCTTCTATTGTCCAGTTTTAGTGAGTCTGTGTGAACTGTAGCCTCAGTTTCCTGTTCTTAGCTGACAGGAGGCACCCGATGTGTGGTGATCTGCCGCTGTAGGCCATCTGGTTCAAGGCTGGACATACTGCCCCATTAAAGTCACGTAAATTCCCTTTTCATTCAGATGCTCAGTTTGAACTTGTCCAAGTCATCTTGACCATGTCTACATGACTGAATTCATTGAGTTGCTGCCATGTGATTGACTGATTGATTAGCTATTTGTGATAATAAGCAATTAAACAGGTGTACCTAATAAAGTGCCTGTTGAGCGTAAATGAAGTGATTAAAAACACCTCTGTATGAAACAGTGATGGTCTAACTCACCTGTCTTGTTGTGGTATGTGTGGTCATCTGGCATATCGTTGTGGAGGTGCTGGATCCGGCCTCCTCCCACATACCAGTTTACATTTACATTCCACTGGTTATTGTATCCACACAGGTGAGTCTTCTCAAAATCACACTCTGGAGGCAGACAAATTAAAAAGACGTTAGTAACACATCTGCCATAAAGTATTTGTAAGAAAAAAGGTTTTTGTGGTGTTGTAACTTTAAAGTGTGTCAAGTGAATCTGGGTGTTTTAGGAACAGGGAGCAGATGGTGTCTATCAAAACATAGGCCCACATATGTGGATGACGTTTTCCTCTTAGGAAAGATGTGTGTGAGAAACATTTGTATGAATGAAGTCACCAACCCAGGCAGTATCCAGGGCTGATGTGGATCTCATAGATGGCCACGCTGCTCTCAGCAATCATTCCAGGTTTACCTTCTATGACAACCTAGTCAAAAACACATGTTCAGTTAATACCCCATAACCATCTATAACGACTGACACGAGAATGACAGACCAAAAGGTTAAAAAGGTTGAGCACGATATGCGGAAAAGTGAGGTAGTGTTCAAAGCTCTGCTGAGAAGCAGACTTGTAAAACTTGTTAAAATACAAGGTCACACCTTTATGCGTTTGGACAAACGGAGAGAGCTCATAAAAAATATTATCTCAAAACATTCATTTTGCTGCTGGTAATAGGCTGATGAGAATGAAGATTGACACAAACAGTAAACAGGGGAGTCAAACAAAAATATAAACTAAAAGTAAAGAAAAAAACTACATGCAGAGTGACATATAAGCTAAAACTGTTTTTCTCTGAGTCTTAGTCCTGAAAACAAGATAAGATTCTCTGTGTCAGATAAAGTGGTAGTTTAATTCACTGAGATTTCCATTACATTTTAATAGCTAAACATGATTTTATTTTTTCAAGTAATTTTGAATTCAAGAGCTTTTTGTTCTAGCTTTGTGATATGCTTGTGTTTGAGCTTGTGTGAGCACGTCAGAGCTTAACAGAACACATACTTCTGCTAAACACTCCAACTTTTCTAACTGTTGTGTGTCACTTTGGACAAAAATCAAGTTACACGGGCTGTTTATGTAAATTTTCACTACGATAGCCTTAGCAGACTTTAATTAAAAGCTGGAAATGAAAGAAAACAAGTTCGGCTATCTTTACTAGTGCTATTAAATGCATAAGTGTTTTTAAAGTTGATTAACCAGTAATAACTTTGACTTGTTTAACCCATACACCAAAATGAATAGAAAAATAAATAAAATTGTAATAATTTCTTCCAGTCGTCTAATAGTCAAAAGTTAAGTAAAATTTATTTTTGCTCAAACAGATAGCTATATTAAGCTATGCTAAGCAAAGCTAAGCTAGCTATGTTATATAGCTAAGCTACGCTAAGCTATTTTTGTCCAGACAAACAGCTTAGCTAAGCTTTGCTAAACCAAGCTAAGCTATCTGTGTCCAAAGACTCCAGCTGTCCTGCAACTCTTGAAAAAGCAAAGAATTGCTTCTCTGTCTGTGTTAAAATCTAGTTTTGAACAAACTTTAGCAGTCAGTTCTTTTGAAGTCTTTTTAGGCAAAAAAAAGTAGATTTTTGTGAGATTTAAAGGTTGTATGAATTTCTGGTGTTGACAGAAATTAAAAGGCAGAGCACTTTGGCAGCTGGTGTTAAGTTTGTACTGCTGACACATTAATTTTTTCACCTTGGTCCACACTGCAAAATGTTTATGTGCTGAGGGGCCCCTGTGCACATTACACAGCTCTGGCACCATCATGTAGGTTGCAATCCTGTCAGAGTCTGTTCTGCCACAGGATATAATATAAACATGTGCTGCACTGTTCCCAAAGTGTTTAGATAATGATAACCCACTTTATAATGAGCTCAATTTAGCATGCATGTGTAATGTCAACCTATATCTATCTTTTCAACAACAAAATGGAATATTTTCCATTTCAACTCTGTTTATTTCCAATTATATTCATTAATTATGTTGTTAAGTTTAGTCAGTAACAAGATAAATGAGCATGGTGCAAATTTAAGTCAAAAGTTTGGGCACACTTTCCTGTTAGATTTAGGGGAAAACTTTTGACTGGTAGGATAAAAATAATTGCTTTATTTTCAGATTATCATTATGAATGCTTGCTGTTTTTCTGCACCGCCAAGCCCAAAAATCCTCTTACACAATGTAATAGCTAATAATCAATTCAGTCTCCTCAGAGGATAATCTTTTTCTATTTATTTATTTATTTATCTTTTTGCTCATGACAAGCATTTCACTTTTAGTACCCTTGAGCTAAATGTCACTTTGTTTGTATAAGGCTGGTCTCCTAGTGAAACAGAGATGATATCTAAGTGTTTTACCCTGAACGGTTCAGTGCTGTTCGGCAGATCCATGCTTGAGATGACCCAGCTGTCGGAGGGTGCCTGGCTGCTCCACAGAGGCTTGTCAAAGCTCTTTCCTTTGGTACGCTGCAGGACCTCCACACTTCCTGACTCTGTGATCTGGTAGACAAGCCTCAGGCAACTCCAGTCTTCATGCTCTAAAACCGGACTCAGCAGAATTCCTGCTATCGCTCTCTTTGGACCAGTACCCGAACCTGTGCTATCATCCTGTTCTTCATTTATGGCTGCATCCACTGCAAGAAAATGACCTAAAAAATAAAAAGAAATAAAAAGAAAAAGAAGTTGCGGATTTTATATGAAACTCCAAAATTTCAGTTTCTTTGCATAATACTTTTCCCCAAAAAATATGGCTCCATGTTTACTTTGTCAAGGGAATTCTTGGTCCAACACAGAAAGTAAATAGCTAAAAAATGCATATGCTTAGTCCCTTGTTAGACCTAAATAAAATATAAACAAAATATGGTACAGGTCTCTCATTGCTTTGAACAATGCAGAACATAAATGTGATAAAAACAAAATGCTGTATCAATATTTGAAGCAAGATTTCAGATCAGGATTTATAACAAAGTAAAAATCTCAGACTTGGTTCAAGATTAAATCCTCCTTCACAAGTCTTCTCAGCTTCAGGGGCTTTTGAGCTCTCCATGCTGGTCTGTCATTTATTATTTGTCCCTGTGGAATGCTCTGCTGCCCAGGGGCTCCCCACAGTATATCCTGACAAACATTCACAAACATTCACACTGCTCATTTCCCCTTCAATTTGGAAGAAATCTAAATGTGCTTTTCTCCTCTTTGCCAATAAGCTGCAGTCATTTGTACATTATTTGTATGCATCAAACTATCATCCTATCTTAATTTGGATCCGTGTTATGGTTCTCCACAGATTTAGGAAAATAAGTAAGAACTTAAAAGTGCCTGAATGTATTTGACATGACTTCACCTCTCTGCTGCACAAACCACAGAATTGGAAATAAAGACCAAGAGAGAGAAATCAAGGCGAACCGAGTGCACCACAACTGCACCAACTAGCCTGACCTTTTAACAAGCCTGCAGCAATAGCAACAAGGATGGAAACAGGAAAGGAGAAATTAAGTTGATGGACGAGACATGCTGCAACAGTAGGGCAACACTCAGACAACTATGGGCAAGAATTATGCCAGGGAAAAAGTCTTAAACAGACCTAAACTGGGTCAGATTCTCAATGCTATAGAGATGCAGAAAACTGCCAGTTTAAGCAGTTTAGTGAAGTACTTGTAAATGTACTTGTACTTCACTTAGATTCCTGTTGTTACTCCCCTTTTAATTCCATTCCATGAAATCTAATTAGTCATAAATTTTCAAAAAGGTCATTAGTTACAAACCAAAAAATGAATTATTGATAGAAAAATAATAGTATAATAATGCAGCATAGTAACTATACATTATTTGCAGCTGAATACAAGATAGACCAAACTGAGCAGCATCTCAACCAACCACAAACGTATAATGTTTCTATATGAGTAATAATAATCTACTTTTTTTTTTTCAATAATACTTAAAAAGGTGTTTCTGTATTGTTGTATTTATCGTCTTTCTTCTAGTTATGCTGTGATTTGGATAGTTTTAGGGATCTGCAACCTTGTCATAAGAACTAGTAAAACTTTACAATTATAAACATGTGCATGTTTCTTGGAGCATAACATGGAATTTTACAAAAGACTAAAAGTGTTATATCAGTCGTCACATTTTCAGAGTCGGCCTTTTGACTTTCATTAAATACTTTCAGGACTGCATGGTGGTGTGATGGTTAGCACTGCCACTTTATTGCATGAAGATTCCTAGTTTGATTCTTGGCTTTGATTCTTTGTATGGAATTTGTATGTTCTTTGAGTTATTGTTCAGGAGGTTCTCTCCTCCACAAGTCCAAACACATGCATGTTGTTTGGATGCAACGCGTCATGTTTGTTAATTGACACTTAGAGTGAATGTGGTTATATATGTTTGTCTCTGTTAAAGATAGAGAACTACTTTTAAAGTATGTTTTACCATTTTTATTTGAGGATATGATCATGCATTTTCTTTTCCACTATATCATTTAAAGTACTCTAAAGAGTCTGTTGTTTATACATAGAGGTGAGCAGCTTAGCTTAGCAACAGCTAGGTTTTGCTAAGTTACCCTAGCTTGGGTGGCTCTCTTTAAGGCTACAAAAATACACTCAGAAGTTGAATTATTATTATTATTATTATTATTATTGTCATTATTTACATTGTCACATGGCAAAATTATATATAGAACTTTGTGGGTTTGGATTGCAATAAAAGAAAAATGCATCCATTCATAAAGCACTTTTGGTTAACGGACTGCACTTACGTAGCACTTTTCTATCATTTTGGCCAGTGTTAACATCTGTAATCATACTTTTCATAAAAATGTATCAGTAATTGTAAAGGTTGTTCTCCTGTATATTCTCCTGTATATTAAATGAAAAGTGGTTAAATTTCAGGATAGTTTTACATGAGCTTCGGTGAAATACTATACATGTTCCAACATAAACATAACCTTAACCCCTTGAAGCATTCAATCAACATGATGAGATCCTGTTTACTGGTTCACCAAGAGGGATAGGTCTCCAGACATTTGAAGCTTGATCCATCTCAGCACACTTTGCATAGACTTCACTTCCAACACAGAAGTTTATGTCTGTATTTGACTTGCACAAGTGACAGTTTCTGCAGCAGAGTAATAACAGTAATAAAAATCATGTTCTGTGCTAATGATGCAGCTGTTGGTTTTGATCAGGCTACGACATTGCTTTGATATGGGTGTGTAAAGCATTCATTCATATCAGCTGCAGTACCAACCCCTTCGGGAATGCCTAAATGTGTTATTTCACTGAGTCCAGATGTTCAGGGATGCAGGAATCAATGCAGACCAGATGGGATTCTTTTTTTACCAGAGTTGTTTAGTGATAGAGCCAAAAGATGCACAAAAATGTCACTAAAAGAGCCTTGAATCTTCATTCTGTACAAAAATAAAATCTAAAATGTTTTTTTAAACATCTGATAAATAAAGATGAAGTTAAGCATTTATTAGGTACCTTCTGTGTGCAGGGTCCAGCTTGTAAAGTCTGGATCCGACATATATCCGCAGGTGCTGGATTCAAAGTTGCATGAGCCTGGCAGCAGCTGGTCGTGGGCTTGGATGGTGGCTTTGAGTGCAGGAAGAGTAAAAGAGAGAAGAGACATTACAGAGAGGCAGTGGTTATATGAATCACCGCAACTGCCATAAAAATAAAATAAGAGAAAAAAAAAAAAGCTCTCATGCACCAGCACAGGCACAACCGTTACTATGTACTCACCAACAAACATTAAGAGGTAGAATGGCAGCATTGCAGCTTTCTGTAGTTAAAAAACAATCTCAAAGGAAATAAGGGAAAATTAATAAGTAACTCTTGCATCCACAGAGAAGAAAAAATTCTAAAAGTTGCAAATAAAGTTTGTTTTTGAAAACTTCTCTTGTGTTTGTTGTCTGAGTGTCTCTCCAGCTCACAGACTGGCAGCACACTGCAGACACTCTGTGGGGAGAGCAGGGAGGAGGAGGAGGAGGAGGAGAAAGAGAGCGAGAGGTTGGAGAGGAAGAGGAGGAGAAAAGAAGGTGAATGAGCTGATGGGAAGCCAGTGAGGACTCAGGGGAAAGACAGAAAAGGAGGAGTGGGGAGAGAAAGGAGGAAGAGGTGTGTTTGAAAAGGAGAAAGTTGTAGACCATCCAATAAAGCTTTATTTAAAAACAACCACCCTGGAGCAAAGTGCTCTTCAGAATATTCAAATAAAAGCCACAGATAACAGTCATAAGATAAAACAAGTTAAAGAGATAAAACAGCAAAAAGTAACTCACCATAACGTACCACATACAGCGGGTAAAATAAGTATTAAACATGTCACCATTTTTCTCAGAAAATATATTTTGCTATTGACATGAAATTTTCACAAACGTTTGTAGCAACCAATGCAATACACACATTCAAAGAAATCAAACCTTAGATGACCATAAAAGGCTGCTTGGGCCTCCTCTGTGAACTCTGATCTTTAGTTCTTTCCATAGATTTTCCATTGGATTCAAGTCCGGTGATTAGCTGGGCCAGAGAAATAACCCTTTCTCTGAAACCAAGTGACAGCTACCACGGCTGTGTGTTTGCTGAAATATCCACCCTTGTTTCATCTTCATCATCCTGGAAGATGAGGAAGGCAGCAGATTTTTATTAAGATACATTTTTCCATTCATCTATACTTCGGTTATATGAAGTTTGCCAAAAGCAGCCACATACCATGATGCTCCCACCTCCAAACTTCACTGTTGGTATGGTGATTTTGGGGTGATGTGCATTGTCACTTGACCTCCAAACATGACACCCAAAGAAATAAATTTTAAACAATTTTGAAATTTATGGTGGCCGTGCCTTTTTGCACCTATCTATCTTCATGTGTTCAATCATTGTTCCCTTCTTCCCTCCCCGTTTTATTACACAAAACTTAATTTTTGAACATCTAAGGTTTTATTTCTTTACTTGTGTGTTGGTTATCACCAACATCTGGTGAAAATTTAATGTCAGTAGCACCTTAATAAATTTATTTACTGAGAAAAAGGTTGATGTGTTCAATACTTATACATTGTACATCAAATCAAAATTTATTAAAAGTCAAAACTTTTTGAACAGTTGATTCCACAGATTCCTCCACTAGTTCGGCCTTTGTCTGTCTAGTTGGACACTTTTTTTGCACAAGTTAAAAAATAGGTGTTCGTGAACTTTTACCAATGCAGTCTATCAGGAATACATACAGTAACCGAGTAAGTCTTTTAGAAAGCTAATAATTTTCTGCATCAGCACGCTGGCTTTTAATTCACACTGCCATAAGAGAAAAATGTAGAAGAGAGATCTAAAGACAATAATATTCTCTAACACAATATCTTTTACAGTAACAGTAAATTAAGTCTTGAACTTCACTGCATTCACAGCTTTCCTGGTGGAAAAGAAAACATGGTGACCATATGTATGGAAACTGGACTGTAGGTGGAGATCAAAGAAATTGGATCACATTAGAAAGAGGTAACAATAGGAGATGGCGGATTTGAAGATTTTAAGGTATAAATTCAGACTTGCCCAGACAGGCATATCAGTATTCAGGTTTCCTTTTGCAAATTTTAAGAAATCTTGTAAGCTTCTAAAAAACTGAGGTCCCCTGTTCGGGGACTTTGAGAACACATGGTGCCAAAAATAGCCATTTTGGGGACCTCACCTGAGCTGTCCCTACAAGGCAACATCACTCCCTTATAACTCCAACACAACGTGGTGGTTCCCATGGTAACTGCTTAGAAAAGGCTCAAATAACACAATTAAAAAGTTTTTCATCTGATTGGATAACAATCTGAAAGAATCAGATTGCATCTTTGAGAGAGGGGTTTCACAACCCAACTCAATATCATTCATTCATTCATTCATTCATTTATTCATTCATTCATTATCTGTACCTCTTAGTCCATTATGGGTCACGGGTAAGCTGGAGCCTATCCCAGCATTTGAGCAGATGAGAGGCAGGGTACACCGTGAACAGGTCACCAGTCCATCGCAGGGCCAAAGGGGACCAACCTAAATATCAGATGGGTGATTTTAGGGCATTTTCACACCTAATAGTCCGTGAGACTGTGCATGATTGGTGACTTGGTTAAGCTTTGAATAGTGGGCTTTTTAATTAGAATCCTAGTTTGCTCGGAAAGTCTGCCTCATTTGGGAAATTGTAATGTGTAAAGAAACTCTCAAAGGGATCAAAGAAGTGGACTTGGTCCACTTACAAATGTGAATCTTTAATCTTCAAGTAGACCAAATACGAGAAGCGGACTACAAAGCATAGTGCATGGTGGGTGCAGCGCATGGCATCGTGGGTAAAAAAAATGGCAGAGAGGGGTATATGTTAATCAAAATGTCCGATTTGTTTTAGTAGTGCAGCATGAACGCAAACTCAGTCCAGAAGAATGTCACAGCCCCCCCCAACTGAACCGAGCTCCTAATCGTACCAAGTCTAGTGGACTATCCTGGTGTGAATGCACCCTTTGTCACAGGAAACAACCTTGTGAATAACTTATTTCCTCTGCACCAGGGGTGGCGCTGCACCAATTATTGAAGGTGTATTCACACCTCCTTAAACACATTTCGAGGCACTTTTCGAGGAAACGAACCAGGCTCCGATGAAGAACGGCTGGTGTGAATGCTTAACGTTGTGGCTTTCCAAAGTAGGTTTTTTTCTTGTGGACTGGTGTAAATCGAACAAGCAAACTTGCAGCAAATCTACCACAGGACTAGAGTTTTGTTTATACTCATTCTTTTCAAATATCATTTTTAGATCAATACGTCTGCTAAGTGTCCACATATTAGAAATGGAGGGCAAGAGTTGAATAAAAACACATATTTAAGACCCCCTGTGGATTGTTGGAGCTCTAGTGTTTAAGGTGAGGCCTGAATACACAACAGAACTAAAGCATATTTCATTAACCAACAGAGTAAAAACATTTTGCAATCCTGTAAAATATTTGCACTGGCTTCAGCTTTGAACAGCTTGTAAGCTTTGTATGTTTGAGAACAGGAAAGAAATTCTGCAGTCACTGCACACAGATGTCCTCGTGTGATTTAATCCTGTCTGTTAAAGGATAGATGTTCAGTAGTAAAAAGTAATAAATACCATCACTTGATTAAAACTGTAATATAACAGAACCTATCAAAACAAATAATACATCTGTTTGATTCAAGAGGTATTGGATAAGCTCTTCAGTGAATGTGATGTGCTTGGCAATCCTTTAAAAATAGTCCCAGTTGTGTTTTTTATTACAGATGCAGCCTGGTTCTGGCAAACGGGCCTCCCAGTTGGAAAGGGTGACACACAAAGCAACCATATGGAAATATCAAGTCCTTAAAAATCTGACTCAAATGCAAGGAAAGAACTGGGATTATCCTAAATAATAAAAGTATTGGACAAGCGATAATGGAACAACTGATCCTGACCACATTCAGAGCCGTTTCCATGCAGAAAGAGGGATGAAAGTGAAAAGCAGAGGAGGAATAAAATGGAGCTTGCTGGATATGGAAGAACAGGCTTTGCTGTCTTCTTCAGAGATATGACTCTCATACACATTTGTGTTCCATCTGTCAGATACGCCTCTGTCTTTTTCTCCTTCTCTGTGGTTGTTTTCGACTCGGTCAGCACTCTGCCTTCCTCTCTCCAATGGTCATCAGCATTTTAACAAGGATCCACGAACAGTTTCAGAGCAGATGGGAGATGAATTCTCGCTCTGACTGCAGCCATCACACTGAGATCCTGACTCACTTTTCAGCTGGTTTTAGACAAAAAAATGACTCAAAATAATGAGATCAAAGTGCAAATTCAAACAGTGATAATAGAACACAAAGTGCAGGAATTACTTAAAATAATCGATTAGAAAGGATTCATCCAGCACTTTACAGACCATTTTAATTTTCAACTGCTTCAAATTTCCATCTTTATCCATCACTTATCTGTTTAATTTCCTGGCTGTCTGCACCTGTGTAAGCAAGAAAAGCTTCAATAAAAACCTGAAGGATGCCTCATGCGGTGCATGCGGAGGTTATTGTTTTCATGATGAAACAGTTATTGCATACTCCCCTTAGTATGTGTTTTACTGCCTGAGGCATTTCCAAGCGAAATCCCCTCTGGCCCTCCACCCTTCTGCTGGGAACACCCCAGACCACCACCGCTGCTTGGAAAACTTGGACCTACATTGTAGTTATTGAAGTTTTAATGCTGTTACATGTTTGTCAAAGGAAACTAGTTTTGGCAGAACAAACCTGACCCAGATGATGCACTTATACTGATTCTGTTTGGGTGTAAAGGCAACAGAATCACCTTTCTTGGCAATTTTGCCTCCCTTATTGCCTTACAATTTGAAATTATAATGATGTATGGGTGTTTTTTTATCATTTTATTTTACAACATACTTACAACCTTGAAGATGATTTTACAAGCTTGAATAAAAACAAATGGACTTCTGTTTCTTGGTTCTTGAAGACGTTTCACCACTCATCCAAAAGGCTTCTTCAGTTCTGACTAGTTATTGATTATCTGGTGCATGTAATCTATGCCTCTTCGCCAGTGGCAAAGCCTAGTGGCAAATAACTAGTAAAGATTCAGCAGCACAATCAGAGCACGAAGGGTCGCTATTATTGTTGTTTTCATGGTTTTCGTAGGTCTAAACGGGGCCTGACTGAGCTAGTGTAAAATGATGTAAGACATCATCACCAAAAAATTCCAGTTCATGATTGTAGAGACAGGATTTGCCTTATGTTTGAGTAAAATGTTACTCTGAAGCCCCAAGAAGTTCAGAGTTCTCAAGCCTAAGTGATTTCGACTACCCAAAACTCTGCTGCTGTGTAATCAAGAGGCCAAAACTCACCAAAACATTTGTGCTTTACTGTCTCAGCATCGTAAGGCCAATTTCTGCACTATGCAGAAGACGGAAGTGTAGCCTTTCATTTGTCTTGTTTATGTGGGTAATTTCGTCCGTTTTCAGGGCCCTCACGGATGTGTACCTTATTGGAATAAACTGAGTAGTACCACCAGAAAGCGTGGGGCAGTGTTGAGCAGGGCAGCTGATCTCCACTGTCACCATGTTTGCTGTTGTCTGAAGCTGACGTGGGAACTCTGAACACTGCACTGCCCTCTGGTGGATGTATTGGCTACCAACCATGCCAATGCAAAGGAAGTATAAGAGCAGAGCTCAGCTCTGTGGAATGTAAGGTTTATGGTGCTTCTATTTATACTCTTTTTGTTTTTCTTCTCTCATTTTTTAAGACTCTTCCTATTTATCATTTCATTTAATTAATTTAAAGGTACAGTGTGTAAAAAGTACTGACATCTAGTGGTCAAAATGGGCATAGCAGTTATTTCAAATGACAAGCACAGTTGTGAATGGATGGTGGCCGTCAGTGGCCAAAATTCTTCCAGACATAAACACGTTTTCATCTGTTAGTGGATCTAGTGGCTTCTGGCAGCGATCCCCAACCCTTGTCCTCAAGGCACTCTACCCTGCAGGTATTAGATGTTTTCCTGCTGCAACACATTCATATTAAATGGATCTCTGACAAGCTCTGCACAAGTCTGCTAATGAGCCATTAACCTGAGTCAGGTGTGTTGCAGATGTGGAGCCACAGCAAGTGGTTCATTCTGACAGAATAAAACTTAGCATTTATTTTAGTGAAGTTATCCCAATAAAAAAAGTTTTTATTGATAGCTTACATGATTTTTTACTGTCATTGATTGTTGATTTTGTTACATGCTGCACCTTTAAGTTATGTTGTATAGGTCCATTACAAACTGTACCAAATAAGAAATTGAGAAATATCAAAGAAAAAATTCAGTTAAATTTCAGGTTGCTAGACAAAGACATCCCAAAAATATTCTAATCCAAATACAACGGTGACTCGCAAGTCAATCTCAATATTATAAAATGTAGGCTTTGACCAACAGTAGATGGATCAGCTGAAATGTAGATGCATCTTTCAGGTTCTGTGTCAGGTCTTTACTGGATTTGTTTCTATTTCTCAAGGACTTCTTTCAGATCCAGTTTGTTGTAACTTATGACCAGGCAGGAGATGCAAGCTGTAAATCACTTCTTCAGTTAAACTCAATAATGGAGATCCGGTCTGGGAAAAACACGTTTATTTCCTAGACAGGACACATGCCGGCTCAACAGGGAGGCAGATAACGCACTCTAGGGGCAGGATGGAAACCCAAATCAACCAGCACCATTCCAGTGTACGCTGTTCATCTTCTGTAGCCAATTTTCAGGTCTTACGTCTTCTTTTGTCCAAATTTTGAAGGACAAGCTGTACGTTTTGCTGAGACACGTTTTCAGCTCATAACTCTTTGAGAATCACTTTGTTGGTGGAAAAGTACAATTTTCTGTTTGTCAAACCGTTATATTTGTGGTATTTTTTATGATCGCACCAAAAGAGAATGTGCACACATTATGTGTATTTGACACAGTCTGCTTGTAACAAAATGCCCTACAGAGAAAATTCTTTGCTTGGCTGCAGTTTGCAGCCAGCGTTTAAATTAACAGCTTTTAAAGACCTTCGGAAAGTCTGGAAAACTATTGCACAAGACCATTTTAAAAGTTTACAAGAAAGCAGCTGAAAGCAGTATATAAAGAAATAATGGATGACATTTTGCAAAGAATAATGTTTGTTTAACTCAACTTTTTATCATTATCTGTCAACCAAGACGAGTGAATCGCTCTGCAGACTCACTCTGCCCCATTATTTTCTCATTTGTAAATTAATAATAAAAAAGTAAAGACAAAGCAAAAATTGTAAACTGTAAATGATGTACCTGCCAACTTTTGTGTCATACAAGAGGATGTGTGAGAAAACTGCTCCTCAAAAATAAGGAATTTCTCCAGATAAACAAGGGACAAAGAGCAGAAGACTCAAGGCAGGGAAACATGGATATAAATTAAGGCCACTGGTTATATTCATGATGACAAAAAAACCCAGTAATGGGCCATGATGAAACATTAATGTGTGTTAATTTCAGTACTGGTTAATTTCAGTCTGTGCTCAGTGTGGGCTGTGTGACACGCTCGGTATACATTCATTCATGTATGCAGAGAGAGAAACACAAATTATTGATGTGTTCTCTGCAAATAGACCAGCAGTGACCTGAACTCAGAGAATGAAATATAGGCTGAGAGATTGACAGATTTCCTCTGATGCTGTCTGACGGCCTGATTCTGTATGTTACTCTCCATGTTTTGGAGTGTTTTGATCATCCTGGGACACCTTGATCTAAAAGTTCACATCGTGTGTGTCGGAAACTGAGCCGGCTGTTTGTGTGGGATCAAAGATGCGTGAGATGGTACAGATTGGATGCCATGGTTACCCAACACCACCCTGCATCACATACTGTTGTCACGGTAACAGTTGCAGGAATGAAAGGTTCATGTGACGTAGATGAGAAGGCCCAGCAGTGTAGACACAAGCTGTATTGATCTGTTCTGCTTTGAATGACACCAGGTTGTGACTGGATCATACCAAGAGCACCACCGGCAGCAGCAGGGCCCTTTTACTCCTTCGATGACTCCATCCTACATAGGCTATTATTAGTTACTGTATTGTTTGAGTATTGTTATTGCCAATAAAAACTTGTATGTGATATTTACTCAAAAATGTAGCAAAAAAATAGAAGCTCCATCCAAATTTACCTTCAAATCTGATTTTAAGCAACGAAATTTAACCATTTAGAATGAATGCAGACATATTATTGTGTTATAATCAGCATGAAAACATGATATGTCCTGATAAGAGGGTGATTTTGATTTAAAACTGTCTATAAACAAAGACAAAAGCTGAAAATGAAGATCCAGTGATGATACAAGGAAAACAACTTGAAGTGTTTCATGAATTTAAATCTCTAGGTGTTTTATTTTAATTAAAAACTCTGCTTTAAACAACAAATCAAGAACAATTTGAACAGAATTAAATTTACATGCTCAACTTTAGATATATTAGAATCAACACATGAATCAGCTGACTTGTATTTCAACACAGTATGCATGTCACATATGACCTACTGTATGATAAACTGGACACTGACATGAAGACCATTGTAAAACCAGTAGAAAAAAAAACCATCATCAATGTGGTATCTTGAAAAAATAAAATGATTTATTAAGCTGAGAAAATATGATTAAATATGCAGATTTTTTTTCCTGGTTTTTGAAACTCCTTCACGGATTTGCCTCCACTCCACTTTAGTAGACATAGGGATGAACAACACCAACATTTTTCCCTTTCTATTCGGTACCATTAGTTTATGGTACATTTTCGTAGCAATACTTTTTGTCCCTTTTTTAGGAAAATCACACAACTGTACAGCGTGCATTTATATCCATGGCAATATTAATTACATAAAAAATGCTGAAAGTGGAAAAAAATTTTCTTAAAATTGTATTAAAAACAATTACTGTATGCAGTTAAGTAAAATGAAGTGATGCATGATGTTTAAAGGTGCCGTGTGTAACAAAATCAAAGGTCCCTGATGAATAAATGTAATTTATCATTAAAAACTGTGATTCTATTGGTATCTAATCACTTTACCAAAATAACTGATGTGGGTTTTTTTTTTCTTTGTTTGTTTTTTTTTTCTTTTAGAAAGAACCATTTATATCTAGTTGGCCTGGGCCTATGTGTATATCTGCTGCCATATTTATGCCACCATTTTTACTACGGTGTCTCTGAATGGACAAACAACTCTGTGTGTGAAGTGAGAACCCTCTGAGCTTTAAAACTGCAGCACCAGCTTTTTTCAATAGGAGCACCATTTGGGATGAGTAGCGCATTAACAGGACCATAGAAGAAGACTGTACACATGTTGTTGGAGTAGTTACCTATCACCTGAGGCCTCTGTATCCACATGAAAACATGTTTATGACTGGAGTCATTTTGGCCATTCACAGCCACCGTACATTTAAACCTGTGCTTGACATTTGAGTTAATTTTTATGCCCATCTTTACCACTAGATGGCAGTAATTCCTACACACTGTATCTTTAAAGTTATAGACTATTATGAGATGTTAAGTAGCCCTATTAAACATAACCTTGCTGCAGTAATTCAATATAAAACCAAAACAAAAGGATCTGGTGATAATTCTGAACCTGCCACCAAACTGAGAAGACACAACTGTAATCAGCTACATGTCTGGCCACAGTGTCAACGCTAGCACACTTTATCTGGAATTTTTATTTGTTTTATTTTATTTGATTACAAAATGATCACATCAACAGTCTGTCTAGACTGTTCGCATTTTATTAAAAACTGCATGAAGTTGCTGAATGAACATTGATAAAACTGATCGGGCTCAAAGCTGTTGTTTTTCCTGTTATCACTGAAGCATCTCAGGTGGTTCAGGGTTTTTCTCGGGTATCAGTCAGACGTCCTTCTTTCATGTCTAGTTATTTCAAAATGGCACAAGCACATCACCATGAAATCTGATAGATAAATTTAGTTTTAATTTTAAAATCTTGTGGCTCACCTTCAAAGCCTTAAATGACCTCATCCCCTAAATCTCAAACCTTTCTGCCGTGACATGCTCACCCCCCGATCACTGAGATCCACAGATCACCTTGTTTTTTGGGCCTTGCCCACTGAACTCTGGCAAAGCAACCTTCAAATCCAAATTGATGAATGTATCACTCACGGTGGTGTGGTGTTTAATGCAGTTACTGTACCAGGTCCAAACCTCATCTGGTTCCTTTCTGTGTGGAGTTTGCATGTTGGAGCTATGCATGAGTTCTCGAGTTCCTAACAGGGACAAAAACCTGCATGTAAGGTTACTTGGCTATGATCTGATCTAACTCTATCTTTAATTTGAAGCCTTTTCTAACAATGAGAAGGGGAAGAAAGGAAAAGTGATCTACAAATAATATTTTTTATTTTTCTTATTATCATGGCTGCCACTTAGATACTTTCTGCATTTCTTAGTAAAGAAATGGCTATTTGGACACTCAACCTTCTGTATTTACTTCTGTTTACATGAAATCCAGCTGGTACAACCTGATTAAAATAAAATAAAATGGAAAGTTGCAGCCACAAGGAAAGATGGTCCAGTGTATTCTTTCCTAAAGCAAATAATAAAGAAAGCACTGAGGCTTCTTTCCTTAGAATTTAAAGAATTTGACCAGCTCTTATTCTCACTGCCACTTAGATATTTCTAGGTCATTTCACTCAGTAAGAAGAGCAATAAAAAATTCTTTGAGTAGAGCCAAGGTCTTTTCAGCAGTCTTTTTTTTTTTTTTTTTTTTTACTTTTTTTTCCCTTGAAAAGCACAAGATACTAACAGTAGAGACTATGAATGTATCCTGTACTATGTTTCATGTGGGGATGGAAGCACAGTCTTGTAAGAAGTTCTCTCATTTAGCTTCCATTTACTACCCTTGTTGTTAGATCCTATTTTCTTTGCTAAAAATAGTCTAATCTAGTGAAGAAAAAGAAGAGATAGAAGGAAAAAAGTGGGGTGGATGAGTGGTCCATGAGTCAAGGAATAAAGTATGCAACATGATAATTAACATTCAACCCTTTTGGTGCATAAAAGTGAACAAAGTCTAATTGTTATAAATCCATTCACCAATGTGTTTACTGTATAGTTACTACTAGTTATTACTGTGCAAATTCATCTTATTAGAAACACTAATGAGGATCCAGAAAGAAATTAATCTCAAGATAGTAGAAAGATGGGACGCGCCGGCCTAAAATAAATAACTTTTCTTTATCAATTCTTGTGTTACTTGGTATTTCCTTTTGAGATAGCGATTGTTTTGGAGGCAAGCCACAGTTTACTTAAGTTAAAATGTAATTTAACATACAAAAGACAAATTAACTCAAAATTACGTCTAAACAAGACAAGTGGTGATGTCATGTTCACTTTCTCTAAAGCTTTTTTTCAACTTTGCCTGTACATGACAGTGAACATTTTAAATTGTACAAGTTTCTAATTACTGACAAGTCAAACAGACGTGGTTTTTGATTTAGTTTTGCAGAGGCAATTAAAAAAAAAATTAAAATGGCTTTTCTCTCAGTTGAAGGAAGTTGATTTTAGATGGCAGCCATCTTGGATTGAAGGACTACAAGTATTTGGAATAATTGTGTTTCTGCTGTATAGTCTTTGGATATTTTAGTGAAAATTACATAATGTCAACATGATTTATTTTAAAACATGCACTGTATTTATTTAGGCTTCTTTTTAATATTTAGTCAGCACTTACTTCTTTTGTTTAAAGTTAGTTTTACACAGGCAAAGGTTAGCTAAGTTTAAATGTAACCACACTAATATCATTAGTTGTAGCGTAAAATAGACAAAAATAATCGGTGAGCGAGTGTAAAACTACGTTTTCTCCTTGTTCTGCTCATGTTTTGTGGCGGTGAAGAGGATTCCTTCTGGTTTCACCAGTAAGACCCACAGGCGGGTAACAGCGACACCTGCGGCGGGTCGCGGGACTGCGTTGCAGCACAGCGGCACTTTGCAGGCGGCTGCTGATGGAGTAGGAGGGATAAGGCTGCTGTATTCATGGCCGTAAAGAACTGTTTGTCTGCAGCAACAGCATCAGCAGTGTTTATAAAGGCGCTTTGTGCAAAGCTAATCCGCTCTGATGTCACGGTGCAGAAGGAGGGGCTGAGCTTTCCGCTTTAATCCGAGCAGGTTGTCTGGAGGGACAAACCGAGCCGAGCCGGGGGAGAACGCATAGGGACACGGGGGCGATGTGTGCTACAGCAGCCGGAGCTGGGCCTCTCCTCCGCTGACATGCAGGTAAAAGAGCAATAGTCGCTTCCGACAGTCGGTAAATGAAGGGGAACGTGGGTTTTAGGGTTGTTCAGGGTAAGGGCGGCGGTATGAGAACGTGTTCGGGTCATTTTATTGATGGCGGATCCTGCACCTGCGGAGATTTACCGTGTACACGAGGGAGAGGGAGGCTCATGGACAGGTGACAGCTTGTACATTGTTTTTCTTTTATAAATGTAAAGGATCCTGCAAATCAGGATGCAACGAAGGGCATATGTATGACAGTAAATACGCACCACAAAATATCTACAATAACACTGGTCATACCCCGGAAAATAAACGCATTTCATTGAGATATAGTGCAAGAGTGATCATAGATTTAGAAATATTACAAAATAAGAAGCTTTTTGCTCTTTTTTTTATTATAGTAAAACCGTTAAAGGACATGGGTGGTGGTTTAGAAGCCAGTAAGCCTTAAAAATGAAAACACTTGCCAGTTTAGCTCTTGCTCATGCATGTATCACCTCCCACTAGAGCATCAGAATACACAACATACACAATGCATGCACTGTGCTAATTGATGCATCTCTACGTGGACCATATGCTTGCTGAGTGATTGTGTGTCATCATGTGGTGAGTGTTTGCAGAGAGAGAGAGGATGAATCATGCTCTGTGAAATAGACAGAGGACACAAGTTCTGCAGCATCTTCCTAAATGAACTCAGGTAATATTAGTGATTATTTACATCATAGTCTGGCAGCTATTACTTGGTCATAATAAAATATCAGAAAAAATGAAGAAATCTAACTTTCTTTTACCCTAACAGCAATCCAGATACCAATGTATTTAGTGTACATTGGTAAATACTTGATAAATAATCTAAATTTAAACTCAAATAAGATATTGTTCTGTATAAAACTTAAAACTCTGTCATAAAACCTGTTAATTTCAACCAGTCAGCTAATGTTTGAATGTTAAGTTCTTAAGATTTAGGCAGTATTTGGATCTGGATGAGGAAGAAGTTTAAAGTCATTATTAAATGGCTGTTTGTGATACTATAAGGTGATATGGACTCAGTATGGAAGCTAAAACCGGCCATTCCTTCAAATATTTATTTTAGATGCTGTAGTCTTGAGATTTCATGTGATTATAGGGATGGGTACCACCACAAATTTCCTGAATATAAACAATTTAATTCACAACAGCCTGAATCAATCTAGATTAAATCCGATTTGATTCAATATTGATTCATTTACAGATTTTTATGTAACACAAATGTTTTTTGAATATTAAAGACATTCTCAGATAATTACTTTATAAAACACTGAGCCCGTTTACATGACAGTATAAATCAGATATCTGGGAGTAATCAGATTACTGTAATAATCTGATAAGACACGTCTACGTGCACTTTTAAAATGCAGTATTTGAAAGATTGTGTCTACATTTACCAGGCCTTTTATTTTGAAGTAAGTACGAATGTCACTTCCTGTTATTTTCAGAAGCGTTGTGTTTGTTGAACATAGCGAAGCCCAGCGTCTTAGCATTAGCCGCTAATGTGAGAGGTGATAAACTGCTAAAGGTAAGTCACACGAGTGTAGGGCCACTGTTGGCACCAGAAAAGGAAACATACTAAAAAAAAAAAAAAATCCATCTCCAAGTTTTATGAATTCATTTTGGGTTCATTCAATTTTAATCGATTCAAATCGATTAATCAATTTTTTTTAACCCAGCTCTATGTGATAACTTAAATTTTCTTAAGATAAAAACATACTGTATCTGATTACAAGGTTTTTTTTTAAACCAAGACCACAGCGGTGGCTCAAAAATGAGTGGTTAGCGTTTAATTTATTGGTCATTATTACATTTGTTAGAATCTATGACAGTAAGTTGAAGCTGTGCTATCCTTTTTGCATTCCTGGCAATTACTTTCCTGAAGTTTAACAGAAAAAAAAAACTAATTATTTCATCATAGTTTTTGAAAGTAATGAAATATCTTGAGATAACAAAATAGTTAACTTGTTATCTCGAGATAACAATGTTAAAAGAATTTTAAGCACAGCCAGTCTCAGGAGCTGTAGAGCAGATATCACCTGCTGATTCTTAACTTTCTGGATGTGTCTTCAAAGACCAGGGTGTTGCATTTACTGAAATCTAGTGGTCAAGTTAGCGATAACAACCACCGCAAAAGTTGTCCACCCACAAGATGACAGTAAGTTCAGCCTCACTCTGAAAACGTTTGTCCTCCATCGGCAGTTTCTCTCTAGCAGGTATCACATCCAACTTGTCACATACTCATGCTTCAGCAGGAGCCTGTTGGGTTAAAATAGCAGTTGTGAGGTACTTTCCATTCTTTCACCAAAGCTTTATGTGCTAAAATGTGTATAAGTACTTTTAATGCGTAGTGAAATAATACGGTAGTGGTGAAGGAAATCAAAGTAAAAACCTAAGAAACAGAAATGTAACTCGGTAGTTTTGAGGCTGTACTTGATTATGAGTTGGGCGTCTATTTCCTTCTGATTCCTATTTAAATACCTTATACTCACCATGCAGAAGGCTCATTAGCATTATGCGGCTGTAGAGCATCAGAAAGATAAAGATGTGCTCTACTTTTAAAACTGACTCAAAAGGCGCTTGACCAAGAAGCAGTGTGGGGTTGATTCAAATGGCCATGATTGCTCTTTAATTAAGCAGTGAGTATGATCCTCCATTTGTCTACCCTCACGCTTATTACAAAGTAGTATCACCACATAGTCCTCCACTTTCTGATCGTTCGTCACCATCTGAACAGCACTATGTACATTTTATGGAGACAATATGGCCGCCGTCTGTGTTAAAGAACCTGCTGCTTAAATAGTAGGCCTGCACGATATCAGTAAAACGTGTGGTAGAAAATCATTGTTGCGTATTGAAGGCTGGATTGTACTTCAGGACTTGTGCATGCTAGTTGATTGCAGAACTTCCTTTAATTGATTAATATATGTGCGCTTCACCTGTTTCAAGGCAAAGCGCACGGATACATTTTTTATATTCTGTGCTGCCTTAAGAAATAAAAAAAATAGTTAATTCTAAGTTCAGTTTGAAAAAATCTGGAACTGATTTGGCTAAATAATTAGATAATTAAAGAAATCTTGTTTTTGATTATTTAACGTGTGTTTTGTTTGTTACTGGTACACATTATTCATTCATTTTTCTTTCTTTGCCATCACCAGTCTGTCAGTTCTAGATTTTTCTGTGTAATAATTTACGTTCAGATAACAGCAGAACAATTTTTAATCTTTTTGTGATATTTTTCCTGATTTCCAGACATTTAACGGTCTAAACACCGTTAAAAATGATGCTCTAACAGCTTTTCTCTGCCATTTAGCTCTAATATTGGACATATTGTAAAGATTGTTAATAGTAGATAATGGATTTAAAAATTCAGCATCTCACAAGTGTGTGTAGCAGTCACGAGTTGTTGTCAGGATATGTTTGTCAGTGTAAGATCAGGAAGTTAATGGGCTAGTAAATCCCCCAGTGAGCAGCTTTCACTGCAGCCTGACAGATGGAAGAGCAGTGCTCTGCTCCCAGTTCTGCAGGCCTGGCTCCACAGACGGCTGCCTTGCTACCGCCATCTGTGACCCACCAAGCCCCTTCTCTGTGATTCCCCAATCAGTGTAACCCACTCGTATTAACCCCAGGCAGAGCGCAGCATTGGCCATCCTGGGAGTCTGCTTTCACACCTGCTGTGTCCCATCTCGGCTCCATCCATCGGGGAAGTTGTGGTTTAAGCTCATATTACAGGGTGAACATGAGACTGTGGCTTATCTTTTCCCTAAATATTCAGTTCTACAGCAAAAACGTAAATTAAAGCACATCTGTGCACCATCTGCTGTCTCTTAATCTAATATCAACTAGTTTAGTTAGGTTGCTTCTAAATCAGTGACTCAGTTTAGTTAAACAATTAGTTGTCAGTAAAGTTCTTATAAAAGAAAAATTTCCCCCTTTTTTCCATTAAAAAATATCTGAATGCTCACATGTAACATACTGGCACCTGTTAAGCCAAAGGGGTCTTTTTTGGGTGTCTGCTTGAAAATGAAATACCCCAAATAATCGATTATTTCTCCGTAATTATAAACGCTGTGTAAACTCTCTTGGTAGCCAAATAAAGCTAACAGCTGTGAGAGTGGGTTTTAGAAGCATCACCACAGATGCTACTGTGTTAAAGTAAATGAGAATGAAACTGGAAAAAACCAAGAATTTTCTCTTTGTCTAAATTTTTTTTGTTTATTCATTTATTTTTGCGTATTGTAGTATATAACCCCACAGCAGTGGACAAAAACCTCCCAGGAACCTCGAGTCAACATGTGGACGTTATCTGTGCAAAGATTGATGGTGCAGAAGTGGAACAGAGTAAAGTGACAGAGGTTTTAGTACTAGGTGGTTTTCACTTCGTTATATCTTGGCACTGAGACCGTCGTCATTCGATGATCTTGGAACTCGGTCACACTGTCTTTAAAACCATCACCAGTGTGTCATCAGCATACGACATCTGACACACAGTTAACACTTTCTAATAAAACTAGTTTTACTTCTGTTTCCTGTGACTTGGTAGCTCCTTTTTGTTTTTCTGTCTTACTCACAAATAGATCAATCATATTTTTCCCCAGCATCCTTTCTCAGACCTTTTCATTTTGAAAAAAAAAATACAAAAAAACTCTAGTTTCTCATCACAACTGAGTATTTGGCATCTAAAAAGCCAGATATCTCTAACAAGCGGTGGAAGTTGGACTCACAGTAACAAAAGTGAGTGCGACTCAGCTGCAACAGGAGCTTTGATCCTGCAGGTGTAGTTTATATACATCAAACATGGACTCGTGCACATGTTTATCAGATCCATGGGACACCAGATTGTCCTACTGAAGTCTGTCATCATTAATGGAAGCTTTGTCTCCTCAATCCACCATGTGGCTTCATTTTTCTCAGACTTTTTGTGTAATTGTATACAAAGCAGCAGCAGCCTTACATCAAATCAGGATTATCTTCATAATCAGTTGGAGATGAAGGAGTTTACACTATATTCTCCTCCTCAGACCAGTTAATCTTGTTTTTTAAGATTTCTGCCAGTCAATTTGTAATAATCTGAATTTTAAAGGGGCTTAACATCAATTAATTT
>JBAFTB010000021.1:22971750-22985848 GCA_037177355.1 Melanotaenia trifasciata
TGAGCGTGAAAACCAGAAATCTTGCTCTCAAAGCAAACAATTGTGCTCTTGATTAAAGATAGAAAAATACCCCCATACCGATACCGATATCTGAGATTTAGTATCGGCTGATACTGATACAGAAAAACAGCACAAATCTTGTCTCATTGTGTGGAAAAGACTGAGATCTTTCTTTTGTGCAAGGTAACATCAGACAAAAATTTCTTTCCTAATTTTTAAAAACAAATAGATATAAATGTACTGGATTACTTATTTAGGTAACAACTTTGCACCAGTACAGCCATCTTAAATCAACTTAAACAATCTTAAATAAGCTTCACAAGCTTGATCAAACATGTAAAAATAGAACAAAACGTTTCCTTGTTCAGTCAGAGCCAGTAGGAGTATAATAATAACAAACAACATCTTGACTACCTGGATTAAAATACGTAATAAAATAGCTGAAATTCAGGGTAAAAAAAACAAAAGAATAGCTCCACTAGCTTGATTGGTAGATATTTAAAATAAACTTCTGATCGGTTATTAATGTGTTTGAGAGCAAAGCTGCGTTCATCTCACAGCATTGGTAGATGAACATTACTTTATTAACATTACTACATTAACTTATTAAACTTTGTCTTACTCTTCTTTTTGGCACTAACTCTTTGCAAGCCGGAGATCCGGGACGGTGCCGGAATATTTTCAGCCCTTAAATTAAACATCCATTACAAAAGCTGCTGAGTAAAACAATAGCTTAAAAAATCGGATAGTCCCAGCTTGTCGAGCTTTTTCACACACATAGCACTCAGCGTCGGTGACCTGCTCATGCAGGTTTCTCAGGCTTCTTGGAAGCACGTATCCGTTGAAGGTGTTGGCTAAGGAAGTGTGAAAAAGTTCCTGATGGCGGATCCTTATACTCGCTCCACTTTGAAAACAAACGTGAGCCTCCGCGTGGTGCATCGTTAGTGCACAACGTCACTCAGAGTGCACAACGTCACTCAGAGTGCACAGCATAGAATTACACGAATTAATAAATAGATCCACGCCTCTGTATCAGACCCTCTGATACTGAAATTTCTTGAGTATCGGTGCTGACACCAATATCAGATCGGTGCGTCCCTAATTACACTGTCTGTTAATATTTAACAAGGACATGTAATTATGGCTTTCGTCTTAGTTTTTATTAGAGGTGAAGATTCACAATATAGGCTTATAATATCAATAATAACTGCACATAGAATAAACAAGAAGAAGCTTGGATGTTAAATGTCACAGCTTCTTTTATTTGCTTTTAGACCCCATTATTCATGGATGTAGCCAAGGTTCGCTTCACATTGCTCTTTTCAAGTCCCAAACCCCTCAGCAGGCAACGCAGCCAGCGGGTGAAACGTCTCCAGTTCTGAGTACAATGCGTCATCTTCGGATCACTGCCTCTCATCCAGAGTCTTACAGCAACGTCTCCTCAGCTCCACTGGATCTTATATAAACTGCTGTACTGCAGGGCGGCGGGGACTCCAGACCTCGCTCTCTCCTGCAGTCACAGTGGATGATGTCAAACACACATCACAAGAGGGGAGATGGTTTTAACTTTCATTCTCTGGGATCAAATGGGGTGTATCAGAGAGACGGCAGAGTTGAATCTAAAGGGATTTATGGTGTTTTTTACATAAGAAGGAGTAGCAGAGATTATATTAAATACACCTCAAGAACAGCTGAATGTAAACAGCTGAAAGGCAAAGATTCAGGCATCCTGGTCAAAATTTCTGTTACTGTTAACAAATAAGTTGATGAAAAGACCTTCAAAAGGCATAAAGTTAAAGGTTGAAGCACTATTATTTTTGTTTTTTGCAAACAAGGTGAAATAGAAATGTTTGGCCACAATAAGCAATTGCATGTTCGGAGAAAAATGGGCACCTGTTCAAGCATTGAGCACGGAGGGGGAGCAATCATGCTTCGGAGTTGTGTTGCAGCCAATGGCACACGGAGCATTTCGTAGGTAGAAGGAAGTATGGAAAACTTCCAAAGCAGCCCAAAGAGTAAAGAAGGTGAAGTAGAAAAGAAGATGGCTTTTACAAAAGGATAAAGATCCTAAACCAATCCAAAGAGCCATTTTTCCCTCAGCCAGCTAAATAAAACTTGTTTAGAAAAGGCAGCTTATAATTTTTGAGAAAATCTTCTAAAGGAAATTTTTGAAGAACCACATTTTTTTTCTATTTTTAATTTTTAAAGCAGGGGTATGTAAGTAACATTTAAATAGGTCCAGTTAGGGATAAGACATTGCTCATCTTAAAAAGATGTAAAACAAATAAAAACTGTCTCCTCATGTTGCTCTGAGACAGTAAAACTGAAGGTCTTTGACGCGCCCTCCAATACCCTCTCTTTCATACTCTTTATTATATCTAGATTTTACATATTTCCTATTTATTAGTGGCCATTGTCACTGTTGCTTTGTCAAGTGAAGTTGTGCATGCTTGTGGGTAGAAGCATGCCGGTTCTGACCGCTGCGGTAACCAAGGAAACAGGGCTGTTTATGCTACTTCATGAAAAAAAGGAATGCCGCATTCACGTTTCTTGTTCCCCATCCATGGGTTATTGTTTATTGTGGACAGCTGTGCGAGAATCAGGAGCTTCATAACAGAAGCAGGACAAGCCCAAATAAGCAACTGCACCCAGGAAAACAAGCCCAAAACACACGACTGATGATATTTGCAAGCGATAGAAAAACAAGCCCAAAGTGCGCCGTCGTCTGTATCTCTGCCTTTGTTATATCTAGCTAGTTTTCCTTCTCCTTCTACCGTCTTGTTACCTGCCTCGTAAACTCCCGTCTGTCTGCCCTGTGCTGCAAAGTTTACCACCGGGAGCCTCACAGACTTAACTGGCTGAGTGTATCACGTGGGACCCCTGCCCTAAACCATGGTGTCAGGCTCTGGTCTTCGAGTGCTGCAGTCCTGCAAGTTTTAGATGTTTCCCTGCTCCATCCCACCTGATTCACATTAAATGGCTCACCTCAACACCTTTATGTTTAGTCCTATGTTTAGTTTTTGTCTGATTAAGGTCTGCTGCAGCAGGAGAGATCCAAATCCTGCAGGACAGCAACTCAAGCACAGAGTTTGGACACCTCTGCCTAAACACACCTGAAAAGCACAAGCTGAAGGTTTTACCACAGCTCTCACAGTTTCCTGACCTAAACATCACTGAAAATCTGTGGATCGACCTCAAAGAGACGTGTATGCAAGACGACCAAAGCGGAAGACAAGAAGAACGAGGGAAACTCTCCTCAAAGTAAAACCGAAAAACTCTTGGCTGGCTACAAAATAAAAGTAAAGTAAAAGATTGGGAATATGTCACCTAACTTTACACCTTTTTATCTTGTACTTACTGAACTCTCATTGGAATCAGAAATGTTGACCAGGGGTGCCCAAACCTTTGCATGCTACCGTAGGCTGAAACGGCCTAAGAAGCATTCAGACGTGGATCTGAGTGCGAGAGATGTGAGACGTTGAGTAACTCAGTCTGATTACATGGCCTGATTTAAACATTTTAAACCTAATTTAAGTTGTTGTTTAAAAACAAGCAGACATCGTTAAATGAATTTCTGAAAGTAGCTCGAGATTTAAGCTCGCAGCATGTCCGCTCTGTTTTCTGTCCAGAGAATCCTAATTTCCATCCGTGCACGCACAGCGGCCCCATGATGAAACGGACAGAAAACAAACAACATAACAAATATGTTATGACAGATGAGTCAAACAGTGTAAGCTGTTACCACGGTGACGCGACTGCTCGTAACAGAGATGCGCTGTGGCATCCACCGCAGGTCAGGAGTCAAACATGACGCCGCCGCGCGGCAGGCAGATATACCGTGTGTGTCTGGGAGCTCAAACTAAAACATTTTAAATATCAGATATCCATACGTCAAACGTCAAACACTGGAAAACGGACATATTAACACTTTTAGACACATGTAGAAGCAGAACATGGAGGAATCAGAGATGTAGGAGTACTTATTTAAAAGTAAAACAGCTGTAACAATACTTCAGCTCAATGATCAGCAATCCAATTAAAAATATTGATCAAACATTTATACAGTTTTCTTTTCTAAGAGAAAACACATTGAATTTGTTTTGTTCTACAGCCAAACTTTCAATGCAGCTATGTGTGTGTAACTATGATAAAGTCAGACTACCTTGGTTACTGTAACTAAGCTGTAATCTTTTCTAAATATTTGGTTAGAGACTCTAAATAAGAGGAAGGTTTGCCCTAAATTTGGCACGAACAACATGGAAAAGAAATGCACCATGTTGTGATTTAACAGCAAGATGCAACCTGCTGCTAAAGCATTGAAGCTTTAAGCTTACATTTCCTCTCCTTTTAGTAAAAACTAAACAGTCTGATGCTGTTTATCTGATTTAGAACTCCAGCTCCTCATTTCTGTCTACATGATTTCTGATTTGCACATGCTCAGTTCCGCCCCGAAGCCGCACACGCTAGCGGGTGAACACGCAGGTGTTACCAGCAGCAGACAGATTGTATGTAGGACAACGTGTGGCTTCATCCACCTGAAGATCAGACAGAACATTGTTTATTGTCTCCCAGGGAGGTGAAGATGGGAGCACGGGTGTCCATCAACAAGCTGAATCTACCGTCATTGAACCGTCTTTTCTGAGTCGTATTACGGCTTGAAATGGACCCAACATTCTTACTAACAACACCATTTTATCTAGATCTGAACTTTAATAATATTTAGAGCGACTCAGTAAAACCATCTCTATTCACTTTATTAGGACATTTCACAAGTTGGATTGTTTTCTGTCCTTGAATTTTTTTCCACATTGTTTCTGTCATTTATGGAAAATTAGTCCATGAGTAGGTCCTAATCCTGAAAGGTAAAGCGGATATCTGCTTCCTGAACCCAAACTGGGAGCTTGTTCTTCAGAGAGGGGCTCGATTACTGGCGTGCTGCCTCCCATTTTACTTTTAGAACTTCTAGGAACCAGGAAAAGATCCATCATGACCAAGCTTGTGATTCAGTCGCTCTGAATAAACAAGCAAAAGTGACTTTGTCAGGAGGTTCAGTTCCAACTTCGCTCCAAACACACCTGATGTTTAACCTGTTGTGGGACACAGAAACCAGGAAAGCATGCATCTGACTAAAACCTTCTAGTCAAATAAGGAAACAGAAAGAAACAACAACCTCCTGCAGATTTGGGCCAAAACCTCACACATTCACTCACTGCACAGTTCCCGCAACAGCAGAGGTGTTGTTAGGAAACAAAGGCTTAAACACACACACACACAGTTTTCCGACAGTATGACTCGGACAAGTATCCGCTGTAATATCGGTTCAGTCATGTTATCGTCCCTGATGGGAGACAGTTTACAGACGGGTTCTCAAGAAGAAAACATAACAACTCCTCTCACATCCAACATCACACAGAACACAAACCTTAATCCTCCAATAAAATCAGCCACTATAAAAATTTAAAGAAGCTTTTCCACAGAGAACAGAGGAGTTTTTTATCCTTTCATGCGCTTCTCTGGTTTAAACCATCTTTGCTTGCACAATGTTGACTTACAGGTTTGCGATATTAAACCATCCAGGCTGTGGACTTAAACCTTGATCCTCAGCAGGGCCGGTACAAATGCAGCCTAAATCTTAGATGGAAACACTGATAGATGGTTCCTGTACTGACTTTAACAATGATGAGGTCTAACTGGGTTGGATTTGGCTTTTCAAAAGACGGCTGCAGATCTAGACGGCTGTTTCCTCCACCACTGACGGCTCCGTGTATAATCAAACAACTGTGGAGGGATTTATTGATTTCTTTTTTCCTCTTTTGGGCTCGGTAGTCAGGTCAGGTTGCCATTAATCTGACCACCAGATGTCAGTAAATGCTACACATTCTTCCTTAAAGTGTCTATGATACGTCCAAAATCAGACAGACTGGAAGAAAATATTATATTTTGATTATTATTGATTAAATTGTTTTATATTTTTTTATCTCCTCTTGTTATTTTCCTCATCATTTAGTCTTTTTTCTTCTTATTTAAGATAAATTTTACAACCTCTGGACTGGTCATAGTTAGATTTGTCAGCATGGATTACTTTTCTCCCATGATCCCTTTTCAAACAACAACATGCAGTTTACTCGGTATTGTTGTTTTACAGAAACACAAATAACTGTCGTATGTGCAACGGTAGCTAATTAGTGTTGTAGCTAGTTTCAGGTTGATTATTTTTAGTGTACAATTGTTTGTAATTTAATAATAGCAGGTTTAGAAAAGATGTATCTTATAAATATCCTGAAGCTTCATCACAAACCAAATAGATAAACTGTTTAATGCCTGTATTTCAGTGTTAGCATGGATTAAAAAATGGACCAGGTTTTTCTTGTCAGACTCACATAAAATGATTATTTTAGCATTTTTGATGCAGTTTGTTTGCATGGAGACGTAAATGCCTTCACAGCAAAAACCAACTACCCTGACGCACGTCATTCAGCTCACACAAACAAGGAAGGCAAGGAAATTGTAGTTATATAGATAGACGTCAGTGGGAAATACATCATCATCATCATCCTCATGTTAGTTCAGAAATGCAAGAAAATATATTCAAAATGTCTTTGTAGCAAATAAATTTTTAAGACCTGATTTAAAACCGCTGAGCTTTGAATCAGACATCAGGTGTTCTGGTAGGTTCATCCAGATGTTAGGAGCAGAAAAACTAAATGTTTAGTTTTAAGTCTGGTGATGGACAGTAAACTTGTGGCTCGTACGGCATCAGCAGATCAGAGCCTTGTACACCAACCCTTAAAACTCCACTAGATCCCTGAATACTTTCACTTATATTCAACAATGTCTTTAGTGTGTAACTCTGTGGGGTAAATTGTGATGGATAGATCCCTGATCTAAGAAAGTTTTCCAGGAATTTATATCCCACCCAGAAGGTTTACAATTCAGCCACTAATTATAGTTTATTTAGAGACTCTATCTGGTAAATCCACAATGATCCATGATAACATCATTTATCACATTATCATCACAAAAAAAGATCACTATCACTCCTATGTTGCCAAGAGACCTCTAATGTGACCTGAAAATGATGATGAAGCCACTTCCTGTCAAACCTTCCACCAATCAGAAAGCTTAAAATGATGGTTAATGTCCAATCAGGAGCAGCCAAAGATCAACAAGTGTAAATAAAGTGTGTCTGAAAAGAGCAATAATGGTCCTTTTTGGCTGGAATAAAGCCAAGAAGATGTTTTTGATGCAAAGCCAAGCTGAGATGGAGTTTGTTTTGTGGGGATAGTAGATAAATATTAGCATAAATAACAGTAAATAGCTAAAATAGTTTCTGTTCTGTTTGTTTCAATGTCAGTATTTTTTCTCCTGAAAGCCAAGACTTGAGAGAATGATGTGCAGAAGGTCACTGTTGATCTGTGTGTCATTTCTACAAAGTTCTGTTAGTAGTAAATTCAGTTTTGTTGTCTGTGTGTTCTTGGTCGGTCTTTATGGTGCTATATCTATCAATACATTAATTTTTACATCATTTTAGCCTCATAATGTGACAACTGAGGCTGTCCTGAAAAAATAATGTCTGTGTGTTGACTGGGATCAAAGGGTTGAGCTATTAATGGATTTTTACATTAGAAAAAGGTGGATCAAAAGTAGCAAATATGGCTTGTAGTTTTAGGGTTGAATTTGGACATAATGCTCGAGTAGATTTTAAAGGGACAGAAGCGTAATCCAGGTCCTGGACTTGGATGTGTTTGCATTGATTTTATCTTTTATTTCATTAATACATTTCTTGGTGATAATCTCTGTTTTAGCATGTTTGTGCTCTGGAGCATTACTGTGGTCCTAGAAATGTTAAACATGTTCCCCTGAAACAACAGTCACATGTTGGGTCTACGCAGTTATTCATAATATCACACAATATTATATTTTTCTGTAGTAAGTCAGGATTTAAAATCATGAGAAAAGATGTGGTCCTTCTGGTCGTGATGCTCAACAGAAAGGTATGAATTCGGAGAGCTAATGGTGGCACAAGCCTGAAACACATGAGGTCCCTTTTCTGTCTTCAGGGAGCATCGTGTCACATTGATGACGAGGAAACTTCTGATAATGTTTGCTGCCGAGGCCTCCGGCTTCCTGCTGATGTCAGATGTGATAGACAGCAACATCACTGTCCTCCCACAAATACACTCATACACACAAACACAAAACATACATACACCTATATGGGTCTTTTGTCCTTTCTTTGGCATTTGGAGACAGTCTGCAGTGAACAAGCTGTGTCTCAAAGCACTTCCTCGATTTTGCTTTTTCTAAGATTGTGTTCTGTTTTTAAACCCTGCAGGCGGCTCAGAAGCAGGCGAAGAACAGGAAAAAGGTGAGTTGATTCATTGTGTTTCTCTGCGATTTCATGAATCATGTCAAAGCTGACTCGTCTGTGCAGACATTTGTGGTTAAATGATGATGTAGGAGGAAAATGGCAATGCACAGCCCAAAATAGCCGATAGATTCATCATATCTTGATATGTTGCTTCTTCTTTCTTGTTCTTCCGGCTGTGCAGAGCCCCGACGGTGAAGCTCCGTCCACCGCCGAGGTCGACCTGTTCATGTCCACGCAGAGGATCAAAGTCCTCAATGCCGACACTCAGGTATAAAAATAGTGCCATCCGTCCACGTAAGGGCAGAATACACAGTCAGAAATTTCTTCTTCAGCAAAACACAAAGCAAATAATTCTCAGGATTATGTGGGAAACTGGTCCATTTAAAGAACCTCGTGTTTCTGACCACCAGGAGTCTCTGATGGACTTGCCCCTGAGGACCATATCCTACATCGCTGACATTGGTAACATGGTGGTTCTCATGGCGAGGGGCAAAATGGTCCGGTCCCGCAGCGCACAGGAAAACCTGGACCAGACGGACGAGCAGACCACCATGTCCAACGATGACCGGAGGCTGTACAGGATGATCTGCCACGTCTTCGAGTCCGAGGACGTGAGTTTTAGGTTTTCATGTTAGAGTTCAGCCATAACCTCATCTGGTACAAGAAATGCTTTAAAACCTTCATATTTTGAAGGTTGGTTGATGGTATTAAAACTTTTAGGGAAATAGGTGGGTCGCTGTGTTCTTAGAGGAATATCAGTGTTTCATCTCTGCATTCGGTTTGGAGAGAAGTTAAGGATGCGCAGCCCAACTTATCACAAATACATAAAGTAGGAAGAATTGCTAACCCTCTGCTAGAAATCTAATAATAAACCTTAAACCAAAAGTAAGCAAAACTTTGAACCACTGCTTGAGGTATGTCCGGGGCCTGGCTCTTAATGGTAAGACAAACCTACATAAAAGTAGGAAAATTAACTGTCACTGGAAATCGTTCTTAACGGAAAATATCCAGGTTGCATTTTTCATTTCTTGTATGTTATAGCTGTTTCCTAAAAAGTTGGGAAGTTGTCTCAAATACAAAAAACAAATTTAAATCTGTAATTTGTTAACCTGTTTTAACCTTTTCGCTGACCACCTTCATTGTATAAAAACAAAAGAAAAGAGGGAAAATAATCATTTCATGCCAGAGACACACGAAACAAAACAATGAAAAAAGATTTGAGAAAATTTACAGTTTTCTGAAAGTTTCTAACTGGTGAGGGTGTCATGATTAAGTATAAAAGGAGCATCCAGCATAGTCTCAAGCAATAATGAGTCACCTGTAGAATAATCAGATGGACTCAAGAAAATTATTTTAATTAATTACAGCCCACTGACGCATCCAGAAATGTAAACCTGAAACTGTATTACACAAGAAAGACGCCATATGCTACCGTCAGGTCAGTTGTTTGTAGCAGGAAAATGCCAGACTTTATTCAGCATGACTTCACTGTCCAGCCTCCAGTTCAGAATAAACTCCTATTAAAACTATATTATGAGCCTTCGCTCATGGTCTGTTGATAAGCTGGAATTATGTACCCAGGAATAATAGACACAAACTTATCGGGAAAAACTGCAACAGTTAGTATCCTCACCTCCCAGATGTAAAAATCTGGGTCTGATATCTATGAAATCAATCCACCCCTCTGAGTTTAGTTGTTTTACTGTCCCACTGTTTCACAGGGGTAAGATTTCAGTCCTGTGAGCCCTACAGGATGATTGTCGACTACTGTGACTGTTGTCAAGCATTGCTAAGCTGTGACTGCACTGAAGGTGCTTTCAAGTGAGAATTCGTCTGACTTTATGGTTAATAAGAACTACGGGTGACGTAAAAAAAAAAGACTGTAGTGAAGTCAAATGAGCTCATTACTGGATGCTTTTTAGGACTTTAATATCTTTCTTCAAATTGCATTATCAGGAGGGTGAAAGTAAAATTTAAAAAAACTCTTCCACTGTTCAGCAAAGCTGTTATAAGAGTTTTAAATGTCTTTTGAAGTTTTCTTGTGGTAGGGAAGGCTGAAAAAGATTTCTAGCCAGGATGTTTGGCTTTAAAAAGCCTTGTGAATAAAGTCAGAGGAATCAACCAGTTAGAAGGATCATAAAACTAAATTAATTTAAAAAATACTCCATATTCCTGAGGAGAAACTATATTGTTGTAGTTTTTTTATTAGATAATTAATTATCAATCATATGGATCGGATCGGTGATGATGGCTGTCATCTTTCTGTCTTGCAGCTACATGAAGAAGCCTCTGACTGAACATGTTGTTTCCTCACTTGGTTGCGTAGAGGATATGAAGAATTGTCTGTTATGTTCAGTGTTCTTCTCTGGACACTCAGCTCCAGAAGCTCCAGTCCCCAACACAAAGCTAGCCCAGATAGCAGACACATATGGGCTTAATCTGGGCTGCTTATGACTCAGTTATGGCACTGGCAAGCGTTGTTTGGTCCAGATGTCAGTTCCCAGCCTGGACTTGGGTTATGGTAATTTTCCTAGTGGGCCTCATGTGTTGGTCATGTTGCTGAGTTTTGGCAGCCACAATTACATGGAGCCAAAACCATAGGTCAAGGCCAATTATGGGCCAAACAAAACTGCAGATGTGGGCCATATTTGGGCCAAACGTATGTTTGCTATCTAGGAACCTTCTTGATTTTGATCTGAGTTCAGTATCCCTTTCCTGTGACATATCCAAGTTAAAAAAGCACTGTGGGACCTCCTTGTACAGACACGTTAGAGTCCAGGTTATGTTCCTCCAGTTATGTGACAGTGAAGGATATAATACTCCATCCTCTGCATTCCTTCTGTGTACTTGTTAGCTTAGCGCCTGTCCATTTTGTTAGCTAACATTCCCATGTGTCTCATCAGAGTGGTTGAAATTAAACCACATTGGAGGACTAATTTGTTATTAATCCCAGAGAGAAATTGTGATCATGTAATTGTTTTATTTTTTTCCAGAAAAAAATGATCATAATGAATTTTCAGTCAGCGTCTTGTTCTGGAGAGCAATAGCAGGAATGATCTCCTGTAACTTTATGTGCTCACCTGAAGAAGCCTCTGCCTGAACACTGTTGTTTCTTTACTGTGTTGTGCAGAGGATGTGAAGAATCATACATTATTTTCAGCAGCTTGTGTATTATTCCTCTCTGGCCAATGAGCTCCAGCAGTTCCAGAGTTATCCCCAGTTCAGAACCAGCCTTCTGCATCAATTTGCAGATGCTGCAAAGCTGACTGCGCTTTCCACAACAGACTTGTAGAAGAAATGGAATAATTGGTTTGGAAGATTGGAAGAAATATTTTGAATCCTCTTTTCTCTCTGCCTTGCTCCTGACCTGCATCCTCTTCAACTCCTGTAGGATTTGGTTATTTTGCTCATTAATTTGATGTCAGGGAGCTTAGTCAGTTGATACTGCTGTCAAACAGTTTTTCCGTTGCCATGGATACTCACTTTAACAGTGTCCAATTTGGATCACCACAGTCTCCAAACGAGATGAAAAAATATCTCTTAAAATAGCTTGACAGTAGATTGTCTAAGAAAAAGTAAAGCATAGTTAACAAATGATCAGACCTGATATAGTTGCACCTAGTGGTGCATTTCAAAATGTAATCATTTTTAAGTTAGATTTTCACAATTGCGGTCCCGTTCTCAGGCCCAGCTCATCGCTCAGTCCATCGGTCAGTCCTTCAGTGTTGCCTACCAGGAGTTCCTCAGGGCCAACGGCATCGACCCAGAAGATCTGAGCCAGAGGGAGTACAGCGACCTGCTCAACACTCAGGACATGTACAACGACGACCTCATCCACTTCTCCAAGTCAGAGAACTGTAGAGACGTAAGTCAGCCAGCAGGTGGCAGCATGCAGGAGGATTTCATTTACTTTTTCTATTTATAGACCTTGACTGCAGCCCCTTTCTGTTCGGGTCAGTTGTACTTTACCTTCCAGCTGTTTTAAATGAACAGCTGGTTAGCAGTTACAGCTGTGTGACCGGCTTAGAAAAAGCAACCTTTCTAACTTCAGCTTGAAGGTGAATTTATTACGCTCACCCTGGTCTTACCTCAGACCTTCCTCCTCTTCTTCCCTCCCTCTGCCTGCTGCTCTATACACATCTGGATTTGTTCTCCATGAAAAATCTCTCAGCATCCATCAGATTTCAGTCTTCGTCTCTGCGCAGGTTTACATCGAGAAGCAGAAAGGCGAGATCCTGGGTGTGGTGATAGTGGAGTCGGGCTGGGGCTCCATCCTCCCCACCGTCATCATCGCCAGCATGATGCACGCCGGCCCGGCCGAGAAGTCCGGCCGACTCAACATCGGAGATCAAATCATGACCGTAAACGGGACGAGTCTGGTGGGTTTACCTCTCAGCACCTGCCAGAGCATCATTAAGGTGAGCGGCAATAAACTCGTTCTGTTGGATGTTTAAGAAACAAATAATTTATTTATGAGACAATCTTCAGACTGAAATGTGATTCCTGTCTCCTCAGGGTCTGAAATCTCAATCCAGAATCAAGATGAACATTGTCAGATGTCCTCCCGTTACCATGGTGCTTATCCGCAGGCCAGACCTCCGTTACCAGCTGGGCTTCAGCGTCCAGAACGGCATAGTGAGTCCAGCGCTGGTTTCTTAGATGAAGCCTCCTTCTCCTCAGATAAGCGTTCATCTTCTCGTCTTTGTAACTGTGCAGATCTGCAGCCTGATGAGAGGAGGCATCGCCGAGAGAGGAGGCGTCCGCGTCGGCCACCGCATCATTGAGATCAACAGTCAGAGTGTCGTGGCAACGCCTCATGAGAAGATCGTTCAGATCCTGTCTAACGCCATGGGGGAGGTAAGGGGAGACTCTGTAGACTTTACCTTTAACTGGCCTCCCTGTTTTCATCTCTTAGTAGAATTTATTGTAAATTTCCAGTTAAAAGTGAAGCTTCTGTTTTTTTATGGAGCATCTTCTTCTCTTGATCAATCTTCTCAAACTACTCGTACCACTGATGTTGAAGGATTTTCTGATATTGTTAAATTTACAGATTACATAAATTACAGATAAATATATATTTTTTCATCAGATGAAAACATTCTGTCTCTGCTTTTCTGTACTTTATCAATGTCAAACAAAAACTGAGTTTCAGATGTGAGGTTTGAAGGGAAGCTGACAGCAGCGCTGCAGGTGACCTCTGACCACAGATCCAAAGACCTTTTTCCACCCTTTATGCTCTGTAAATAACTCAGGGATGGATGGAGGTGCAGATCTGAGACTGAAGCTCACATCTATTGATCCAAGTATCGGGATTACTGGTTACAGTTTCTCCATTTACTAACTAGCTGGTTAACTTAACTGGAGTTTTAGGTAACCAGATGTTTTTTAAAAAAATGAGTACATATGTAATGTTGTTACAAAGGTGAAAAGTACAGAGACGCCATCCTTCAGGGATCCATGATGACATGAAACAGCAGGAAACCTGGAGCTGCTGACAGCTTCACATCTGAAACTCTCCCAGTTTCTCTTTGATGTTGTAAAAAAACCAGATATATGATGGTTTGAATTTACTGATGCAACGATACTACTTCTACTACTACTACTACTACTACTTATAATAATAATAATAATAATAATAATAATAATAATAATAATAATAATGATAATAATAATAATAATATTAATAATAATAATAATAATAATAATAATAATAATAATAATAATAAT
>JBAFTB010000021.1:23018866-23029512 GCA_037177355.1 Melanotaenia trifasciata
AACAGACAGCAGGACAGACAGCAGACCAGACAGCAGGACAGACAGCAGGACAGACAGCAGGACAGACAGCAAGACAGACAGCAAGACAGACAGCAGGACAGACAGCAGGACAGACAGCAAGACAGACAGCAAGACAGACAGCAGAACAGACAGCAGGACAGACAGCAGGACAGACAGCAGAACGGACAGCAGGACGGACAGCAGGATGGACAGCAGGACGGACAGCAGAATGGACAGCAGAATGGACAGCAGAACAGTCGGCAGAACAGACAGCAGGACAGACAGAACAGACAGACAGCAGGACGGACAGCAGGACGGACAGCAGGACGGACAGCAGGACGGACAGCAGGACGGACAGCAGGACAGACAGCAGAGGGTAGAAGAGTCTCGGTCTTTCAGAGGGTCAAGTTCACAGCTGAGACACGAGGTTGGTAAGAAGATCAGTAATCAGTGTAATATATTAATGTGGATTTCATCCTCTACAGAACACTGAAGAAAGACTCGAGGAAAAGAGTTAAAACCACTAAACTCATATGTTATCCTCGAGTCTTTAGGCAGCACTTTACTGAAAACATCACGTTCAGAAACACTTCTGAAAGCAGCTCCAAGTGAAAACAGCTTGTTGCTACATTCATAAACACAAACATGTTCAAATCTACATACATGCACCTTCCTCTCTGAGCCTCAACTAATTTCTGATAGGGCGATTTATTAAAGATGTTACCTCGATTATAATTATTTTAGTATCGTTTCATTTTTAGCCATCATAGCTAACTGAAAGCTTTTGTTGCAGATATTTTCATAAAAGAGCAAATACTGATTTTATAATAAGGAAGAAAACACCTTTAACTACATATAGTCATTTAATGAATATTTTAAAATATATATAAGAGATTATTTAAATAAAGCTCAACAGTCTGCATCAGCGATGACATGACGACAGGATCACTCATGCTAATCATGTCAAGGTTTCAGAGCAACATATGCCGCCATAATGAGACACTAGTTAAAGCTCATAAACCTTATAAGGTATGGTTAAAAGACAAGCACAAAAACAAACCTGATCCTAACCCAATATCTGCATGAAACTACATAAAAAATAAAGTTGCAATCAAATCAGTTTTGTTGCTCACCTTTGAAATATCGATGATTGTAATCACCACTGAGGCCCCATCCCTCTAACTATTTATTATAAGGGAAATAAGTCAGTTTTAGTGCCTTTTCTTGGGTAAAGTAAATAATGCAATAATTCAAATCAAACTGGCATTTATATGGTTGCACTCCTTAAAATGTAATACTTTGTAGCTTTGAACAGGTCTTAAGTTATTTAAGTAGTTAATTAAAAAAAAGAAATATATAAAATGTATGAAGAGTTTATAGAGGTGTTTGGCAACAAAGGTCACCAGAGGGTGCAAAATTCATTATAAGAGACATGTGGTGAGGGGAAAAAATAGAAGACACTGGATTTAAAAAGAAAAAAAGATTGTCATTGCAAAAAGCCATGCCACTGGCCATAACACAGCCAAAATGATCAAGAAATAAAAAACAAATAAGTTGAGAAAAACGTACAATTATGACTAAAAGTTGACTGAAACCCTTCATTAAGCAGCGTGTGTGTGTGTGTGTGTGTGTGTGTAAAACCGGATCGAGTTGAAAAAGGTTGATCAAGTCTGCCCTCTACTGGCAGGATGGCAACATTACACTGCTTAAATTGAGGTAAAATAAATAAATAAGCAAACACAGTAATTGCAATGAGACTGCAGGCTTAGACATGGAATGGACGACAGGCTGCTGATCTGACTGACTGTTCCCAAACAAAAAAGAAGAGAGAGACAGAGTTCAAGAGAAAGACAAGAAAACAACAGATGAACAGCGTTTGGTGTAAATGTGACCAAATCAAATAAACTAAAGCCAAATGTTTGTAAAGAGGGTAAAACAACATTTAAAAGCAGAGTTCATTAACTTTGAACGCCTTTTTCCAACTAAAACATTATTATAACCGAGGGCGGTAGCAGCAGGTGCGGCAGGATGCAACAGGCTTCAGCAGGGATTCATGGAAACTCCCAAACAATCCTCTTTTTCCCCCGAAACACACACACGTACAAAGCTCTGCAACGGGAGTAAAACCCACCCGTTTTTCACGCAGATTTCTATATTCCCCAGCCATCTGAAAACGACAACATAAACGTATACTTACGGTGAAATACTGAGTCGCGTATCTGCTCAAAGAGAGCAGGCCCCCTCCGTTCACTGGCATCACGCACTTTGAACTGTCCCGGACTGGTACCAAAGATTTCAACCAAACTGACACAACTTAAGCGCTTCCGGTGGTGTGTCAGCCAAAGTTATCAGGTAATTTATAACACAAAGTTAAAAAATTAATTCAATTAAAAAATATTAGAGCCTATACGGATTGACCCTAAATGACGCACTTTGCTCCCTAAATACATTAACATTAAACATCCGGGCAAAAATTAGCGCCGAGAGCTCCTAGCTTGGCCAGACTATACCAAATCACAGCGCGGGGGGGATTTATTTACAGCAACAACGACAGCTTACAATTTAACCGAGCAAACGCCTTATCATTTTAATCCCAGCTAATTTAATAAATACCGGATTTGAATAACACTGATAATACAAGGGTAGTAACCGTGTATGTGTTTATGTACATGACGATTGTAGTTTTAATACCGATTAAATGGATCCGTCCAGAATTCCCATTGATTTTTAGGAAGCCTGCTGTGAGGCTCTGAGACAGAACAAAAACAGTATGATTGAGGAAAACAACAAGAGCAACCGGGCACTTCAGTCTCTTCCGGGGGAGATAAAATATACAACTCATAACCAACAACAGCAGCCTACTGAGAAGGCAAAAATAATGTAGATAAAATCCTTTAAATAAAGTATCCATGTACACAAGTTAAAGTTTGTGATCTCAAAATATTCTTAGATTGCTGCTACAAAGCTGGACATTTTTATGACCAGCTCATGTTAAAACAAACAAATAAATAAAACTGAGGGACCAGTGTATAAAAACAGTATTAAATCAAAAGTACACAAAGGGGATGAGCTTAAACTATTACTCTGTAATAAAGTTCGAACCATAAAAGGTCAAGAGACTCATGCACATCTATTGCATATAACCTTCTGGATACTGTCTAGCATCTCCAATATGACATGAAACATTTTTCTTATGTCCTTTCCTGCTCCCAGAGTTTGACCACACCTTTGATTACCTCAGCAGCAATGAATGATAAGGACAAAATATTCTCAGAAAAAATGAGTCAATGCAGTAAAATCATCAAATTCCACATCCACCAGAAAATTGCAAAGTTGGCCTTAAAATAGGCCATCCTTATGCAAAACAGCACCGCTGACCTGAATAATTTGTGTGACCAAGTCATTAAAACAATGAAGCTTTCTGGATGTGACATGTTTCTCTGGTTAATCATCATCCTGGATGCATGAAGGGGTCACTGCAGTGTGGTTGCACTCAGATAAAGAAAAAAGTCTGGGAAAACTGAGTCACTGGACTTTAAAAAAATCATCAAGTGTCACAACAACAAAAGCAGCTTTATTCGAATTCTAATTTTAGAATTTTGTTGCATTTTATAATGATGAATATGATGCTCATTTGAGCTGAGCTGTGGTTAGAGTTCAAGTTGGCCATTTTATTTAACAATCATCTATGTTCCAGTACATATAAAAGGGGAAAGTGAAGGATGTGAACTGTGTGAGAAAACATCCAAGACATTGTGCTCCATCTACCTTTCTCTGCGGGAGATCATTGTCCATGTATGTACAGCTGAATTCACAGAACTGACTATTTTGTCAGATGTGGCTGCTGTGAGTTTATCAGAGCAAAGTAAGAGTCTGGAAATGGTTTATGTGACCACAGGTAAACACCAGGAGGAAAAAAGTATTTTAAGTTTATTGAATTTTCCAAGAATAAAAATCCAAAATATGGAACTGTGGTGTATATGCAGGGCGACTGAGTTTGGTTGAGAGTAAACTGGAGTTATTTGACTTTAATTTTGTGCAGTTTTTGGTTGGTACAACACTGGAATGACATATTGCTCCCCAACAAGAAGGTTCATATGCATGCTCTTTGTATCTACAGACATCTAGGGACCTCAGAAAAAGTATTTCCAGTGTCAGAAGTGTTGTGTTTGTTACTATGCCTGAATAAGCTGCAATAAAACAAATGATAAATGTGAACGCTTAATTCTCATCAGTTGGTTCTCCCCTATTTTACAGAATGTAAGACCATACTAACAATGATTCCACACACACACATGCCATTAATCACCTTTAGAAACAAATTCATTTCCAAACATTAAATGTTTGCACTAAAAGACACTTTCAGTCTTGTTTTGTGCACATTACACAGTCTGAACACCATCCTGTTGTATTATCTTTTTAAAGTAAGAGATTATGTCTGTCGTTTTTTTCAACCCTTATGAAACTTATATCAGGCTACAAGGGTTAAAAGTTTGGTTTTGGTCACATTATAATGTTAAAGCTAAAGTATTACTTGGTGCCACGTAAAACCGTTACACTAGATTCTGGATTAGATCAGTGAGGGTCCATGTAAAATCCAAAAGTTAAAACCACATCTAGTTGACAGATGAATCCAGCCCGGTGCTTAGTATATACATGCACATCTTAAGATCATGAAACTTGAGATGTGTGAGCATGTTGACAGAGAAAGTTGCTTGTGTGTTTGTACCAATCACACCTGAACAGGTTTTATATGACCCATTGTGGCCAGCTGACATGCTAGCACACTATGCTGTCCTGCTGCTGCTGCTGCACAGAAAAAAACTAGAACTCTCTGCACAGCAGCTAATTTCACATCCATACACACCCGTGGTCGACTCGAGCACCTGTTTACAGAGTATCTCACTCATCTGATACTTTTACTTGCACTGCTATTTTCAGGTCTGTTAGCTTACAGCTAGCAATGGCTTCCCTCCCATTTCTGCTTCACTCTCCCTCCTGCTCAGCATGTCTAAAGCTTTGGTCTCTTGTCTCCCTCCTTTAGCAACAATAATACCTTTAATAAATGTTTTTTCTTAATACATTAGAGGAAAGGTTAACTGAACTGGAAGCTTTAGAAAGTGCCAGAGGCCAGTGAATTTGGGCTTTTAAGGCCTGAGTGTTTCTCTGGGTGGACAGCACGGGGTGAAAACAAAAACAAAAACATACCATCATGATAGCAGAGTAGCTTCTCGAAGAGAGACGGCGAAGGTACAAGTAATGGGCTTCTCTGGACCAACAGAACTTGCGGCCGGACTTGAGCAGGTCAGTGCTGGTCTGGTCAGAACAAGCCTGGTCCCTGTGCACAGAAGAGAAACAAGGCTGTAAATCCTGGCTAACATTGCACTATGCGTACTCTAAATGATGTGACCCATCCTATCAAATAATCTCTAAAGTCTTTTCTATAATGCATGCAGCCATCTTCAGATTTTAACTTGCAGCAGGGTTCTGAAATATTTAAAGGGCAAGTCTCAGCGGTCATGTTGTCAAGTGTCAACTCTTCAACACAAAGTCTGGGGTGTTGGAGACACATGGGCATTCGCCGGGCAGAGGGGCTATTTTTAGATGCCATTAAAATGAGTTTGACTCTTTAAATTTGCTTGAGTTGTTTAATCCCTGATTCAAGTCTGTATCTATTTTCATTATCACTTCCTACGGTAATCTTTTACTTATTTCACAAGTGATGTTAGATGAGAGATTATGCACTTTCACAGAGATTAAGGGATCTTCAATCTAACCGTCCAGCTAAAATTTGTTTAGGAAGTATCTTAAAGAGAAAAAGGATCAGAGATGTCACAAAGCCCCAAACATTTAGGGGAAAAAAAAAAAAAAAAGAAAAGATCAAGGCACATGTTTCTCACCCGTGTCTGGCTCTGAGTTAGACCGGATTCACACGAGAAGGCCAGACTCGTGCACGGGTACCACAGTTGATAATCTCACACATATTCTGTATATTATAATCTGCAGCCTCACTTTAAGAGCAGCATCTCTGACCTAATCACTGACAACATGTGACAAACATGTTTTACCACCCCAACACCAGCGTCATGGCAACCGGTCAGCAATATGGTGTGACAGACTGAGGGTGTTCTAGGAGTCAGGAAAGCATTATTAAACATGCTGCATGCATGCTTCAAGCACAAATCCCAAATGATGAGGAAGAGCTCCGTATCTCCAGAAACACCAGGGCAAAATGCCAATGTCTGTGTGCAGTGTTTGCACAGAGACGGCATGTTAAGGTTCCCATGACAAGGGCATTCGAGCATTGCAGCACTGTACCTTAATGAGATAGTGGACAGGCAGCAAGAGGAAGAGTTGTCCTGACATTTACGCCTCCTTCCATTTGCCTCGGAGGTCTGGACTCAGAGCAGGGAATGACATCACACCCACGCTGACTACGTTGCAGTGGGAAGTGGGAAAACTGGAAGGATTTTCTCACTGACCAGATTACTATCAGCCACACAAGTTGGCAGCAACATCTTATGTTGGGTTATCCCTATACAAACACAATAGCATCTTCAACTGTGTGGGACTAATTTACCCCTTACAACTTCAAACCATTTCATACTTCTTTTTCTTTCTTTCTTTTTTTTTTTTTTAAATGGAAAAATACACAGAAGCTCAACCCTTTTAATCCCAGTTAACATACAGACATTATGTTTGCAGGACAGGGTCAGCTGTTAGATTATAAGGCTAAAATGATGTAAAATAAATGGACAGGAAGTGGCTTAATCACATTTTTTCAGGTCAAAATAAAGGTCGCTAAGCAACAAAGTAGTGATCGTGATTTTTTTTTATTATGACAATGTGATAAATAATGGTGTTATCACAGATCACACATTGTGGATTTACCAAATAATCTCTGAATAAACACTACTATTTGTGGCTGGTTTTGGAAACCTCCTGGAGAGGATATAAATGCCTGGAAAACGTCTGTAGATCATCTAAAAGATCACAATTTACCCCACAGAGCTACACACTACCCCTCCTGACAAACTGTTGACAATATAAGCGACTGCACTCAGGGGTACCACCAATCTAGCAGAGTTTTAAGGGTTAGACACATAGTGACAAAATCATGAATAAAGTGTTCATTACTGCAAATATTGCTTCTTTTTATGAACGTAGCAGCCATGTTGGATTTTGAGGTTGGGGCTGAGGAAGTTCCAGATCAGAAATCTGACTTTAGGGGGGATTCTGGCAAATTTTTCCCATTGGGAGCTTGGAAATATTGACTTCCAATTGTCATTTAATGACAACTCACTCGCCTTAAAATTTCTTTTTTGTTTGTTTGTTTAAATAAAGTGCAGTTTTGTTCACATGAAGCATTTTTATTCTGATCAGGCTTTTAGTACGAATACTAAGAAGAAACCTCCCAAAGCAAAACAAGCTTAGTGAAGGAGCCTGGAAACATCGAAGTGGCAGCCATGACGAGTACTGGTTAAATTCTCTCATTACTGGAACATCCTTAAGGAAATAAAAAGAGTTAATACCATTCAACTTTCAAAGTGAAGCTGAATACTTTTCATACAATCAGACCAACAGGAACTCCTGCAGATAAACCGGTAAAAATCATAACATTTTATCTCAGTTATTTTTTGGTAGGTTGTTAAATATGGGGTAAATCTTTTTTAGTCCATCTTGTAACAGCTGCAGGCTCCTACAGCTGATGCCCACTGCAACGTGGTCAATCTTTTTTTATGTCTTCAAGGCCTTTCGTTCACATTTTTCCTTGACATCATGAGGCTCCCTGATGATGTCAAGAAGAAGCTCTTCGGGAGGGACAGGATGTCATTTTTCTTATTTTCTAAACAAATTACACGCTTATTGTCTTCATCTCTGTCAACCAAGTTCATTCATGTCATAAAATTAGACATAAACAAACCACCTTCTTTTTTCTCTTCTTTTTCTTTAGTTGTTGTTTAGCTAGTTATAGTATTTACATGCTGTAATTATGCGAATGCATGATAGTTTTCATTGTCAGCATCCTCCTGTCCGGAGCACAAAGGCCTGACAGGAAACAATGCAGTGTGTCATGCAGCCTTATTGTTTGTAATCTGATTTTGCTCCAACCAACATTTCCTACTGCTGCTGCCTCACATTATACACCGACATGATGGGGCCTTTACTGGAGGCACAAACTAGAGTTCTCTGTTTATGATCACAACACAACATTATTGAAAATGTTTGATCTAAAATGCCACACTTTGGTTAAATCAAAGGTGATTAAACAACCCATTTAAACCTATGAGAGAGCATATTTTACCTACGCTTAATTGGTTAACAAAAGGTTTTACTGTTATAAACATTTAGCATTTAAGTTGTTTAAAAAAACCCTGGTAAATATCTTCATCTCAGAGTTGTCTGCAAACTTTTCTTATAAACTTAAAACTTTAATTTCATGAAATGCTTATATTTTCACTAAATAAAATGAAAAAAAAAAGAAATCTAATCTTTGTTATTAATTTTTTTTCAGATCCACAGACTCATTATGTACTAATTTAGATGACTTAATACCATAAACGTTGCATGACTACAAAAGAATACCTTTCCACATATATCTAGTATAATGCTTACAGTGAAAAAAAATCTGACTCTTAAATCAGGTTATAAATTAAACTGGTTAATCTCAATCCAAAGGTTTAATTTAGGACTAGTAAACCCAAAGGAAAATTTAATTAAATTAAATTAGTTACAAAAACAAACTTTTTATCAATCTAAATAAAATTAAATATTTAAAGAAAGCATCCACTAAAAGTTCCATTTATGATTAAAAACAACAGCAGAGATTTATGTGCTTTCTACTTGGTGGATTATCATTTTTATGTTGATTTTTATTGCAATGAGTACAGCCATTAACAAAATTACATTCACTCCTCTTCTATGATAAAAACTGATTAAAAATAAAATCTATGTGACCAGTTTCAGTGAACTGACCCTTAAAACTGATATACTGTATTAAAAGGCAGAGTTTCAATCCACCTGTTCCTGTCCCATTTATAAACTGAATCTGTCCAAATAAACATCCATTTCATTAATAGAAATCAAACTCACCCTGGGGGTCTCCAGAGTTTTCTACCAGGTGGGAGAAGCTCCCGTTTGTTGAGGGGTACAACCCCCATCGCTGCTTGCATGATCGTGATGAACTTCTTAAACTTCATCTTTTAATTCTCCTTTACCAGCATCACTTGGACTTCATCGCCATGACAACTGCCTCGCTTCCACCTCTTTCAATGAAGTGCAAAACCAGAAGCATCTCCAAATGTCTACTCATCTTCTCTTGAATCATCAAGACCGCAGGACTTCTCCGTTCTCACGCTTCAGTGCAGAAATATCACCATGACAACAAGCGGCAGATCCAGCATCCAGATCCGCTACGTTCTATATACTACGAGACCTGCATCCGAGCACGACTGTGACAGATGTCCTTTTGGCTTCTCTGAGCGAAGGAGGATAAAAGGAAAACAGAAACGGCCACGTTGCAGCCAGGAGGAGGGCCGGCCGAAAGGAGATGACAGCACGTCACTCTTACATAATTCTGAAGCTTCTCTGGGCATTACACTAATGAAAATGCTGCTTCTGCCGCCGTCACCACCAGCACCGCCGCCACTGCTGCTGCTGTCACTGCTGCGGCTGCAGCTGCTGGGATAATTGTGGTACTAAGCCCTGACAGATCATGCATGCTCCCGCCCCCTTCTCTGATAATCCCCCCCATCCAGGCTTAGTCTTCTCCCCACTTACACACCGACCCATCTACTTCACTCTTGCATCCACGCACCCCCCTTTCCCCATGACTAAACCCATTTTGGAAGCCTAAGCCACAACCACTCAGCATTTTGAGACATGCTTTCTGTAGTTCTTCATGATGCTTTTCTTTGACTACATCTACAAGAAACAAACAGTTATCACTACAAACTACTTGAAGGGTTCTGATGGAAAAATTTCATGTAGAATGCATGTAGTTGATAGGTTATGAGGCTAAAATCATATAAATGAATGTATCCATAGACATAGCATCATAAAGGATAACCAAAAAGACAAAACAGAATTTATTACCACAGTGACATCTCAGGTGTTGGTTTTCAGGAGAAAAATATATTAATATAAGTTTTTTTTTCTTCTATTCAGAGTTATTTATGCTATGATTTACCTTCTGTCCTCATACAACCAACTCTGCTCTTTCCGGTGCCACCATGCAGCTTTATTCCAGCCATAGAGGACCATTATTGTTGCTCTTTTCAGACACACATGGAACTTTCTGCTTACTTTTTGAACTTAGGCTGCTCCTGGTTGGACATTATTGTCAATTTGAGCCATTTAGTTGGTCAAAAGTTTGACAGGAAGTGGCTTACACATAATCTTCGGGTTGAAATAGAGGGATCTTAGCAACATAGTAGTGATAATGACCCTTTTTTTTGTTACGAAAATGTGTTAAAAATGGTGTTTTCATGAATCCCTCATTGTGTATTTACCATACAGTCTCTGAACAAACACTACATTTAGTGGCTGGATTGTAAACCTTCTGATTGGGATATACAGGACTGTCTCAGAAAATTAGAATATTGTGAAAAAGTTCTTTATTTCCTGTAATGCAATTAAAAAACATG